>ONZH01002922.1:0-36136 GCA_900303285.1 Rhinella marina
ATCCACCGCCAGCCCAGGGGCTTATTGAAACCGGTGTCTTAAACTCTGCTCTTAATAAATAACCCCCATAATTTTCTTTCCCTCTATCTGTTGCTGCATTTAGGAGAAATAAGTGTTTTTAAAAATGTCCAAATTAGGGCTTAATGTCACTTGTGAACCCTAGCTCCTACTTACTTTTTCTCTGGACATGCCTTCCTCCTTCAATCCAGAAGGTGGGGGAGTGACCAGAGTAGCAGCTAATGGTGCTATGGTGCACAGAGTGCTAGGCCTGCCCTTTGTGCATTTAAGCCCTAATTTGCATATTTAAAAACATACTTATTTCTCCTAAATGCAGCATTACATTAGAGGAAAAATGTTTTTAATTAGCAGGGTCAGCCCTACTATGAATTATGGCCAGTTTATTTATTTATTGTTTTATTCTTATTAAGTGTATTTATTTTACTCACATATGTAGCACTAACATATGCCGGAGTGATTTACAGACATTATTATCAGTGTTGAGCGAATTGAAGTGAAACAAATTGACTTCAATCCGAATTTCAGGAAAAAAAATTTTTGATACAAATTTGAATTGCCTCACGCTAAATAGTCATTTTTTTATTGTTTTTCCTCTGAAATAGCGGCTTCAGGTTTACAAAGTGAAAGTATGAAGCCTGGGAACCCAATATGACCCATGATGCAGTGCAGTCAGCCAATCAGCAGATAGCTAACCCCTGTCATGTCACAGCCCTATAAAAGCCTCATCTGCGCATTTCACTGAGAACCGACCATAGGGAGAGAAGAGGCAAATGCTAGGGACAGTGTTTTAGAAAGCGTTTAATTGTAAAATATTGTATAGGGACATTGCTAGGACACATTTTTAGACACTGTAGGGAGAGCATAGGGAGAGCAGGGACAGTGCAGGCTTATTGTAATCACCCTGTGCATCTTGTTCACCTGCTGCACCATTCATTATTAATTTGTTCTGCTATACATAGACTTACTGTGCATCACACTAATTGTCAAGAGGTGGTCTAATATATAGGCACATTTATCTAGTTCAATTGCTGCGCCATTAATACTTAATATGTTCGATTATACATAGATCTATTGTGCATCAGATGCATTGTCAACAGGCAGTTTAATATATAGGCGTCTTTATTTAGTTCATCTCCTGCTCCATTTATACTAAATCTGTTCTGTTATACATACACTTACTTTTCCTCAGACTTATTGTCAACAGGAGGTCAAATTCATAGGCACATTTATCTAGTACACTTGCTGCACCATTAATACTGCATTTGTTCTGCTGTATATAGACTTTGTGTACGTCAGACTCATTGTCAACAGGTCTAATATATAGGTGTGCTTATCTAGATAATCTGCTGCACCATTCATACTTCATAATCTGTTCTGTTATACATAGACTTACTATGCATCAGACTCATTGTCATTGGGCGGTCTAAAATATAGGCACGTTTATCTAGATAATTTGCAGCACCATTCATACTTGATCTGTTCTGCTATACATAGACTTACTGTGCATCAGACATAGTCTCAACAGACGCTCTAATATGTAGGTGTGTTTATCTAGTTCACAGTGGCGTAACTACAACTAACTGGGCCGCACAGCAAATTTTTGAACGGGGCCCCCCCCAGAAACTTCTTCGCAACCCCCAACTTACATGCAACCCTCACTCTTTTGGCTAGTCAAGATTGAGCTCTCCCAGACAAGGCCTGACAGCCGCTCCATACGTTTCCTATAGTGTCACTGTATATAATGTCATTGTATAATACTGGTGAGGGGGACCCTTGTGGGTCTGGGCCCCAAAGCAGCTGCTTCCCCTATAGCTACGCCCCTGCTAGTTCACCTGCTATGCCATCCATACTTAGTAACATAGTCACATTACTGATTCAGTTGCTGTACACTATGGCCAACAGACAGGTGCCTTGGCTCTGGAATGGTTAACTCACTCTTTAACATCACCTCAAGTGACAACAGATACACACAGCCAGGAATCAGTGGGTTCCTCTGACACCACACCTAGTTGGCATGGCCCAGGAACTGCCTCTATGCCCTCACCTGTCCTGGGCCTGCCTCTTGCTTTTGCTGCCCCTTCTGCTAGCCAAGTAATGATAGTCACCGTCTGTGCTCCCCTTTTCAGCAACAATGAGTTTTATGAGGACAGTCAGCAGTTACAGGCAAACCCAGACTTGGAGGAGAGGTCTGCTGCAGACTCCTTTAGGCGTGTAACTACCGATGATGACAGTCGGGTGGGAGCATGTGTTGCGAGCAGTAAGGGACGTGCCCTCGTGACTAGTTAGGGTGACATAAGTGGCGAACAGATAGTAGTGAATAATATAGCCGATTGCATATGGGCTCCGGGTGAAGGGGGCATCATCATCATCAGGGAGTGAGCGTGGCAGCAGGCCATTGAGACAGCAGCAGAGTGGCAGCATGCTGATGAGCCAACAGGGTCGAAACAGTGGGAGATCTGGAGCCACACACACCCAGAAAAGACCATTTGCTATTCAGAAGCCTTACTGTCAGGAAACAACTAGTAATGTATGAGTTTATAGGCAGCAGCAGGCAGTCCACATGGAGTGTTGAGGGAAAAATGCCATACTCATAGCATAACAGTATACATGATATGTGGGAGGAAGGTGAAGTATAATCAGGATCCTCATGTTGGCACCACATCACTGCGTCAACACATGGATCACCATAAAATGGCCTGGGAAAACCATGGCAGTAATGTAGTGGCACAGCCTGAAGCAGCAACTGCTGCATCTCCCAGTGGCCCACACCCCTTCTCCAGCAGTCAGGGACCTTCAACCTTAGCAGAAAGAAGCAGTTGTTTCTTCCCATCTATTGCTTCTGATGCTCCTCCTCCTCCGCTTCCTCGTCATTTGTTTCATCAGCAGTCAATCACTGTGACAATGGCAAAAAGATAACAGTATGTGTGCACTGGTGCTTGCACTACATACTCTCCCCTTCACTGTAGGCATAGTTCACAGTAGTTCAGAGTCATACTAACTTCTCTGCGTCATCAACCAAGAAATCAAATCCTGGTTGTTTCCTTGCCCACTAGAGATAGGAACCATGGTTACTAATAATGGGAAGAACATTCTGTCTGCTCTGCATCAGGGAGGGCTGACCAATGCACCCTGCATGGCGCATGTCTTCAATATGGTCATCACTCGATTCCTGAAGTCTTCCACCCAACTGCAAGACATCTTGAAAATGTTCAGCCACTTCAGCCACTATTACCATGCAAAAACCCCCCTTGAGCTGCAAAGTCAAAATGGTGTTCCCCTACATTGCATCGTGTGACATTTCCACACACTAGAACGCCACACTCCATATTTTGAACTGACTATATGATCAGAAGAAACCCATGACCAATTTCTTGATGATGCAGATGGACAGGACCACTCCCTAGTGCAACATTGGTGTTAGACAATGACAGCTTATTTATGACACCTGCCATTTGCTCAGGCCCTTTGAGGAGGCCACTTTATTTGTCAGTCGCCAGGACTACAAGATGAATGATGCCAGGGATGCTGATAAATCTGACTGGCTAGGAGGCAGAAAGTGCGGAGCCTACATCTTACAACCACCTGAGCCCTGCGGAGGCTGAACTGGCACAAGAAGAGGAGGAGGACATAAACTCCTAGGAATTCCATGCAGAACTAGGTGGTTTATTTGCCTAATGGACAGGAGAGGAGAAGGAGGAGCTAGAGAGTGACATCTGACCCCGACAGACCATGGCAGTATGCAGTGAAGATGGGGGCAGAGAGCCCCTCTGAGTCCCTTGCACAAATGGCCAGAGGCATGCTGAGTTGCTTTCACAGTGACAGCCACATTATTACCATTTGGTAGAGGGATAACTCCTGGCTTTCCACAATGTTAGACCCTAGTGGTCCAAAATGGGGGCCTTTTTACACCTTCTGAGAGGGATGAAAACGTAATTACAATCGATACTTCCTATGTAGTTGGTTGGTCGCTGCCTACGCACCCCATAGCCCATTCTCATTAAGGTCTTACTGGGGGGACCCTCTGTGCTCACACTCCACTGCCATAACTGGTGTGGGTGTGTGTGTGTGTGGGGAAAGGTGGGTTCAGGAGCAGCACCAGCTCCATAAGCAGCAACTTAAGTCTGGAGTCTCTGATGAAAAGTTTTCTTCAGCTACCTTCTGAAGAAACCACTCATCAGCAAAGGAACATCTGGCAGAACCTTAAAGGGGTTGTCCGGGTTCAGAGAAGAACCTGGACATACCTGCAATTTCACCCAGGCAGCCTGCCTGAAGAGGACATCGGAGCATCTCATGCTCCGATGCCCCCCCTTGCCCTGCGCTAGATCGCGCAGGGCAAGGTCTCTTTTGTTTATAAATACTCGCTGCCGGGCGGGTACTTCCGCCCGGCAGCGAGTTCGGTGACGTCACCGGCCTTAATGGGCCGGCTTTAGCGCTGCCCTAGCCGTTTTACTGGCTAGGGCAGCGCTAAAGCCCGTCCATCAGCGCCGATGACGTCACCGGCTCACTGCCGGGCGGAAGCCTCTGCCTGGCAGGGACCGGTACGTCACCGGAACCTGGCTAAATTCCTTTGCCCTGCGCTAATTAGCGCAGGGCAAAGGAGGGCATCGGAGCATAGGATGCTCCGATGCCATCTTCAGGCGGGCTGCCTGGGTGAAATTGCAGGTATGTCCGGGTTCTTCTCTGAACCCGGACAACCCCTTTAACCATGAGGTTGTGCCTTATTTTGACAGCACCTTGTCACCCCGGATCCAAGATCCCCTGGACTACTAGGCAGCCAAACTTGAATTGTGGCTGCAACTTGCTAACTTTTCCCTGGAGAAGCTATCCTGCCCGGTCAGTAGTATGGCATTAGTGCAGGTGTTTAGTGCAGTGGGTAAGAGTTACCCCAAAGAGAACTCACCTTTCAACACAAAATGTTGAGAGACTAACCCTTATAAAGATGAATCAGGTGTGGATCAACCAGGATTTCATGACACCTGATGCAACAGACTAAATCATTCTGGCAGTAATGACCTTACTGTAATGTGATGCCCCACCAGAACATTGTGACAAATGGCCCATTATTTTGACGTGCTGCTGCCACTATTCTGATGCTACTACCCTCCTGATGTCACATACCAGCTGCTTCTACTGCCATCTGCTCCTACTGTGATCTATCACCATCTTGTACTGTTGCTGCCACTGCTGTTGACCCCCCCCCTTTCCCACCATGTTCCTGGGCCACTATTGTGACTCTTTATGCTGTTGCCACCCTCACCACGATGTTCCAAGACCAGTATTGGGACTTTTCATGGTGTTGCCATCGTCACCACTCTGTACTGGGGTCACTATTATGACCCTCATACTGTTGCCACCCTCACCAGTCTGTTATGGGGAAACTAGTGACCCTATTAGGCCGTATTAACATCAGTCTTTATTTTTCCGTTCTTCTGATCTGTCAGAAGAACAGAAAAAAAAAAAAAAACAGATCCAGTACTCTATCACTCTGTCAGAATTTTTCAGCAGGATTCGATCATGATTTGGAAGCCAAAAGCAGCGGTGAAAGCAGGAGTGGGTCCAAAACAGAGAAGACATGAAAAAATATTTCCATCACATGTTATCTCAGTTTGGACCCACTCCTGTTTTTGCCATACCAATACTGATAAAATACTGATACAAAGAAAACTTATCAAATACTGACATTGTGATAGAGGCCTTGAAATTCCTTCTTTTCCATCTGAATAAAACCAATTTCAGAGGCAAATAGCCAAAACACATACAACTACCCTACTTTATAGGGATGCTTCCATGTCCATGGGATATGCAAAGGCTTTTTTTTTTTGCTTTACTGAAGGCTGCTATACACTTCTCTTTTGGTTTAGCTACGGGCTTTCTGGTAGAGGGCTACCAGAAAGGACTAGCTATGCATTTTTCTGCAATGCACAGGGATGTACACTGAGATACATTCTCCCTAAAGTTTAAGTGCAGGCCGGGATACACCTGATTTAACACACTTTGAATTCAACAAAGCAAATTTCTTGAAGAAATTAAGCAAAGCGATCAAATAAAATGTTTGGAAACGTCGCTCATCTCTAATTAATATCACTTGCTGTCCACAGTGGTGCACTTAGTCTATGTTGCCTATCAGTATATCTTTGCAGTGTGGGAGGAAACCCATGTACAGTAAGCACAGGCAGAGCATACAACCTCCATGCACATGTCGTCTTTGTTCTGATTTGAATGGAGGACACCAGTGCCAACCACCGAGCCACCATTCTGCCCATTTAGTAAGAAAAATTTGGCTGACAGTTACCTTTTAACAATATTATAGAGCAGGATTGTTAGCTGGTAGTATTTAATAAAGTTCTATTTATATTAACATATACTTATATTTTATATTTGTAACCCTAAACTTAAAGCGACCCTCCAATTCCAAAAAAACAAAATCCACAAAAACTGGGAAACAAACAGAACACTTTCCTGGTGCCTTCCCTTTCCTCTTCCTATGCCTGGGCTTCTCTCGTGTCATTCTAGATGGCTGCACTACTCCCCAGACTACCTGATGCGCACTGTGTATTTGGTAGTCCAAGACACTTCCTACTGCCCTCATATTGTCCTGCACTACTCATGTGAACAGAGCTGGCCAATTCAAGAGCAGGATTGGATAAGTAGGAGGTGTCTTGGACTATGGAATGCACAGTGTGCATCAGGCAGTCTAAGAAGCGGTGTGGTCACCTTGGATGAGGAGCCGGGGAATAAGTGAATCTGCAGCTAAAAAGATGAAAAAGTGCTCACCGTGTGTGTTCTGTTCATTCCTCAGTAAATGTGAAGTTTTTTTTCTTGAACTGGTGGTCGCTTTAAATAAGTGGGAATAAAACAGCTTTCACAGATTTTACAATGTTACAACTTTAATAGAAATCTTCTGTTAAAACACCACTCATTATATGATTGTTCTTCTAGATAAATGGTGGGAGTAAGAACAAAGCTAACGGAGACAACAAAAACAACAGGCATCAACAAAAGAAAAATGCAGGCAATGAAAAGAAAAATACATTTGCTTTCAGGTAAGATTCAGTATTCAAATGTTCTCATTTGCTGAGCGAACGTCGAGCTGATTCAAAGAGGAATGTATTTAATTTAGAACAACACTCTTTAGGGAGCTTGGAAAGAGGATGAAATACATTAAATAATTGATCAACCTGGGAATACATGCTCTAGTGGAGAAAGGGATATGTCTAGGGTAAGTAGCTGGCGAGAAAAAAAACATGCATTTTAGCATTCCTCCAGCAACACATTGCAATGTTTAGATGCCTTGGCTATCGCCTCAGGCAGGGGTTAATTAAATAATTAATTTGTTAAAGGCATAAAGGCAGAAGTCCCAGAGTGGACAGCTGTACTGCATGTCCTAGAAATAACCTGACAAATTAGGCTGAACTCAGCAAGATGACGGTGAGCTCTTTGTAGGCCGTTGTCCGGTGGCCAGGTCCCTATGTATGTAGGAATAACAACAAATGAGATCCAAAGGTTATGCTTCCAGAATCTCATTTACAGGGAAATGAGTCATTTTGTCTTCATTTTTAAAAAAAAATATGATTTACTTTCTGTTATAAACCACGTAAAAGGGAATACGGCACAAAGGAAGGTTGGATTCAGTACTCAGCAGAAAATTATACATAGGGGCAAACTTACTAATACTGTCTACACTGAAAACAACATAACCCTAGAGGAAACATGCAGCAGGTGCGGCCAATTTATCAAATTGTCGTGAAACAGATTTAGACCATAAGGTGATAAATACTGTGGGGGTCATTTATTATACTGAAATCTGCCTAAATTAGGTGGATTTTAGGTGCACACCCCAGATGGCCACCGCTGCATCTCCCCGTCGTGCTTATAAAAACATCCAGCATCAGGGGACGGCCAATTGCAGCACATGATGGGAATGAGCATCCCTAGGATTACCCGCGATGCTAGGAAGGCTCGTCCTTGTCCTTGTCATGAATGCTATTGGCAGCCTTTCCTCTAATGCCGGATATTTTAATCCGCATGACCGAGAGATGCAGCGCCAGCCGTGCAGGCGTCAGAAGAGATGCGGGTGCCAGGGAGCCTGGTAAGTACAACCTGTGTGAGGGGCCTGGGCATTTGGGGAGGCGTTGTAGGGGTTGGATAACCCCTTTAATTCCTTCTTTTTAAATTCCTTCATCATTTTTTATAGTAATCAGAGCTCTAGTTTTGGAGCTCTAGCTCTGAATGTATGATAATCTAATAATATTACCTCTTGGTGCAGCCTCATCTGGAATATGCAGTTCAGTTCTGGGCATCAGTTCATAGAAAGAACATCCTGGAGCTAGAAAACGTACAAAGGAGAGTGACTAAACTGATAAGGTGCATGGAGAGTTTTAGTTATGAGGAAAGATTAAAAGACTTAAATTAATTTAGTCTTGAGACTAAGAGACGTCTAAGGGGAAACATGATTAACCGACACAAATATATAAATAGGCCATACAAAAAATATGTAGAAAAGCTGTTCCATATGAAATCCCCTCAAAAGACAAAGGAGCACTGCCTCTAACTGGCAAAGAAAAAGTTCAGTCTCCACAGGCATCAAGGTTTCTTTACTGTAAGAACTGTAAATGTGTGGAATAGACTTCATCAGGATGTGGTCACAGCAGGAACAGTTAGTAGATTTAAAAAGTAATTAGTAGTGTTAAGCGAGCATGCTCGGCCGAACTCACTGTTCGGCCAAGCATGCCTACGCTCGGGTCTACTCGGTGTTCGGCCGAACACCGAGTGTACTCAAGCGCAATGCTCCTCCCCTAGACCGTCATGACCCCAATGCAAGTCAATGAGGACGGATCCGTTTGGTTTGACACAATAGTAAACGGATCCGTCCCCATTGACTTTCATTGGGGTCATGACGGATCCATCATGAACTCCATTGAAAATCAATGGAGGACAGATCCTTTTGGTGTGACACAATAGTAAATGGATTCGTCCTCCATTGACTTTCAATAGAGTTCATGAGGGATCCGTCACCTATCTTTTTTTTTTTTCATTGAAGAATTCAAGGTGTAATTTTTTTCATTCACCATCAGAGGGTACAATGTAATGAAGAGGTTCCACTGCTAAGGAGAAGAAGCCTGAAGAGGAGGAGGTAAGTGGTCTGTGTTTGTTTTTTTGGTTTTTTTTGTTTGTTTTCTATTTTTCAGGATCATGAATGCAGAGGACTACTTCCGATTCTTGGATTACATCAGACCAGGTTTTTTATATTTTAAATAAAATGGTCAGACAGGGGTCTGGGGGAGTATTTATTTCAATAAAATATTTTATAAGTGTGTGTGTGTGTTTTTTACAACATTTTTTAAAATTATTCAATTATTTTTGAAAAGAAAAGGCGTGGGGTCCCCCCTTTTTTCCTTCTCCAGGTGAGCAAATTGAAGTATCCAAAGTGGACGTCGATCCGAATGTCAGGGAAAATTTGATTCACCATGAAGACTAATTTCCTTGTGCTTCGTGGTAACTAACTAATTTTCCCTGAAATAGCAATAAAAATACATACTCACTTCATCCATTTGAGCGCGAAGAGGCCATTGTAATCATCTTGAAGATCCTACGTGAAATTTTTTTGCGAGGTGACGTATGACAGCGTATGATTGCGTGTGAGATTTTTCAAGGGACGCACTGTGTGAGATTTCTCAAGGGATCTTCTATCAAGATGGCAGCAGCAACCTCTTCCCACTCAAATGAATAAAATTAGTATTTTTTTTAACAGATTAACCCCTGAAAGCCCTCACTATTATTCTCAGATGCTGCTATCTGTGATGAACCAATGATGGGAAGCTGCACAATTGCCGTTCCCCATCATTGCGTCCGCTACTGACAAAGAAATTTGCTTTGTGACGAAGTAATTTGGAGCTGCCAAATAATTTTTTTCAAAAATTCTCTCAATACTATCCAACATGCTAGCAAAACCATGTGCAATTTGAAATGTAATCACTGGGAGACCACACATAGGCACATATAGGATAGACATCTCATGACACAGTATAGTCATGTTTAAAAAAAAAAAAAAAAAGCTTGTAATCTCATGGCACAAATCTCGAGACATGTTGACCAAAGAGCAAAGATAAGGAAGGATATATCTGTACATGCCCTTCAAATATTATGATATTTTATTAGTCCCAGACATTTCAAGTTCCAATGTAAAATGTAAACATTAGAGATGAACGAGCATACTCGTGCGAGCTTGGTGCTCGTTCGAGTATTAGGGTACTCGTAAGTGCTCGCTGCTCGGACGAATATCTCGCCATGCTCGAGGAAATGGCAACTTCCGCATCGTGCTTTTTTGGCGCCTATAAACTCAGCCAATCACAAGCCAGGAGACTATGCAGTACACCCAGCATCACGTGGGGCCCTTACATGTCGATAGCAGGGGTTGGCTGGCCTGATCAGGTGACACTGGAATATACTAGTGACTGGCCGCGGTGCTCGGCTCAGATGCCGTCTGGATGTTGTTAGGGATAGAGCTGCTGCTTTTCAGGAAGAATGTTAGGGCCTGCATTTAGTTCTCTGTTAGGCAGGAATCACCCACAAAGAACCCAACAGCCCTTCTAAGGGCTACAAGACATTTTTTTTTGTCTCCTGGCTTGGCTGGCTGGCTGGCACTAGTAGTGCAGCTATCGCCATATATAACCCCCTTTTTTTTTAAGTTATATCTCAGTGATACAAATCCATTGCACACAGCAGTGTGGGACCATTCTGTGTGTCACAGTTCATCTGTCCACTCACGCCAATCCGTATTTTCCGTCCAGGTGACACTTTCTGTACGTCACTTAATACAACCTGGTCTTTTGGTGCCTGTCACGTTTATAGCTTGATCCCAAAAATCTCTGCGACATTTGTCTGGGTCGCAGTCTAAATAGCCACCGTCAGTAGGGTGTCAGTTAGCTCTATGATAGTTTCTGCATGTCACGTTCCAAAAAAAACAAAACTACAAAAAATATATTAAAAAAATTTTTAAAAAAATATTTTTTTAATTGTTTTAGCTCAGTGATACAAATCCATTTCACACAGCTGCGTGGAACCATTCTGTGTGTCACAGTTCATTACACTCACTCCTATCCGTATTTTCTGTCCAGGTGACACTTTCTGTACCTCACTTAATACAACCAAGTCTTTTGCTGCCTGTCACGTATATAGCTTGATCAAAAAAATCTCTGTGCGACATTTTTCTGGGTCGCAGTCTAAATAGCCACCGTCAGTAGGGTGTCAGTTAGCTCTACGATAGTTTCTGCACGTCACGTTCTAAAAAAACAAAACTACAAAAAAATATATATAAAAAAAATATTTTTTTAGTTGTTTTAGCTCAGTGATACAAATCGATTTCACACAGCTGCGTGGAACCATTCTGTGTGTCACAGTTCATTACACTAACTCTTATCCGTATTTTCTGTCCAGGTGACACTTTCTGTACGTCACTTAATACAACCAAGTCTTTTGCTGCCTGTCACGTATATAGCTTGATCAAAAAAATCTCTGTGCGACATTTGTCTGGGTCGCAGTCAAAATAGCCACCTTTAACAGGGTGTGAGTTAGGTCTACGATAGTTTCTGCACATCACGTTCCAAAAAAAACAAAACTACAAAAAAAATATATAAAAAAAATATTTTTTTAGTTGTTTTAGCTCAGTGATACAAATCGATTTCACACAGCTGCGTGGAACCATTCTGTGTGTCACAGTTCATTACACTCACTCCTATCCGTATTTTCTGTCCAGGTGACACTTTCTGTACGTCACTTAATACAACCAAGTCTTTTGCTGCCTTTCACGTATATAGCTTGATCAAAAAAATCTCTGTGCGACATTTGTCTGGGTCGCAGTCTAAATAGCCACCGTCAGTAGGGTGTCAGTTAGCTCTACGATAGTTTCTGCACGTCACGTTCCAAAAAAACAAAACTACAAAAAAAAATATATAAAAAAATATATAAAAAAAATATTTTTTTAGTTGTTTTAGCTCAGTGATACAAATCCATTTCACACAGCTGCGTGGAACCATTCTGTGTGTCACAGTTCATTACACTCACTCCTATCCGTATTTTCTGTCCAGATGACACTTTCTGTACGTCACTTAATACAACCAAGTCTTTTGCTGCCTGTCACGTATATAGCTTGATCCCAAAAATTTCTGTGCGACATTTATCTGGGTCGCAGTCAAAATAGCCACCTTTCACAGGGTGTGAGTTAGGTCTACGATAGTTTCTGCACGTCACGTTCCAAAAAAAAACTAAACTACAAAAAAATATATAAATAAAATATATAAAAAAAATATTTTTTTAGTTGTTTTAGCTCAGTGATACAAATCCATTTCACACAGCTGCGTGGAACCATTCTGTGTGTCACAGTTCATTACACTCACTCCTATCCGTATTTTCTGTCCAGGTGACACTTTCTGTACGTCACTTAATACAACCAAGTCTTTTGCTGCCTGTCACGTATATAGCTTGATCAAAAAAATCTCTGTGCGACATTTGTCTGGGTCGCAGTCTAAAAAGCCACCGTCAGTAGGGTGTCAGTTAGCTCTACAATAGTTTCTGCACGTCACGCTCCAAAAAAAACAAAACTACAAAAAAAATATAAAAAAAAATTATAAATAAAATATTTTTTTAGTTGTTTTAGCTCAGTGATACAAATCCATTTCACACAGCTGCGTGGAACCATTCTGTGTGTCACAGTTTATTACACTCACTCCAATCCGTATTTTCTGTCCAGGTGACACTTTCTGTACGTCACTTAATACAACCAAGTCTTTTGCTGCCTGTCATGTATATAGCTTGATCAAAAAAATCTCAGTCATTTCACACAGTTGCGTGGAACCATTCTGTGTGTCACAGTTCATTACACTCACTCCAATCCGTATTTTCTGTCCAGGTGACACTTTCTGTACATCACTTAATACAATCAAGTCTTTTGCTACCTGTCACGTATATAGCTTGATCCCAAAAATCTCTGGGCGACATTTGTGTGGGTTGCAGTCAAAATAGCCACCTTTCAAAGGGTGTGAGTTAGGTCTACGATAGTTTCTGCACGTCATGTTCCAAAAAAAACAAAACTACAAAAAAAATATATAAATAAAATATATAAAAAAAATATTTTTTTAGTTGTTTTAGCTCAGTGATACAAATCCATTTCACATAGCTGCGTGGAACCATTCTGTGTGTCACAGTTCATTACACTCACTCCTAATCGTATTTTCTGTCCAGGTGACACTTTCTGTACGTCACTTAATACAACCAAGTCTTTTGCTGCCTGTCACGTATACAGCTTGATCCCAAAAATCTCTGTGCAACATTTGTCTGGGTCGCAGTCAAAATAGCCACCTTTCAAAGGGTGTGAGTTAGGTCTATGATAGTTTCTGCACGTCACGTTCCAAAAAAAACAAAACTACAAAAAAAATATAAATAAAATATATAAAAAAAAATATTTTTTTAGTTGTTTTAGCTCAGTGATACAAATCCATTTCACACAGCTGCGTGTAACCTTTCTGTGTGTCACAGTTCAGCACACTCACTCCAATTCGTATATTCTGTCCAAGTGACACTTTCTGTACGTCACTTAATTAAACCAGACTGAACAAGTTTGTGGGTTTCAGTACACCAGGTCCATTTATTTATTTTTTTTATATAATACACTTATATACAGAAAATGTTGAACCCCAGGGCTAAGAATCGAGGATGAGGGAGTGGGTGTGGGCATTCAATTACTGCAGGGGGCAGAGGCCGTGGTCCTGGGCAGGGTGAGACAGTACCTGCTGATGAGGGAGCAGGGGAACGCCGCAGAGCTACACTCCCTAGCTTCATGTCTCAACTTACAGGGACACGTGGTAGAGGACTGTTGAAACCACAAAAGTGCGAACAGCTGATGTCGTGGATTGCGGACAATGTTTCAAGTAATTTGTCCACCAGTCAGTCTTCCACGCAGTCCACCCACGTTACCCAAGGGAGCACTCCTCTGGCTCCTCCACCTCAACCTCTTTCCCCCCAGTCTGCCCACTCCCAGGAAAATTTGGAATGCGATCCGGCATACTCTGAGGAACTGTTTTCTAGACCCTTCCCAGAGTCACAAACCACCTCTCAGGTTGCTGCTGACCTCGTTCCCGATGCCCAAGTTTTCCAACTGTCGCAGTCTGTGGGTGATGATGATGATGATGATAATGTTGAGTTAGTGGAAGAAGTTTGAAAAGAGGTGTCGGACGATGAGGAGAAACAGTTGTCAGACAGTGGTGAAGTTGTTGTCAGGGCAGGAAGTCCGAGGGGGGAGAAGACTGAGGAATCGGAGGATGACGAGGTGACTGACCCAAGCTGGGTTGATATGCCGAGTGAAGACAGTGCTTCTGAGGCGGAGGCGAGTGCTGCACCAGAACAGGTTGTAAGAGGCAGTGGTGTGGCCAGAGGGAGAAGCAGGGCCAGAGCTGGTGCATCAGCAGCAACTGTTTCACTCCTTCCCCTGTGTCACTCGCTGCCTCTGCTAGTCAACCCCCTGCGTCACTCGCTGCCTCTGCTAGTCAACCCCCTGGCCATGACCCCGGCATGAGCGCCTCCCGCCGGAAAACCACACCTTCGCCTCCACGATCCTCCACAGTGTCCACCAATGTGTCCCAGCGCAGAGTTCAGCTGTCTTTACAGCAGCCCCAACGCCAGACTGCGTAGCGAAGATAACAAATAAATATCTCTGTGTTTATTTGTGCTAAATAAAAGTTAAATAAACACAAAAAAAAAAATTGATCTGTTCCTGTGCCTGATCCACCCAAGTTGAATCTGTCCCATCATGAGAAAGTCCCCCCAAGGAGTCCCCACTGTAACTTGCTTCCCATACAACTACCTCACCCCCCGACACCTGTGTCTCGCCATTGTCCACCACCTCCTCAGACAACACTGGTAAATCCCCACTGTCAGCACACAGAGACTGCAAAAGGTCTTGCGAATTAGGGCACAGAATGTTCTGGTATAGCACATCAGAGAAGGGGTGACTATGGGGTTCCAGGGAGTATGTGACCACATGCAATCTCCATCTAAAAAGTCATGCCACACTTGATCGAGCTCATAATTGACAATTGTACCGGTTGATGCTAAATTTTTAAGTTGGGGTCCTGTGTTGTCATTCTAACTACATCCGGCTGTTGTCACCACCACACACGCTAGGCCAGGGGGCACTCCTCTGGCTCTTCCAGCTCAACCTCCTTCCCCCCAGCCTGCCCCCCCACCTACAGGCCCTCTCTCCAAACAATTTACGTCTTTTTCCTATCTTTCTCTCTCTCCAAACTATTTTTCCGGATAGCTGATATATTTGGTATTAAACTGAGTAGTATACATAGAACACATACCACACTTGATCTATACCAGGGGTGCACAACCTGCGGCCCGGGGGCCACATGCGGCCCTTGATACCATTCTGTGTGGCCCCATCCATTTGGTAACAGACATGTATGTCCATGTTTTGTGGCTGCTCACATGCATTTTTCATGTATTTCTCCCATTAGATGGGACTCCTGGAACTGTAACTAGACATTAATGGTATACACTGTGTGTTCAATCTGCCATAAATACAGTATTTCAGTTGGTAATACCCCTTTAAATTTTATTTTTGGCCCTTGACGTTGGTTCAGTCGGACAATGTGGCCCCCACCCAGAAAACGTTGTGCACCCCTGATCTATACTGAACGTCACTTTTAAAAATACGTCATTTTCCTCTCTTTCTCTCATTTGTCTGGGTTGCAATTAATCTAATAGTTTCCATGTAATTACTCCATACAGCACGTCTTTTTCCTCTCTTTCTCTCTGTCTAAACTATTTTTCTGGATAGGTGCCGTATACGGTATTAAACTCAGAAGAATACATACCGTACCGGTTGATGCTACAGTTTTTCCAAATCCATCCGGGTGTTGTCACCACCACACATGCTAGCCCAGGGGGCACTCCTCTGGCTCTTCCAGCTCAACCTCTTTCCCCCCAGCCTGCCCCCCACCTACAGGCCCTCTCTCCAAACAATTTACCCGGATAGGGGACGTATTAGATATTGTACTGATTTTTTTTTTGGGTTTTTCTTTTAATTGCCTCCTGACCTGTGATAGGCAGAGCATGGACACGTCCCCTTAGCTGCAGTAGAAAAGACACTCCCCTGGCCAGAGCAAGCTCTTTTTCCTTTTCCGTGTTCGAAAAATCCATGAAATATATGGTCCCAAGATAGGGGACGTATACGATTTTAAACTGAGAAGAATCGATACCACACATGCCCCACTAGGAGAATTTGGGGTAATGGTGGGATTAGGCAGCCTCAGAGGCATCCATGCATGCTGCCCCTGCTGTTTCCTGTCTATTTCCGTGGTGTTTCCATCATTTTCTGAGGTTTCCAGGTTTTCACCCAGCCTTCCCTAGGCAGAGCCTTGGTCCCCTGCAAAAATGCTCGAGTCTCCCATTGACTTCAATGGGGTTCGTTATTCAAAACGAGCACCCGAGCATCTGGAAAAGTTCGACTTTTTAGCACCCGAGCATTTTAGTGCTCGCTCATCTCTAGTAAACATCTGAATCCATTTAATTAATCAAAAATTGTAATGATTTGTTTGAACGCTTTACAAATTAGAATGTTACACATAGAATACAAAATATGTTATCTGAAAGCTTTATAAACACAACTACACTTTAAAATATCACGTAATTATCTTTTTTTTTTTACATTTTTATTATATATTTACTTAGATCAAATTTAATTTTATCCATCTTTTGTAATAATAACCAACATAGTTTTTTCTGTTCCAATCAAGAATGCATAACTTCTCCTATAGTGTGCTCTTAGTCACTGCAGCTAATGTATCCTACTAAATGAGATAAAATCCCATTTTAAAGCCTTGTTAATATTTTGGGATGTGAGAAGAGCTGATAGCTAGGTGAGAAAGACTTAGTCTGAAAGACCAACCTGTCTGAAGAATAGTTTTATTCTATCTTTGCATAATTGTCACACTTGTTTTAGATCTTCAAGCAAACACACTTAAAAGCAACTCACAACCCATATTTCCTTCCTAAATAAAATCTGATTGTGCCTCCTTTACCAGCAACAACTGTAACCAAATGCTTCTGAGAACTGGTGATGAAAAGTTTTGGTTCAATCAAATTCTACCACATTGAAGGCGTTTGTAGATGATCTTCTCTTTTAAAGTCCAGCATCACAGTTCAATTCATGTCAGGACATCGATCAGGGCAAAATCTTCATTATATATATTTTTTTTATTATTTGATACTCTGGCAAAGACAATAAAGAGCCTCTAATACTTGGTCAAGCAGAAGAAAACCCCAATTTTAAAGTTGACTATGGAGCTACAGAGCTCATTAAAATTTTTGCATTTTTGTTTTTTCCCCCTCATGCTCCAATAGCCTTAGCTTTTTTAATTTTAAGTTAATATAGCAATATGATAGCTCATTTTTATGCAGGATAAGTTGTATTTGTTAATGACACCATTTAATTTACCATTTCTTGTATTGAAAAATGGGGAAAAATCTTTATGGAGTTAAATTTAAAAAATCCATAATTCTGACAAGGTTCTTTGGGTCTTGATATTAAGGCACGCTAAAAATGACACTACTTCCTTATTCTGATTTTTCATTATATTTTTACTGGCAGCATTTTAAATAGTTTAAGGTATAGTCCCTCCTTGTCTTCTCCTGAGGAAGCAATATGCGAAACGCGCGTTGACGAGGCAAGTCACCTGCAGACAACTTTGGGTACGTAATGCCAAACATATTGATTGTTTTGAGATGGGTAGTCCTGTGTTCAATCTATATTATACTTTTCCACAGAATTAAGCACCTTTAGTGCTATGATTGTGATGTTTTTTAAGGGCAGAGTGCAATAGTGTATTGCCATAATCATGTAATGAGATGGCGATTTGGGTATTCCAGTTGGAGGCAGGATTGTGTAGAGCTGAGGTCCTATTGATTACTGATGATGTATTTCTTTGTATTATGAAATAATACATTTATGAGTAAGTTTATATGAACTATTTAGGACTCCGTGGTTTTGTGAACTATACATATTGATATATATATAATTTTCTGACAGCCTAACTTTTTTATATTTCCGTCCACAGAGCAGAATGAGGGCTTTTTTTTTGCTGGACAAACTGCAGTTTTTACATATAATTTTTGGGGTGCATACAACTTTTTGATCACTGTTACTTCATTTTTTTATATAAAAAGGTGATCAAAAATGACAAATCACATGTTTTTAGTTTTTTTTCATTATGGTATACTGTACAATGTGCATGAAAACTATTTTTATATTTTAATAGATGAGACCTTTTTGGATGTGGCAATACCTGTTATGTTTTTGTATTGTTTATATTTTTTCGCTGTTGAATTTGGCATCCGAGGGGTTAAATGATGAGATTCTGGGTGATCGTCTTTCCTAGTCATTGTGGCCGGGTACCTGCTATTATACGACACCTGTCGTTTATGGTGCAGACTCACTGCAGCAGCTCGCTCCATACAAGCCCTCAGGTACGGGTTAAGTACTGTTAATGAGCACAGCATTCTAATTTTAAATAAAAGGAGTAATGAATTCAAACAAGTAGTCTATTGAGGTATCCAAAATTGCTCTCTAATAGTTACATAGGTTGAAAAAAGATACAGTTCAATCAAGTTCAACCTTTCTCAGATCAATTATAAGATATTAATAGTTAGATTAATTATAACTATTAATGCCATTTGCTAGTGGAAAATCATCTAATCATTTCTAAATGCTAACATAGTATATGCCATTACTATCTCTTGGGGTAAAGCATTCCATAGACTTCTCTAACTGTAAAGAACCCTTTCCTATATTGATGTCTAGATTTCCTTCCTCCACATTTAAAGAATGCCCCCTCGTCCTTTGTAATGACCTTAGAATTAATAAATCATATGTTCTCCTTTCACTTTTTTCTTTGACAAAAGACTACCAACAATTTGCTTTTATTTTATATAGCACACTCATCATAAAGTATACGTAAATCAATCTCTAGCTTTCCTGTACTACTTTTTTTTTTATAAAGGCTTTGCAGTCTGAAATAAGCCATCTTATTCTTTAATTAGAAAAAATGGTACTACTTATCCAGTGTTACAATCCAGTAAACGCAGCATTTTTTTAAACCATTTGGAAGCTCTTCATTGTTTTATCATGAATCCCCTTCTACAAAGCTAAAACTTATCTAATGGCTAAAATATAGGCAAATCCAGCAATGTATATAGCATAGCCTTGGAATTATATAGTAGTACCATCTGCTTAGCATATGAATGTATCTCTGATTTGACAGCCGGCTATTTAGGCTAAAATAAGCAGCTAGTGATCAGACGCTTGCTCAATGTTTATCCAAACGGCTGCCAGGCAGAGACACAACATAAAGCATTGAAGGATAGCACTGCCTGAATAAGTAATAGATGCCTTGTCTCCTTTATTAAATCCGTTCACTGCTATTTGCTAGGTTGAGGGAGGACAGCACGTAGAGCTTAAGCTTCAAACTACTACCTTTTTTCCAAAATAAAAAGAGCTACCCTATATAACTTTTCCAGAGAAGATTAACTAAAATATATAGCACATATGCCCTGGTCAATAATGCTTCTCTAGTAGAGATGAGCGAGCATGCTCGGCCGAGCATGCTTGAGTGCCATTTTTGCGTATTTGCGTACGCATTTTAAAATTCGTACGCTATTCATACGCATATTTTTATCTATACGCAAATGCGTACGAATAGCGTACGAATAGCGTACAAATTTGTACGCTATTCATACACTATACGTACGCATTTGCGTATAGATTAAAATATGCGTATGATTAGCGTACGAATTTTAAAATGTGTACACAAATACGCAAAAATGGCACTCGAGCATGCTCGGCCGAGCATGCTTGCTCATCTCTATTCTCGAGTGAAAGTCAGGTCAATTATTATATGGAAAAAAATAGACAGAGTTATGCCATGATTGAAGTAAAAAACTTAAAATGAAACATCACATAGTACATAACAATACCTTTCCAACCAAGGTAGAACCAGCCCTGTACCTTACAGGAATCCTGAGTTCTCTCCATTTATTGTTCCTCCTGATCTGCTAGATTAACTTCTGCCTTGCAGCTCAGGAAATTTGTCCTTTCTGCCGCTGCTCTGTCCCTGTAACTGCCAAATCTTCTAACAGAAGATGGCTGGTGGCTAGTGTTGAGCGAGCATGCTCGGCAGAACTCGCTGTTCGGCCGAGCATGCATATGCCCGGGTACGCAATGCTCGAGTCTCCCCGCACGTTTGTTCGCTGCTACGCATTAGCGTATGCATCTTATAATTATAAGATGTGTACCCTAATGCGTAGCAGTGAACAAACGTGCGGGGAGATTCGAGCAATGTGTAGCATTAGCGTATAAATTATTTGTAAGCTAATGCTACACATTGCTCGAGTCTCCCCGCACGTTTGTTCGCTGCTACGCATTAGCGTACGCATATTATAATTTGTATGCTAAAATGCGGGGAGGGATCTTAGCTACTGGCATTACACTGATTGGCTGGCCGGGAGCGCGTGATTGGTTGCTATAAAGCACCCGGTCACGCGCTCCCTGCTGCCACTGTTAGACAGGGAGAGCTGACGTTAACAGGGACAGAGAGTGAAGGGAGAGATTTTTTTCCATGCTAGGCAGGGATAGTACAGTCATGGCCAAAAGTTTTGAGAATGACACAAATATTATATTTTCACATGATCTGCTGCCCTCTGGTTTTTATGTGTGTTTGTCAGATGTTTTTATCACATACAGAAATATAATTGCAATCATATTATGAGTAACAAAAGCTTATATTGACAGTTAGCATGAGTTAATGCAGCAAGTCAATATTTGCAGTGTTGACCCTTCTTCTTCAGGACCTCTGCAATTCTCCCTGGCATGCTCTCAATCAACTTCTGGACCAAATCCTGACTGATAGCAGTCCATTCTTGCACAATCAATGCTTGCATTTTGTCAGAATTTGTAGGTTTTTGTTTGTCCACCCGTCTCTTGATGATTGACCACAAGTTCTCAATGGGATTAAGATCTGGGGAGTTTCCAGGCCATGGACCCAAAATCTCTATGTTTTTTTCCCTGAGCCATTTAGTTATCACCTTTGCTTTATGGCAAGGTGCTCCATCATGCTGGAAAAGGCATTGTTGATCGCCAAACTGCTCTTGGACGGTTGGGAGAAGTTGCTCTCGGAGGACATTCTGGTACCATTCTTTATTCATGGCTGTGATTTTAGGCAAGACTGTGAAAGAGCTGATTCCCTTGGCTGAGAAGCAACCCCACACATGAATGGTTTCAGGATGCTTTACAGTTGGCATGAGACAAGACTGGTGGTAGCGCTCACCTCGTCTTCTCCGAATAAGCTGTTTTCCAGATGTCCCAAACAATCGAAAAGGGGATTCATCAAAGAAAATGACTTTACCCCAGTACTCAGCAGTCCACTCCCTGTACCTTTTTCAGAATATCAGTCTGTCCCTGATGTTTTTTTTTGGAGAGAAGTGGCTTCTTTGCTGCCCTCCTTGAGACCAGGCCTTGCTCCAAGAGTCTCCGCCTCACAGTGCGTGCAGATGCACTCACACCTGCCTGCTGCCATTCCTGAGCAAGCTCTGCACTGCTGGTAGCCCGATCCCGCAGCTGAAACACTTTTAAGAGATGTCCTGGCGCTTGCTGGTCTTTCTTGGGCGCCCTGGAGCCTTTTTGGCAACAATGGAACCTCTCTCCTTGAAGTTCTTGATGATGCGATAGATTGTTGACTGAGATGCAATCTTTCTAGCTGCGATACTCTTCCCTGTTAGGCCATTTTTGTGCAGTGCAATGATGACTGCACGTGTTTCTTTAGAGATAACTATGGTTAACAGAAGAGAAACAATGATGGCAAGCACCAGCCTCCTTTTAAAGTGTCCAGTGGTGTCATTCTTACTTAATCATGACAGATTGATCTCCAGCCCTGTCCTCATCAACACCCACACCTGTGTTAATGGAGCAATCACTGAAACGATGATAGTTGGTCCTTTTAAGGCAGGGCTGCAATGATGTTGAAATGTGTTTTGGGGGATAAAGTTCATTTTCTAGGCAAATATTGACTTTGCAAGTAATTGCTGTTAAGCTGATCACTCTTTATAACATTCTGGAGTATATGCAAATTGCCATTATAAAAACTGAAGCAGTAGACTTTGTAAAAATTAATATTTGTATCATTCTCAAAACTTTTGGCCATGACTGTATTATTATTTTAAAGACCCAAAAGCCCTTTTAAGGGCTACTTCTATATCTCATCTATATCTGCTTGCATTTTTTTTTCTTGTTTGTGGGGGGTTAATAGCACTAGGTGGCCTGGCATTAACGCCACCAGCGTAACAGCTGCAAGTTAAATATGCACAAGGCGAGCAGTAAGGGACGGGGAAGTGGGCATCCTGCTAATGCAGGCAGAGGCCATGGCTCTGGGCGCGGTGATACTGTGCTTGCTGACACAGCACAAGAAAAAAGAAAAAAGTCATCTAAAACGTCTAGCTTCTTGGCCCAGTTTGCAGGGCGTCGCAAGACACAACTCCTGAAACCACACCAGCACCAGCAGGTAGTTGGTTGGATTGCAGGTGATAGTGCTTCCAGTCAGTTAATCACCACCCTCTCTTCCACAAAGTTCAGACTCAGTAGCCAAGAGTCTGGGCAACCACCCTGATCCCCCTTCCTCCCACCATGCCGAATCTGGACAAAGAAATGATCCCACATTCAGTTATTCTGAGGAGCTTTTTTCATCACCGTTCAATCCGTTCATTGATTTGGGCCTGTCGCCAAGCCCGCCTGAGGAGATATTGTGCACAGATTCTCACCCTCTTGATCATCCACAGTCTGAAGAAGATGAGGGTGGGGAAGGCAAGCATTTCCTCCCGAGGGGGTTGATAAGGAGACACAGTTGCCAATAAGTCAAAGGCGTTTAGCGTCTAAAGATGGTGAGGATGACATGCAGTTAAGTCAGGTTCTCGTTCGTTCACCATGCCAGGAGGAGGAGCAGCGTGAGGGAGTGGAAGAGGAGGTGGTGGACGATGAAATTGCTGACCCAACCTGGCAAGGTGGCAAGCCGAGCGAGGACAGCAGTACAGAGGGGGAGGGATCCGCAGTACCGCAACTGGCTGCAAGAGGCCGTGGGGTGGCAAGAGGGAGAAAGCAGGCCACGCCAAGCAGGCCCGCGACTGTTCCTCGCAGCACACCCTTGCTGCAATCTCCTTTGCCTAGGGGTAGGTGTTTCGCAGTCTGGCAGTCTGGTAGGTGTTTCGCATCGTCTGAGAAGAGTGCAGACGATAAAAGAATTGTCGTTTGCAACCTGTGCCATACCAAGATGAGCAGGAGTGTAAACAATAGCAACCTGACCACTACCAGCATGAAACGCCACATGAAAGCAAAACACCCTAATAGGTGGGCTGAACGCCAAGGTCCACCACCTGTGTCTGCAGGTCACACCACTGCCTCTTCATCCACTCAGTTAAGTGCTGCCCAAGCCGCAGACCCAGATGCCTCCCGCCCCGCAACTGGACCGTTGCAGACAGCCTCAGCGACCACGTCCACTACAGTGTTCCAGCACAGCGTTCAAATGTCCTTACCACAGGCATTTGAATGCAAGCGCAAATACCCTGCCACCCACTCACAGGCCATAGCACTAAACGTGCAACTTTCAAAATTGCTGGCCCTGGAAATGTTGCCATTTAGGCTGGTGGACAGCAAGGCTTTTCGCAGCCGGATGGCGGCGGCTGTCCCTCGATACGCAGTCCTCAGCCGCCACTATTTTTCACTTTTCTTTTTTTTTATTTTTTGCAGCACCAGTCAGACTTCACTGTGTAGCTGGAAGCAGTGTAGCACAGCAGTGGGAAAGCGGTAACAGGCCGTGCTAAAGCTTATTTGCCTGGGTGACAAACAGCACACCGCCGCTGAGCTGTGGCAGGGCACAAGGGACCAGACTGAGCTGTGGCTCTTCCCACTCAATTTATAGCCAGGAATGGTTGTGTCTGATAACGGCCACAACTTGGTGGCAGCTTTGGAGCTGGGCAACCTCCCACACATACCATGCATAGCCCATGTCCTCAACTTAGTAGTGCAGTGTTTTCTGAAAAACTACCCCCATTTGCCTCAGCTACTGGTGAAGGTGCGTCGCCTGTGTGCCCATTTCAGGAAATCACCTACAGCATCAGCTTCAGCCGGCCTGGCAACGCTGCAGCAGCGCCTTTGCTTGCCAGCTCACCAACTGCTGTGCGACCTGAGCACGCGCTGGAACTCCACCTTCCACATGTTGGCCAGGCTATGTGAGCAGCAGAGAGCAGTAGTGGAGAACCAGCTGCAACATGGTCGGCACCTTTCAAGTCAGCTTCCGCTCTTTAGAAGCGATGAGTGGGCATTGATGTCTGACTTCTGTGAGGTTTTGCGCAACTTTGATGAATCTACACAGATGGTGAGCGGCGATAATGCAATTATCAGCGTAACCATCCCACTTCTGTTTCTACTTAAAACCTCACAGCTCACAATAAAGGCGGACGCTTTGCATGTGGAAATGGGGAAGACCCTACACAGGGCGATTGGAGGAAGAGGATGAGGAGGAGGAGGAAGAGCATAAGACGGTTGCCACCGCTATACAGGGTAGTACCCAGAGCAGATTTGCACCATGTCTTCGGCGTGGATGGGCCGATGAGGACGAGGATGAGGAGATTGAGGGTCATTCTCCTGATGAGGAGAGCGAAGCCTTGTCTGTTGGGACTCTGGCGCACATGTCTGACTTCATGCTAGGCTGTCTTTCCCATGACCCTCGCGTTATACGCATATTAGGCAACACCGATTACTGGTTGTTCACCCTTCTCGATCCCCGCTACAAAGAGAACTTCTCATCTATCATTCCTGTGGCGGAGAGGACAACTAAAATGGTGCAATACCAGAAGGCCCTTATAGAAAAATTGCTCCAAAAATTTCCAGCTGAGAACACAGGCGGCAGAGTACGTAGTTCCTTGGCCACTCGAGGAGCCGAGACGAGGGGAACACACAGCAGTTCCAGCAAAGGCAAGGCGACACTCTCCAAGGTCTGGGACACTTTCATGACACCCTGCCAGCAGCCTCACCCTGATGAGTGGCCTAGTGTGACAAGGAGGGAAAAGTTTTGGAAGATGGTAAAGAAGTTCCTAGATGACCGTGTAAACGTCCTCAGCGATCCCTCTGTGCCTTAAAATTATTGGGTGTCAAAGCTGGACACGTGGCACGAACTGGAGCTCTACGCCTTGGAGGTGCTGGCCTGCCCTGCCACCAGCGTTTTGTCTGAGCGGGTATTTAGTGCCGCTGGGGGCATAATCACTGATAAGCGCATTCGCCTGTCAACCGACAATGCTGACAGGTTGATGCTTATCAAGATGAACAAGGCCTGGATTGCCCCTGACTTCTCTACCCCACCACAGGAAAGCGAAACACTTTTAGGGTGTATTTTATACACTGTTTTCTCATGTAGGCCATCAAAAATAATGTTTTCAAGGATCTGTTCACCACCAGGCCCTCAAAAATAATTTTTTCAAGGGTCTGTTCACCAGCAGGCCCTCAAAAATAATGTTTTCAAGGGTGTGTTCACCACCAGGCCCTCCACCATAATGTTTTTTCAAGGGTTTGTTCACCAGCAGGCCCTCAAAAATAATGTTTTCAAGGGTCTGTTCACCACCAGGACCTCAACCATAATGTTTTTTCAAGGGTCTGTTCACCACCAGGCCCACAAAAATTATGTTTTCAAGGGTCTGTTCACCAACATGCCTTCAACCATAATGTTTTCAAGGGTCTGTTCACCAGCAGGCCCTCAAAAATAATGTTTTCAAGGGTCTGTTCACCACCAGGCCTTCAACCATAATGTTTTCAAGGGTCTGTTCACCACCAGGCCCTCAAAAATAATGTTTTCAAGGGTCTGTTCACCACCAGGCCCTCAAAAATAATTTTTTCAAGGGTCTGTTCACCAGCAGGCCCTCAAAAATAATGTTTTCAAGGGTCTGTTCGCCATCGGGCCCTCAACCATAATGTTTTTTCAAGGGTCTGTTCACCACCAGGCCCACAAAAATAATGTTTTCAAGGGTCTGTTCACCACCAGGCCCTCAGCCATAATGTTTTCAATGGTCTGTTCACCAGCAGGCCATCAATCTTAATTTTTCACGGGTGTGTCTGATGCCCTCCTTTATGTGTAATAAAAGGTGTATCGGAGTGCCTGTTCCGTGTAATTTTTGGCAGCCCTGTCACTTTGTGCATAGGCTTTATGAGTGTATGAGTCCCAGGACAAGAACAATTGTTCCACAATGTGAATGAGGCCCTTCTTTATACCCGTTGTATTGAAGTGCCTGTTCCATGTTATTTTTGGCAGCACTTGCGCTTTACCTACAAGTCAATATATGTTTCATAACAATATTTCTTCACAGTATGTCAGTAAGGGGTTAAAGGTTTAAAAAAAACTATCAAAACACAGGTTTTAGAAGAATTATTTAACTAATAATAATAACTTAGAACTTTTAACAAATAATAAATAAAAAAACAAAAGAAAATAAAAATTACGTAGGCCTTTGGCGACGCCTGGCCACCATGGCTTGCACCTCTCCGAGCTCCAATTGCAGCCCGCGAATCAGGCGGGAGGCTGCATGGAGCTGTGTGCCCAATCTACGTAAGGCGGCCTCCAGCTCGAAATCAGTGGGTATATCTGTAGGGGTGGAAACAGTAATATAATTAGTATTATCGAGTTAAAGGGGTTGTCCCACAAAAAATATTCTAAACTTTCAAACCAGCACCTGGATCTGAATACTTTAGCAGTTGCATTTCATTAAATATTGTGTAAATCTACTGGAACTGACTATATTTATTGAGCCATTTTTTTTCTTATTTCTTAGAACTGCAGGCCGCACATGCTCAGTTTAAATCTTCAACTGCCTCCTATCCTGAGCTGTGATAGAGAGAGATGGACACGAGTCTTGACATGCAGCAGAATAGACTCTATTCACACTACCCTTGAGTAACATAACCAGCTTGATGTAGCAGAGTAATTGGGGCAGATCTCTGGATCTATGTGAGGTTCAGGGCTGTTTCTCGCTTTGTTAAAAAGAGATTGCCAATGTACTATAATATTATGTCATGTATGACACATTTTTGTTAAATATTTTTAAGTTTCTACTTCTTTCACTACCTTGATTTTAAAATGATTGTGATATGTCTGCTTCACTAACCACTTGGAGAACATAATGTGTACACAGTCTAGTTATCAATAACTTGTTGGGTGGCATGATCCTAGTGCTTGAAAATATTACACTTTGTACTTACGGGACACCCATAATTGGTGGTCTTCCCAAGGGCCTGGGGAAAACTCAATATCTCCCCTGACGGTTGGAACTATAAAAGATAAAACATAAAATCAGCTTATATTTTGAAGACAAAAGTTCCACCCATTACACTTTTTATTTTACCTAACTTCTACATCTGGAATTTGCCCTGGGGGTGTTGGAGGAGCAGGTGGGGTCCTCTCAGGGTGGGGTGGAGGAGGGTCAGAGGAGCTCCTCTGTGGTGCAGCAGCTGTCAAAAACCATTAAATAATGGCATTACATTCAACTCTAATGAACAGTTGTAGCTACATGGGAATAGTTTGGGGCTGGAGGATCCCGTTCCTAACCACTAGTTCTCTTACTGCAGCTGCACTCCCACGTAGCTTGGATGAAAAATAAATTAAATATGTTTTACACTTACTAGAGGCTGCAGGTAAATCAGGTGCCGTCCTGCTTCGATGGTGGTGACATCATGGTTGACGTTGGTCTGCAACATAAAAACGTACACAATTGTTAGATGATGACACTTTTTAATACTAACACATACAACTATGAAGATATTATGGGTGTGAGAGGGGGGGCCATATCATATTTTTTTTCTTCTAAAAAGGTATTTATAGCAATAGATAAAGTTATTGTCGCAATAACTTTCTTAATATCGTTAACACAGTGTGGTAGGAATACTTTGGATATCACCCACTGACAGTAGCTGCAGCATGGGCACATCTTTGAGTCTGTGTGTAGGAGAAAGAAGCACTAACTATGAAGGGGCATATATCTAAGGGTACTTTCTTTCACACTAGTGAAGTTGCCTGACACAAAGGGGAGAACGGCCAGCACCATTAACAATAATGGGAGATGGCACTGATCTGGCCGCTATTCAGCAAGAAAGCCTGGAATTGGCAGGACAAATACTGCAGAACATATGTGAAAGTAGCCTAAGGCTAATTACTGGGAAGGGGCATGTATCTGGGAATACCTTCACTTGTTTGGTTCGAGTTAGGCCTCTTTCACACGAGCGTGACGGATTAGGTCCGGATGTGATCAGGGTGCGTTCAGAAAAACTCGCACCATTTTGCAAGCAAGTTCATTCAGTTTTGTCTGCGATTGCGTTCAGTTGTTCAGTTTTTTCTGTGCGGGTGCAATGCGTTTTGATGCGTTTTTCACGCGCGTGATAAAAAACTGAAGGTTTACAAACAACATCTCTTAGCAACCATCAGTGAAAAACGCATTGCATCCGGACTTGCTTCAGGATGCAATGCGTTTTTCACTGAAGCCCCATTCACTTCTATGGGACCAGGGCTGCGTGAAAAACGCAGAATATAGAACATTTTTCACGCAACGCAGAACTGATGCGTGATAAAAAACACTCATGTACACAGACCCATTGAAATTAATGGGTCAGGATTCAGTGCGGGTGCTATGCGTTAACGTCACACATTGCACCCGCGCGGAAAACTCGCTCGTGTGAAAGGGGCCTTAGAGGCATGGCCTAGCATGAAAGAAAATTACTGCGGCGCACTACGCATGCCCACGTTATCCTTCTATACTTTTTTCATTATTGGCACTCACTGCTGTTATATATACAATACTAGCAGAAAGACCCGGCTTCGCTTGGGTATATTTTCATCTATTTCATTTAATGTTTCTGTGTGTCGTTGCAGAGAGAAAGTCAATGCAGCTGACAGAAGTTGATTTTTACCTTAATTTTTTCAATCCCCATTGGCTGCGGAGTGGGAGGGGGCATGACCTGACCGGGTCGGGGGCGTGGTTTACCGGGACCTTGGGGGGGGTGCTTTTAAGTCCTTCTTTTCAAGGTGGCCTAAATTATAGGTCAATGCCATGGTAATTTGAGGAAACACAGTGGGTAGCAGTGGATGAAAACATTGCTTCCCACGGGTATATTTAATCCATTTCATTTAATGTTTCTGTGTGTCGTTGCAGAGAGAAAGTCATCCTCCCTCCCACCCCTACAACTGACAGACGTTGATTTTTACCTTCAATTTTTCAATCTCCATTGGCTGTGGAGTGGGAGGGGGTGTGGCCTGACCGAGTCGGGGGCGTGACGTAGCGAGACCTAGGGCGGGGGTTTTAAGTCCTTCTTTTGAGGGTGGCCAGAATTACAGGTTGATGCCATGGTAATTTATGAGGACACGCAATGGGTAGCAAGAAAACATCTTTTATTACTACTGTACGGTCTTAGTCTAAAATTAGTGTATTTCATCTAATTTTTCTGTGTGTCGTTGAAGAGAGAAAGTCAATGCAGCTGACAGAAGTTGATTTTTACCTTAATTTTTTCAATCTCCATTGGCTGGGGAGTGGAAGGGGGCATGACCTGACAGAGTCGGGGGGTGGCTTAGCAAGACGCTTCGCATGGGTCTATTTAATTTAATGTTTCTGTGTGTCATTGCAGAAAGAAAGTTAAGCTCCCACCCATCCCTGCAACTGACAGAAGTTGATTTTTACCTTTATTTTTTCATTCCCTGTTGGCTGTGGAGTGGGAGGGGGTGTGGCCTGATGGAGTCAGGGTGTGGCTTAGCGAGACCTGGGGCGGAGGTTTTAGGTACTTCTTTTAGGTTAGCCTGAATTAAAGGTCGATACCATGCTTCTTAATGAGGCCACGCAATGGGTATCAGTGGAAGAAAACATCTTTTATTACTACTCTTACTACTATAAAATTAGTCTAAAACATAAGTTATATTTATGGTAACCAGAATACCTTTAACAGTGTCAGTGAATGGAAATGGCTGGGCTGAGGTGAGCTCCTCAGCTGGCTGCTAATTACCTGGCTGTGTTATTATGGAAACCTGTCTTCCCTGTGTGTGTCTGTGCAGAGAATGGCAGTTGGGTTTTAAAAACAAAGCTCCCAGGCTAATATTGGCTAATGGAGATCATATTTTGGGAATATCTCGGGAATGGTACGTCCTAGAGAGATGAGACCTGGTCTAAAACCTTCCTGGACACCTTATTTACCTGTGTGCCGAATTTGATGAAAATCGGTCCAGTAGTTTGGTCGCACATAGAGAACAGACAGACGGACAGACGGACAGACAGACAGACAGAAACTCATTTTTATAATATTAAGAGACAGTACAAAAAAATTTTAACATGTTTTTACTTCTCAAATATTTTGTTACTCACCCTGCCGTATCTCTGCGTGGATCTCATTAAGCCGCTCTGGGCATTTAAATTTCAGATCGGACCATTTTCGCTGTATCTGGCCCGGGGTCCGCACGGTGTTGAACCGATGGCGCAAGCCTCGGATCACCTGCTTTATCACTTCCTTCTTATGCAGGTTAGGATGGCGTTGTGTGCCATCGTAATCCACTCTGTCCATCATCCTGATGAGGTATTTCAGCTCTCCAGAGCTGAATGCAGCTGAACGCCTGACTGTGACTGCCATTTTTGAAAAATCACTGTGCCTCTGAGGACTGTATGCCACGGTGTAGCATCGTGCGTGTATAGGACGTATTCGCGGGACAATAGTACGCTAAAGATTCATACGTACTTCGTACGTATTCAGTTAAGTAGCGTACCTTTCACAACGCTAGACTGTATGTTCGTTATTTGTGCGGGAATGTTCGCAGACACAGTGTATGCGTACACTCATGGGTACGTATTCGGTTCAGTAGCAAGTAGCGGACTTTTAACAACGCTTAGACTGTATGTTCGTTATTTGTGTGGAAATGTTCGCCGAACACGACCAGAATAACGTACATTTTTTAACGCAACTTCGCTCATCTCTAGTTGTACGCTAATGCGTACGAATTAGTATGCTAATGCTACGCATTGTGCGCTAATGCGTACAAATTCACCCTCCCGATTCTGTTCCCGAAACATTTCTGTGGTGTTTCCACCATTTTTTCACGTTTTCATATGGACCAGACACCCTCCCCTCATCCGACCAGGGGGTGCCTGGTCTTCTCCCATTGACTTTTATTATGCTTGGGTGCTCGGCTGAGCACTCGAGCAGCCCCGAGTGCTCGGCCAGAGCACCCGAGCAGACGAGCACAGAGCTGCTTGATCATCACTACTGGTGACAGTTGAAGATTTAAACTGAGTATGTATGGACAGAAAAAAAGGAAAAAACAAACAGTAGGTGGCTCTATACAGATACATTTTATTGAATAACTCACTGGCTATACTAAAATTTTAATTACATCCAATCATAAAAGTATTCAGATCCAGGGGCTGGTTTGAAAAATATAAAGTATGTTTCGTGACACAATTCCTTTAAGTTTACATTACATAGTAAGCAGCAGTAAGCGTAGACATGTGTACAGTATGTTCTTTTATCCCTTTAAGTGCTTTTCTGTTCTTAAAAACTGCATCGTCTTAAAGGGAACCTATCACCATAAAACACAGTGCAATCTGTAGGCAGCATGTTATAGATCAGGAGAAGCTGAGCAGATTGATATATAGTTTTGTGTGAAAGCAATCAATATTTGTATTTTATTCATGTAAATCCCTGCTATTTCTGGGCTTAGGAGTCATGTGGGCAGCCCTATCAGTGACTGACAGATAACGCTGCATGACTAAGCATAAATAGAAGGCTGTCAATCATGACAGGACATGACTCCTAAGCCCAGAAAAAGCAGAGATTAATATGAATAGAGTGCAGATTATACTGAATCTTTTCCCATAAATCTGTACCTCAATCTGCTCAGTTCCTCCTGCTCTATAATATACCGCCTAAAGATTGCACTGCATTTGGTGATGGTAGTTCCCAAATTGAAAGGGTAATGTGTAATATTCTTAAAATATTTGTTGATGCGCCTATAGTAGTAATTATGAATGATTTTACCATGGAGGAACCTTGAAAAACGTTTTTCCTTCATGGAGGACCCTTATCTAATTTATAGAGTACCATTTCTTGAATATGCTATCTTCTGGTGACTCCTTACTAAGTCCTATATGGTCAGGGTTGGAAAAAAGTGGTATAGAGGAAAACCAGCTGTAAATACAATCTTATAAAATAAAATAAAAACTTTGCTTATTTATGGCATTTTTCCTACATCCTTTTCCTTGTGGACCTTGTCAGATCTCACCAGGAAGCAAAGTCATAACTGAGCCTCAACCTACCATGTGCAGTTTATAATGTTTGTGTCTCCTTATGTGGCAGCAGGGCTTTTAGGCTCCCTCAGACAACTGGGCTCAAGTGCAACAGCAAACACTGTACACTCATATTTACACCCCAAAGGAATAATATACGTCCTTGGATCTTTAGATTTTTTTCCTAGTGGTGTATCTGATTCTTGTGTCTTTTATCATTGTGTTGCCCAGTAGGATGATTGATAACTAGAGATGAGCGAGCACTAAAATGCTCGGGTGCTCGTTATTCGAGTCGAACTTTTCCCAAAGCTCGGGTGCTCGTTTCGAATAACGAACCCCATTGAAGTCAATGGGAGACTCGAGAATTTTTGCAGGGGACCAAGGCTCTGCCTAGGGAAGGCTGGGTGAAAACCTGGAAACCTCAGAAAATGATGGAAACACCACGGAAATAGACAGGAAACAGCAGGGGCAGCATGCATGGATGCCTCTGAGGCTGCCTAATCCCACCATTACCCCAAATTCTCAGGCAACAGCCTGGTGGTTACCCTCATGACAATTGTGCTCACCCAGACCAAGAAAGGCGAGGCAAATACCCATCACATGTTGGGGAAGCACCCAACTAGGTGCAACGAAGGTCCATCACCGCCTGCAGGTGACACCACTGCTCATGCTGGCACTGCAGCTGACATCAAGTTTAGTATCTGTTGTTATCAGTTGCTGTATACTACTCAGTTTAATACCGTATATGGCAGCTATCCGGAAAAATAGTTTGGAGAGAGAGAAAGATAGGACAAAGACGTAAATTGTTTGGAGAGAGGGCCTGTAGGTGGGGTAGCAGGCTGGGGGGAAGGAGGTTGAGCTGGAAGAGCCAGAGGAGTGCCCCCTGGGCTAGCGTGTGTGGTGGTGACAACAGCCGGAAGTAGTTAGAATGACGACGCAGGACCCCAACTTAAAAATTTAGCATCAACCGGTACAATTGTCAATTATGAGCTCGATCAAGTGTGGCATGACTTTTTAGATGGATATTGCATGTGGTCACGTACTCCCTGGAACCCCATAGTCACCCCTTCTCTGATGTGCTAGCCCAGAACATTCTCTGGCCCAATTCGCAAGACCTTTTGCAGTCTCCGTGTGCTGACAGTGGGGATTTACCAGTGTTGTCTGAGGAGGTGGTGGACAATGGCGAGACACAGGTGTCGGGGGGTGAGGTAGTTGTATGGGAGGCAAGTTACAGTGGGGACTCCTTGGGGGGACTTTCTCATGATGGGACAGATTTAACTTGGGTGGATCAGGCACAGGAACAGATCAATTTTTTTTTTGTGTGTGTGTTTATTTAACTTTTATTTAGTACAAATAACCACAGAGATATTTATTTGTTATCTTCACTGTGCAGTCTGGCGTTGGGGATCGTCACTTTGATGGCGAGCTGTGCCGCTCTCTCTACAATGGTCTTTAGGTTCTTAGATGGAGACGTTGTGGGCGATTTCTGAACAGAAGGACTTGTTGCTCATGAAAAGAACCTCGATCTCCTTGACATTGTGGACCAGGAATTTGCGGAACCCTGTGGGCAGCATGTGTTTGGTCTTCTACTTGCTACCAAATCCAATGTTGGGCAATATAGATACGCAGGTAATATTATTTTTCACACTTATCCCAAAAATAAAACTTACGCAGTTTGCGCAAATAAAACTGGAAACTGGAACTGGAGAGAGGGCCTGTAGGTGGACCTGGGGAAAAATTGTTTGGAGAGAATGCCTGTAGGTGGACCTCCGGAAAAATTGTTTGGAGAGAGGGTCTGTAGGAGGACCTCCGGAAAAATTGTTTGGAGAGAGGGCCTGTAGGTGGACCTCCGGAAAAATTGTTTGGAGAGAGGGCCTGTAGGTGGACCTGCGGAAAAATTGTTTGGAGAGAGGGCCTGTAGGTGGACCTCCGGAAAAATTGTTTGGAGAGAGGGCCTGTAGGTGGACCTCCGGAAAAATTGTTTGGACAGAGGTCCTGTAGGTGGACCTCCGGAAAAATTGTTTGGAGAGGGCCTGTAGGTGGACCTCCGGAAAAATTGTTTGGAGAGAGGGCCTGTAGGTGTACCTCCGGAAAAATAGTTTGAAGAGAGGGCCTGTAGCGGCAGGGCAGGCCAGCACCTCCAAGGCGTACAGCGCCAGTTCAGGCCACGTGTCCAGCTTTGAAACCCAGTAGTTGTATGAGCTGAGTGATCGCTACGGACATTGGTATGGTCAGCTAGGTACTCCCTCACCATCTTTCTGTACAGCTCCCCCCTACTCTGCCTAGACTGGGGACAGGTGACAGTGTCTTGCTGGGGTGACATAAAACTGGCAAAGGCCTTGGAGAGCGTTCCCCTGCCAGTGCTGGACAAGCTGCTTGCTCGCCTCCTCTCCCCTGCTACTTGGCCCACAGAACCATGCCCTCTGCCGCTAGCGGCGTCAATGGGAAGAATTGTTTCAGCTTGTGCACCAGGGCCTGTTGATATCTATTCACTCTCATACTCCTTTCCTCTGCAGGGATGAGAGTGGAAAGGTTCTGCTTGTACCGTGGGTCCAAGAGAGTGAACACCCAGTAATCGGTGTTTGAAAAAATTCTTCTAACGCGAGGGTCACGGGATAGGCAGCATAACATGAAGTCTGCCATGTGCGCCAGAGTCCCAACACGCAAGAATTCCCTCTCCTCACTGGCTTGACTCTCCATTTCCTCCTCCTCCTTCAAGTCCTCCTCTTCAGCCCATACACGCTCAAGAGTTAAGGACTGAGCACTGGTACCCTCTACTGTCTCGCTGACATTCTCCTCCTCTTCCTCCTCATTCTCATCCCCCTCCTCCGATACGCACTGAGAAACAGACTGTAGGGTGCTCTGGCTATCAAGCGACGTATCTTCCTCCACCGTCTCTTGTGACAAGCGCAAAGAATCCGACTTGATGCTGAGCAGTGAGTTTTTCAACAGGCAAAGCAGCGGGATGGTGAGGCTAATAATGGCGGCATCGCCGCTGACCATCTGTGTTGACTCCTCAAAGTTGTTCAACACCTGGCAGATATCAGACATCCACGTCCACTCCTCATTGTAGACTTGAGGAATCTGACTGACCTGACTACCAGTTCTGGTGGAAGTTGACATCTGGCAGTCTACAATCGCTCTGCGCTGCTGGTAAACTCTGGATAACATGTTTAATGTGGAATTCCATCTCGTGGGCACGTCGCACAACAGTCGGTGAGCGGGCAGTTGTAGGTGGCGCTGCGCTGCCCTGAGAGTGGCAGCATCTGTGGTGGACTTGCGGAAATGCGCACAGATGCGGCTCACCTTGGTGAGCAAATCAGACAGATTGGGGTATGTCTTAAGGAACCGCTGAACTAGGAGATTAAACACGTGGGCCAGGCATGGCACATGTGTCAGTCTGCCGAGTTGCAGAGCCACCACCAGGTTACGCCCATTGTCACACACTACCATGCCTGGCCTGAGTTTCAGCGGTGCCAGCCACAGATCGGTCTGCGCCGTAATGCCCTGTAACAGCTCTTGGGCGGTGTGCCTTTTGTCACCTAAGCTCAGCAGTTTGAGCACCGCCTGCTGGCGCTTACCCACGGCACTGCTGCTGCGCCTAGAGCTACCGACTGAAGGCGCCGTGCCCACGGATGGTAATTCGGTGGAGGAGGAGGAGGGGTCGGAGGAGGAGAAGGCATAGTACGTCTGAGAGACCGTGACCGAGGTAGGCCCCGCA
>ONZH01002923.1:0-186981 GCA_900303285.1 Rhinella marina
GGGACGGCACATCGGGCAAAATAGTGTCGGCTGGGGACAGAGTAACGGGGGGCTGCCGCCTCCATAAGGTTGCGGAAGGATTCTGTATCCACAATCCTGTACAGCAACATTTCCAAACTAATCAGCTTGGCGATTTGCACATTTAGAGCTTGCGCATGGGGGTGGGTGGCTGCGTACTTGTGCTTGCGTTCAAATGTCTGCGGTAGAGACAGTTGAATGCCGCACTGGGACACATGAGTGGAGGAGAGGGAGGGAGATGGAGCTGAAGGGGTCCTTTCGGGGCTGGAGGCTGCAACGTCCTGGCTTGGACGAGACACAGTTGCTGGACTAACTGTGTCAACGTCACCACCAGCTGACAGAAGTGCAAACCATTTGGTGCAAACCAGTGCAAACCAAATGTTTGCGCAGGCTACTAGTGGTCAGGTTGTTGCGTTTTGAACCCCTGCTCATTGACGTGTGGCACAGCTTGCACACCGCCAAACGAGGATTGGCCTCATCATCCTTAAAGTACTCCCAAACTAAGGAGTGGCGCATAGTACGGGCTGGAGCGTGACCTGTAGGAGCACTTGGTGAAGTAGTGACTCAGCCCCAGCTTCTCCCTCGTCGCTGCCCTCTGGCTCTCTCAACAGCTTGTGGAGCTGATGTCGCCTCACAGTCTGAACCACTGCCTCCAGTTGCCTCATCCACCCAAGTAGGATCTGTCCCCTCATCATCCCCCAGGTCTTCCTCAGACTCCACAGTGACATCCCTGACAACTACCTCCGACAACAGTGTTTCGTCGTCATCTTCCACCACCTCCTCAGACGCCACTGCTAACTCCCCACTCTCATAACCCGGAGACAGCAAAAGGTCCTGAGAATCAGGGCATAACAGCTCGTCCGCTGGCACATCAGGGAAGTGGTGGCTGAAGAGTTCCATGGATAAATCTTGTCCGTGGGACATACCCCTAGAGGGTTCTGGCTGGGGAGAAGGAGGGCGAGTTGGAGGACAGACACCCTGGGTCAGAGAAGTCGACTGGCTGGATGAGGGGGCAGATGAAACGTGGCTGGACGTGCTCTCTGCAATCCACTGAACCACCTCCTGTTGTTGTTTGGGGTCTGTCAGAGTTGTAGGACGCTTCCCTACCAACTTCTGGAGTCGACCATGCACCCTGACCTTACGTGTTTCCACTGTACCCACAGCAGCCGGGACTGAGTCACCACGCACACCACAGTCATCACCACTGACCACAGCACCACCACGATTCCCACCTCTCCCTCCACGACCACCTCTTCCATCTCTCCCAGCTCTTCCCCCTCTCCCCCTGGCTCTGGGGTTCTCCATGTGCACAGTAGCAGTATTATATTATTATAATTGTCAAGGATCAATACGGTATCTATACGCTGTTAGGTATATGGCACCCTGATGAGATTAGCATCTATGAAAGCTCACTCAGAATAAACGCACTATATAGAAAGATATTTTGCTGCAATTCTTTTCAGACCTATCCAAAAAAATGTATTATACGCACTTTGCGCAACTGAAACGCAAAACCACAGAGCAATACGGTATCTATACGCTGTTCGGTATATGGCACCCTGATGAGATGTATTCCATATTCACAGCACCGTCTATGACAGCTGAGCTCACTCAGATTAAATGCACTATATAGTTAAATATGCTGGTGCAATTCTTTTCAGACCTATCCCAAAAAAAAATATGCGCACTTTGCGCAACTTAAACGCAAAACCACAGAGCAATACGGTATCTATACGCTGTTCGGTATATGGCACCCTGATGAGATGTATTCCATATTCACAGCACCGTCTATGACAGCTGAGCTCACTCAGATTAAATGCACTATATAGTTAAATATGCTGGTGCAATTCTTTTCAGACCTATCCCAAAAAAAAAAATATGCGCACTTTGCGCAACTTAAACGCAAAACCACAGAGCAATACGGTATCTATACGCTGTTCGGTATATGGCACCCTGATGAGATGTATTCCGTATTCACAGCACCGTCTATGACAGCTGAGCTCACTCAGATTAAATGCACTATATAGTTAAATATGCTGGTGCAATTCTTTTCAGACCTATCCCAAAAAAAAAAATATGCGCACTTTGCACAACTTAAACGCAAAACCACAGAGCAATACGGTATCTATACGCTGTTAGGTATATAGCACCCTGATGAGATGTACCGTCTATGACAGCTGAGCTCACTCAGAATAAACGCACTATATAGAAAGATATTTTGCTGTAATTCTTTTCAGACCTATCCTATCATGCACAGGAATATATCTGTTTAAGATATGTATAGTTTGTGCCTGTGTACCAGCTCTGCACACAAAGGCTGACAGCATACACTGTCAGAGAATCAATTGCTTTTTAACAGACTGTTGTGGCTTTCTTTTCCTACACAGAATACAGGCTGATAGTATATACTGTTTTTCAGAGTAAAGATAGTCTTTAAAAAGACTTTTCTTGCTTCCTAACTCCTAAGTTCTAACTGCCTGCTGCACACACTACACGAGCTAACTCTCCTATGTCTTGTCTGGTCCCCTTCCCAATGCAGAATGAGACTGAGGCTGCAGATCCTAGACTCCCTAACATAGGTCAATTTCGGTCACATGTCACTGCCAGCCAATCAGTGCTGGGGAGACATAGGGGCTGTTACATCACAGCAGGCGATCCCACAGGCTTACCTTTGCTGCTGATTGGCTGAAAAAAACGGGCATTTCACGCGGGCAGTGACGCACGGATAGTCACGAGTCCGCGCTGCCTCGTGATGCCGAGCCGAGCCGAAGCGGGCAATATTCGAGCGAATCCCGAATCTTGCCGCTTTGGCTCGCTCATCACTATGTATAACCCTTACGTTAAATGTACATAATGTAGATTACGCACAATTTTTATGAGATTTGAAAAATCTCATGTACACTTTGCTTTTTTCTTCTGTGCGGAGATTTACCTGCCATGCGGATTTTGAAACCCACAGCATGTAATTTTTTTTGTGTGATTCCGCACAGTGGTTTTCCCCCTAGGCTTCAATGGGGTTGTTAATATCAACAGAAAAAAACAGGAAAATTTTTTTTTGAAAAACACAAAAAAATGCACCAAAACAACAATACATAGTGTGGATTTATATGCAGTTTTGGTATGGATTTAATGTGAATATTCGTCATAAAAATCGGTACCATGTGCAGTTACGTTAAGGCCTCCTGAACACGAGTGGGGTGAACGCACATAAGATCCACACTAATTTCCTTACCGATTTATGTGCGTTTCTGCAGCATATCCACACCAAAATCTGCAATTTCTAACAGCAGCATTTGGTGCGGATTTGATGCAGATTTGACGCAAATCTCACCTTTCATTGAAAAGGGTGAAATCCACAGCTAAAACCACAAAAATAATTGGCATGCTGCAGATTTTGAAATCCGCAATGCTAGTCAATTTCCACACGGAAAAAATCTTCAAAGTATATATGAGATTTCATAAACTTTGCTGGTACTGTAATACTCTGTGGTTTTTCTGTACGGGAATCCACGGGTGGCTGCACACATCTAGGGTGCCTACACACAGTGCAGATTTATATGCAGAAAACCCACATGACACACGGACAAAAAAAATGCACAAAATCTGTACTACTTATCGCCTTTGTGGTGTGGTTTTTATGCAGATCTCACCCTTCCATTGAAAAGGGTGAAATCCACACGAGAAAAATGCAACAATTGACATGCTGCAGATTTCAAAATCCGCACAGCGGGTCAATTTCTACACCTAAGAAAAAAGCAAAGTGTACATGAGATTTGTCTAATTTCATACAATTTGCTGGTTCTGTATTACGCTGCGTTTTTTCAGCACAAAAAACAAGCGTAATCCACATCGTGTGCAGGTAGCCTTAGAATAAAGCATCGACAAAAAGTTATACAAATATACCGTATTATTTCACCTTGTAAGTGCTATAGGCTGCCTGCGAGAACTCCATGTTGGTGTTACATTGCATCATTCCAAGTCCTTGTACATTTTGTGACGCCTCCTCTGCGTGCGCTATTATTTTAGGTGAGCAGTTACAACACTGGACACTGTGACAATATTTATAATACACCGCCGCATGCCGCTATGAGCAGCAAGTGACTTATTCCAACTGCTAAAAAATGTGCTCTAGCTGCACGGATAAACAATTAGAAATAGACAGATTAGAACATGTTCAAAGATTAAATAATATTTCTGTCAAACAACAACCACACCTTCCCTGCTGTGAACTGGTTTCCAGCCACAAGATCTTTCAACAAGGGGTCTTAAGCCTCACATAATCCAAACTCATTATTAGTTTTGCAAAACTTGGCTTACATGGTGAAATTATTGAGTAATTAGCCAGCCAGGTATTAGAAAAGACTTAGGGCAACTTGCAATTGAAGCCCATGTGTTAGCTGTTCCCTCAGCAACACAGAGATTACTGGCTTTAACATGGGTTGCTAAGGAGAGAAATGCCCCAACTTTTATAGAGTTGGTTACAAAGTTTCATAGAAAAAGTACATAAAAAATCCATTCTTGGCCTAAATAAAAGTTCTTTGCAGTATTTCACATTATTTAGTCATGAAAAAATGGGGATGTCTAGGATTAGAAAAATAGATATTTTTTTCCCCCGGAAAGCATTAAAGGGGTTTTCTGAGATTTTACTACTTACTACTAGGGATGAGCGAATCGACTTTGGATGAGACTTCCGAAGTCGATTTGCATAAAACTTCTGTATGGAGCCAGAGCTCCATACTGTATTAGAATGTATTGGCTCCGATGAGCCGAAGTTATTACGTTGTGAAGTCTCGCGAGACTTTGCGTAATAACTTTATAAATGCATTTCTACAGTAAAAAAACATTTCCCGAACTCGAGTTCGGTTCTAAGGTACCTCTTGGAACTGAACCCGAGTTCGGGAAATGGTTTCTTACAATAGAAATGAATTTATGAAGTTATTACGTGAAGTCTTGCGAGACTTCGCGAAGTAATAACTTCGGCTCATCGGAGCCAATCCATTCTAATACTGTATAGAGCTCTGGCTCCGTACAATATTAGAACAAAGTTTTATTCGAATCGACTTCGGAATTTTCATCCGAAGTTGATTCGCTCATCCCTACTTACTACCTTAAATAAGTGGAGCTAAGATGCAATATCAAGCATAGCCCATAGAAAAGAATAAAAGGGTTTTCTGAGATTTTACTACTGATGGTCTATCCTCTAAATAGGTAATCATTATCTGATCATGGGGGTCCAACACCTGGGTCACCCGCCAATCAGCTGTTTGAGAAGGCACCTGTGATACAATGAGCGCCGTGGCCTTCTCACAACTTTTCCTAGGCCAGTGATGACACATTCATTGGTCACGTGGCCTAGGAGCGGCTCAGCCCCATAGAAGTGAATAGGGCTGAGCACGATACCAAGCACAGCTGCTATACAATATATGGAGCTGGTAAGCTGCGCAAAGGCCGTCTCAAACAGCTGATTGACGGAATACTGGGTGTCGGACCCCCACCGATCAGATACTGATGACCTATCCAGAGTATATCCTTTTAATCTTTTTTATTGTACCTTAGCTTCACTTATCTGAATAAGGAGGATGTGCAGTACCCGGCACAGCCAATCGACAAGCGTGGAATGGATTTTCTAATCTTCCTTAAAACAGATTAATAATGCTCCTAGCAAAATATACTGTTTCTCCTAAAAAATGAAAGCCATTTAAAATGAATTATTTTGTTTTCTTGGATTCATACATATTCAGAACGTATTGATGGTCTACTGACTATGTATAAACATATGCAAGGTTATTACCAGGTGCAAACATGGGAACTATACCACTGCATCTGCAAAAAAACATAATGACACACCAGATTTACTAATGTGCCTGCGCCTAGGATCTTTCTCTGTCTGAAAACCCACACAAATAAGCACAGCTATGATTTCTCCTCTGTGGGCTGCCGATGTCTTCTGCAGGTAGCACCTGCATGCTTCCTCCTGTGCCCTCCTGTCCCTTAGGGCTCATGCACGTGTGCATTCAGTGCCCGTGCTGTGGACCTTAATTTGCAGTCCACAACGCACAGGCACTGACAGTGGGGCCACCGCATTCGGATCGCGGACCCATTCATTTGAATAGGGTCCGCATCTGACGGTTCGCACCGGAAAAAAGTAGTTAATGCACTACTTTTTTGCAGTGCGGAGGCACATCCAATCCGTGCCTCCGCTCCGCATTTCTCCGTGATTGCAGACCCATTGAAGTGAATGGGTCCGCGATCCGTGATGCATGCTGCACACAGCCGGTGCCCGAGTATTGCGGACCCAGCATATGCGAGCCGCAATACAGGCACGGACCGGCCCCGGTCGTGTGCATGAGCCCTTAGGGTGAGTGCTTGCTCTCAGCCTCTTAAAAGGCCAGCATGCGCATCCAAATCCTTTCCCAGCCATTGACACAGCTGAAGACTTAAAGGAGGGCACATCCGAGTGCCTTTCACTCTGGTGGACATCCATTATATCACATGGACAGCTCATGGATTTTAATATGAACTGTGTTATGCAGCATATCTCCTATGATGGTGATGAAGAGGAATACCTGCTAATGGCTTTCTCCACAGATTACAGCTGACAGCTGGGTGCCAGTGGTGAAACATCATGTGATAAGTAACAGACTGTAAAAAGATAATGTAACAGATTGTGATAATGTAACAGATTGTGATAATGTAACAGATTGTAACCCTATGAGTGAAAACACATCTGTTACCCGGGCAGAGATTGCTATATTTAAGTGGCTGCTAAGGCCGGGTTCACATCTGCATTTTGAACTCGGGCACTGTAATACTACTGTAGTACTACACTCAGCATTTTTTGTCCAGCCAAAAGCAGGCATATACTCTGGAAAGCGGTCGGATCCCAGCTGAATCCCATTACAGTGAATGGGGATCTGGTAGTACACGGTAGTATCTGGCTATGCCGGATACGGTGAAATCCAGCAGTCTGTTCCTCCGCCACATCTAAGGGGTTAAACGGCCAGCAATGTAGCCAGCAGAAGCCTGAAGGAGCACAACTCCTGTGTCTACCCGATGACTGCGCCGTACATGTATGGTGCTTTGAGGGGACTCCTTGCCTATTCTGCCGCACATGTAAGGCGTTTGTTGGGAAAAGTTTAAAGTCATCAGAATATTCTGTGGCAGAGAGCTTCATAACCAAACAGATTACAGTACAAAACCTTCTGTGCTGATGAGGAAACGTATCTTCCTCTAGACATGGTGGATGCCCATTAATTATAGTTATAGTCCTGAGTATGAAACATTCATGAGACTAATCTCTGTTCTGACCTTGAAAATATATGCACATAGTGACTAGGTCATCCCTATTTCATCTTTTCTCCAAACTGAATAATCCCAATTTCATCTGATGTAAAGAGAACATGTTGAAACAGTTTAATTACACACAACAAATTGTTAAAAGGGAGCAAATAAAGTAGATCAGAAAGTCTTTGTTCCTTGTCCAGGTTTGTTGGGTCACAGTGACTTCCAATTCTTGTGCTCCTAGTTGGATAGAGAAATTTAACAATGACGATTCTCTGGTTCAGAATTCATATAGCCTGGGTTCACATAGAGTTTATACAGATATGTTAAAACTAATTGATTTGCTCCTTAACCACTTCTGTAACGACCATAGATGTTCAGATGTCCTGGCAGAGATGGCAGCTGGAAGTGACAGGATGGCAAGTACAGTACAGTGAGGGTCCACAAAGAAAGTGAGGGATATTGAGTTTTGTTCCTTACAAAGAAGAAATGAAGTCGTGCGCACGATCGATGCCGCTCTGGGACATATGGCCTGCTCACAGACCATATGTCTCGGAGGGCATACGGTCGTGTGATAGGTCCCTTATGGCTCAAGAATTAGACATTTCAGTTGGCACATTTTCCAGTATCATTCATGATGTTTTGATAATGTCAAAGGTCAGTTCTCGGTGGGTGCCACAAATATTGACGACTGAGCAAATAACTTGTCGCCAGCAATTTAGCCAATAATTTAGACTTTGGACATGCTTATAAAAAATCCTTCTATTCGCCAATTATTATGGGTGATGAAACATGGTTCCACCACCATGATCCTGAGACCAAACAAGTGCCCATGCAGTATGAGCACAAGGGGTCACCAACTCCAAAGAAATGTTGTGTGCAGCAGTCAGTTGGAAAGATCATGACAAACATTTTTTGGGGATACGGAAAGCATTTTATTACTAGAACTCATGCCACACAAGACAACAAATACCCATCAGTTGGTATAGTGGATGCTGCTGCCAGCTACAAGCACGGACTCACAGCAGCAGGCATTAGTGTTGACTCTTCTGAGGTGGAGTGAACTACAAATCCCATGAGCACTTGCTCCTCCCGGCAGCCAATAGCAGGGGAACAAACAGGGGAAAGGTTAAGGAAGTAGGAGGAAGAGCAGCCAAAGAGACAGAAGCATGGGCAGGAGATGGAGAGACGGAGAGATCTCCACAGACAGAAGTGTGGCAGGACAATCAATCGTCAGTGCACCAATGTTTTCTGCAATTGGGCGCCAACGTTCGGACTGGGTTAATTGCTAGGCAGGAGGGTATAGTAAGCTAAGTACTAGGAGTAGCTAACTGGGAAGTGCATACTGTCTTTATCTTCCAAAGGAGAGTGCGTGTAACTATGATCACAGTTTACCGTTATAGATAGCCACCCCCTTAACCAAGGGTTTTCCATAGATAGAATTGGAATATGTGCTTTGTTCCTTTTATTGAATTATCTTTATGTTCTTCACCATTGTTCACCCTTTCCCAAATAAATCTGTTGATGAGTTAACTCCTTCCTGGGAAGACCCTCCTGCTATCCTGTAGAGCTCCAAGCAAGATTTGGGTGGAGGTACTGCGTCATAGTGAGGTGAGAACCACCATACACCCTGCCTACCAAGGGCTTCCCAAAAGGGTGTTACAATTAGATCTATGAAAAGATGATACTGTCCATGGTCATTTTTAATCTTGTAGTTACTTGTTTTTTATTTTTAAAACCTTCCCTGTAGTCGTCCATATGAGAGACACACTGTAACTCCTGTACTGCCATTACAGCAAGGTGTGTGCACTTTATGGAAGCTTTTCTCTTAACTCTGCTGATCGCTAGTGGAGGAATCCAGTGCGTTTACATGCAATGATCTTCTCCAGCTCCTCCACAGTATGGGGAGGAATGATCACTAATGCCATCGCTTGTCACAATACAGACTTGTTGTTTCCCGTGTTTACACAGCACAATCTGCCACTGGGAAATGAGGATTTTTGTGCTGCACTAATGATCCAATTACCCAATGAACTAGAGCTGGGCGATATGGCCAAAAAAAAAAAAATCTCGATTTTTTTTTTTTAATTTTGGACGATTCACGATTTAAATCTTGATTTTCTTATGTTATTAAAAATATAAAAAAATAAATAAAAAAAAGCCTACTGTGCCCCCATCAGACCTCACATCAGCCCACTGTGCCCCCACCAGACCTCACATCAGCCCACTATACCCCCATCAGACCTCAGATCAGCCCACTGTGCCCCCATCAGATCTCAGATCAGCCCATTATGCCCCATCAGACCCCACATCAGCCCATTGTACCCCATCAGACCCCACATCAGCCCAGTGTGCCCCCATCAGACCTCAGATCAGCCCACAGTGCCCCCATCAGACCTCAGATCAGCCCACAGTAGTGCCCCCTTCAGACCTCAGATCAGCCCACATTAGTGCCCCCTTCAGACCTCAGATCAGCCCACATTAGTGCCCCCTTCAGACCTCAGAACAGCTCACAGTAGTGCCCCCTTGAAACCTCAGATTAGCCCACAGTAGTGCCCCCTTCAGCCCTCAGAACAGCCCACTAGGCCACTATAAGAACAAAATAATAAAATCCCTTACCTGTCCTGCGCCGCGGCTCAGCTCCAGGTCCGGCGCTCCTCAGTCTTCTTCTCCTGGCGCTGCACTGTCACCTGACAAATAGTGTCTTATTTGTATAATACCTAGAATAAAAATACAGCAAACCTATAGTTATGAGTATTCATGGCTTTAAAGCCTATGTTGACCTTTGGAGGCAATTTTTTATGATTGCATTTAACTTATTTTTGGCTAAAAATCATATTTTCAATTGGCCTTTATTAAAAATATTGAGCCATTATTTCACAAGGGGCTAACTATTTTGCTAACTGTGTGACTGATACTTTCACTCTCACTTTGTGCCGGTCATCTAATAACTCTTTTTTCTAAACTACTAAGAGGTCATAAACACTTATTTAACCCACATTCTTATCAGTAAGATAATGATTGAGCTTTAATGAGTGTTTATAATGTCAGAGAGCAGAGATAAGGAGTCTGTCTGCTCCCCAGATGACAAAAAAGACAAAAATATCCACAGGCAGCTAGTAGAGCATCTCAGCTCTGTACAGAAAGAAAACACTCCATATTGTCAATAAAGACCAATTGAAAAAAATGATTTTTAGCTCAGAATAAGTACAATGCAATACAATGCAATAATAAAAATGCCTCCAAAGGTGTACATAGCCTTTAAATGTTTAAAGATGTTTGTTTAATTCCAATTTGTGAATTGCGCCATTACTTGAAAGGGTCTGTGTGCTGTCCAGGTGCAGTCAGAACACAGATAGCAAAAACTGCTGTGTGAATTAGGCCTTAGAATATTAAAATAGGGCACAACCGTGAATACAGCAGTCTTTGTGTAATTAAGTAATACCTCCTGTAATAAAACACAGTGCAATTGGGTTTTAAATGTGAATTTGGAGAAGATGAAGTACAGTTCTATAATGCTATTAGATAGATGTGCACGGAAAGTAATATGTGTTTCGCAGATGAATATGGATGATATCATATTCATTTAATTTTATTTGATTTAAAGGTCAAAAAATGCTTAATACTAAAGATAAAATATAAATCATAGCAGAGTACAGAGATTTACTTGCAGACCCTAGAAAAGCTATACGCATAAATCTCAAACTGTGAGACTTTAAAAGGAAAACTTTACTTTTGATGAGATTTGTCACATGACTTTTAGTGTCACCATGTCAGTTTGCAGTCTGGCTTATTAGCAGCTGACAGAATTGTGTCGTGACAAATCTCAGCAAACGAAAGGTGTTAATCAGGTAGACTAATCCTAGAAGTGAATGATAAAAGTACATGAGAGACAATCTTGCCCCCGCTGTCTCTTTTTCTGAAGCTTTTTCTGCAGATTCCTGTAACAAAGTTTTGAAGGAATCTTGTAGAGAGGACAGGGATTCATCTCCTGGGGATATCTTCCATTTTCAGCCACGGAACAACCAAAGGGGTGGGGCATAGCCAGAGGTAGTGCTTAGTTATCTTTGTGTTTATTGTAGACAAGGCATAGGAGGGAGGCTCTTGCTCCCGCCAGTTATCTTCCAGCCAGACACAGGACAGAGAAGAAGACGACAATGGGGGGACAAGGCTGAACTGTTGGGACGCACAGAGATGATTTCATTATATGTTTCTCAGTTTACATTGTAACATGAAACAAAATATGGAAGCAATAAATTTCTGGGATTTTTTGGGGCATTTTTTTGGTTGAGTTGTTCCTCCGAAAGACTAATAGACTATTAAGACACTGTATGTCACACATATTTTCTATGTTTAATGTGTATGGTGGGAAAGTTCCCTACAAACACATACCCTTACATTAATAAAATGGGGACCAAAAAAAGTGTCATACTGACCTTTATCTGGCTGTTATACCACATAAAAGTATGGAATGATATAGTAGAGTACACTATTCCATACATACCACTGTATCCTGTAAAACATATACATTTTTTTATAACAGGAACTCATGGATGACAGATGACTGTATGGCATCCACCAAAGACAGACAGAAGCAGAATGCGCACTATATGCATCATCTCCCTGCAGCACTACACCACTGTCCCGCAGGACCTCGCGCATTCTGCCTCTCTATCTTTGTGACTTTGTGACCAAGGCCCACAACAGGACCGAAACGTTGGAATCTAGTCACACTATTATTATTGCTTCTCATAATTTCTTTATACATTGAATTTTAAATGTTCTAACCAATAACGCTTGGACTCTTTTATTGCATCATACTTTTGAGAGTGCAACGTACAAATAGTCTTGGTTTAAAAAAAAGTCCTACCTCTTTGTGTACACAGCATTTACAGTATGTTACTTGAGCACTGTTGTTCTCCGGCAAACATGCCGAGAGGTGGCCGGACTAAAATTACAAAATGTCGTAGTTTTAGTCCAGCCGCCTCTCGGCATGCTTTCCATGCTGCGGCCGGAACTCCGGCCCACCCCCATTATAATGAATGGGGCCGGATCGTAGTTCCGGCCGCACACATGCACTAGCGGCAGCACGGATCTGACAGGCTGTTCACCCACTGGAACAGCCTGTCGGACATCCGTGCCGCTAGTGGGAAAGTAGCCTACACCAGTACATTTTCTGTGGATTTCTGTTATTCTTCTAGTATTATATGCTTCAAAAATCAGGGTATTTATATGCTACATAAACAAAAGAAAAAAAACATAATAAAATAAAATGATTGTGGAAAATATGGTCATGGTGTTTTATTAATGGATATAAATGCAACAAAGGTTAAATAGCAATAACTTAGAACTTAGCCATATTGGGGAAAATTTACTAATAATGTCGCACTTCACACCGTCTAAGAATATAAATCACAGTCTTAATATGAGACAAATTTACTATTCTGGTGCACAGACCTAACTAAATTTGATGTATCGTAAATCCAGTGCCAGATTTTTTGCTAGAATTTTGTCGGTGCACCAAAAACTTGTCTGTGTGCCAAAAGTTCCATCCATGGGCCAAAAAATGTGTCCCTGCACTAAAATTTTGGCAGATTATTTGGCACACAAAGGTGCAATTAGGCCATGGTCCCTGTCACACAAAGCCACAACCCCTTCCTGGGAAGCCATGCCCCATGCCCTGAAGGATGAGGTGTACAATGCTTCAAAAAAATGTGTAAAAATGGTTGGTAAATGTGATGCAAAGCATTTTGTGGAAAATGCACAAAAATGGTGCATTTTCAATAATAAATCAATCTCTAAAGCTCTTATGACCATAAACCAAATGTTTATATCCTCCCAGGCATCACGTTGGGTTACACAACCCTCTATCTAAGAACTTGACAGTAGAAGTCTATGAAAGTTGAGAGAGGGGGCTCTTCAGGGTCTTCATAGCAAATTCCGAATTTGTACAGCATCAACGTGCAGAGGATGTCTGGATCTATACTCTGGATAGGTCATCAGTATATGATCGGGGGGGGGGAGGGGGGGTGTGACATCCAGGAGCCCCACCGATCCACTGTTTGAGAAGGCAACGACACTAGCCTAGGTCATATGATGGTCACGTTCATCGCTTGCATGGTCTAGGTGCAGCTCAGCCCCATTGCAGTGAATGGGGCTGGGCTGCGATATCAAGCACAGCTGCTGTACAATGTATGGTGCTGTGCTTGGTGAAATGAGAGAAGACCGCAGGCAACTGAGAGCGCCGGTGGCTCCTCAAACAGCTGATTTGGTGGGGGATGGGGGTTCTGGGTGTTGGACCCCCTTATGATCAGATACTGATGACCTATCAGAGGATACATCATCAGTATAAAAGTCTTGGAAATTAGCTCCAGATAGAAAAAAAAAGATGGAAAATTGATGACAAATACGCAAAAGAGGAAAAAGATTGTTGATTATACTTGTGCATTTGACACCTCACAGAGTAGCTACATTTAATAACCACATGACAAATACAGATTCATCAGTGAATTACAGGAAAATCTTAAGGATATCTTTCTATTTTTTATACCCTGCTTTAATAAACCTTCTTACTATATACGGTACTTTCTTTACAATTCTAATAACTGCACATCCAGTAAAATCATGAAATGGGAGAAATATTTTGTAAAACCAATTAACTATAATTTTGTTTCTGTTATTTTTGCTACATTTCTTATCCTGAAACTATGGAAAGCAACAAGACAGTGATAAAAATCACAAGCGGATCCTAATTTACTGTGCAATATTAACAGTCCCATTAATTAGACTCGTGTGTATGTAGAATTCTCATCTGGATGAACAGGCCTGTTACTACATTCAACCATCATTTGTAAAATGTAACATGATCAGTGTGAAAATTGTTCAGTGATTGCCTTGACACTTCTGACCTGTTAAATATCAGTGCTGAACTAGTAAAGGAATGTAGCACTGATATATTATGTAATTACCATCCCTATTATGAAGGAGACAGCTTTGTGTCAAGCCAAATCATAGAAGAATCTTCCATTTGGTACCTTGTCGGGTTAACAAGTGGAACAGTCACATTACATTAAGGCCTTATTCGCACAGTGCAGATTTAATTATTTTTTTAGTTTAGTATAAATGGCAGCATAATATTATTTTTTATCCAATACTTGTTCTGACTGCATAAAAAATAAAAACTGGCTCAGTGGCGTACATAGAGAAGTAAGTGCCCCATAGCAAGGATCAAACCAGGCCCCCCACACAGGACAGAAGGGTTTCCACCTAAACCTCTTTCAATGACCCTTGGGCCATTATTCCACTGCCTAATTTGCTAAAAGTTGTTCATAGAGAGTAGAGTCCTGACCAAGATTTCACCTGCAGTAGAAGAGGAGATAATCCCAACTAAGACTGGGCCCCTTCTTGCCTTGGGTCCCATAGCAGTCGCATGGTCTGCTGCTATGGTAGTTACGCCCCTGCTATGGCTGACATGATGACTAATGCTGTGTCTCCTTATAATATCAGGCTTGTTAGAGTCAGCAGAGATATCATGCTACGTCTTTAGCGAGAGCAAAAAAATCAGATGTATGACACCTCTGGTGTATCTTTTCTTGGGGAAAAGCAACAGGAACAAAATGGTTAAAATGCAATATACCCAATTCCACTACAACCCAGTGGCAGACACTCAGTCACCATAGACATAAGACTTTCATCAAATCCCACCAAACTTAGCTTGAAGAAAATATTCTCCTGTCTATGACCAGCTTAAAGTGTAACTGTCATGTTTTCATAAAAAAATCCAATTTAGTATATGTTTCTGTTGGTGGAGCATTATGCATAAAGCAATCTTTAGTTTCTTCACATAACACTGTTTTCCTTGAGTTTTTCCCTTAGTTACGGCTGTTTTAACCTCTACAATATGAGGATCTTCTCAAGATGGCTCCTCTGCCAGTTCTCTGAGGCCAAAACTGCTTTCCCTCACTTCACATACACACTTGCTGTATTCAGCAGCTTCATGCCAGCCAATCAGATTGGATTACTGAGAGACACGCCTCCACACTCTGAAGCCTAATGCAGGCATGCAGTGTGAAGGTCCGCCCCTCTGTCTTCCTGTCTTCTTAGATGAGCCGTAGCAACAGTCTTTTAAGGGACTAGTGGAAAGGGACAGGGTACATTAATGAAAGCTGTTATTATAAGGTAATTACAGATCTTTTGACAATAATTGATGGACTAACTTGAGTGTACATGCCTAGCTCTAATAAAATAGGAAATAAAAAAAAAATATGTCAGTTACACTTTAAAAGTGTTATCCCTTCCAGACAACCACCTTCCATGTTCCCTATCAGACTTCTTCTTCCTTCTATGAACCATAGCTGACAGCTGTTGGAAATGTTGGTTCTGGCTTCAGAAGACTTGGCACAACCACAAATTATATTGTTCCCCTTTCATTTGAATATTGTGTGTGATACATTATTATAATGAGCATGTACAATCCCCAGCACATTTTCTCAGTGATATCAGGGTAAATGTAAGAAGGATACAACATACTGATATGTATAATAGTAATGTTACACTTTGTAAAAGAAAGTAGAAAATATGTATAATAGTGCCTTGCTTTTTCCACTTACCAGCGCAAGAGTTATTAAGACCAGTGTCTAAAACCCATATGTTACTATTTTGCTATGTTACATTGTTATGTAGAATGGTTGAATAAAAGCTTACAATATGTCTATCAAGTTCAACCAAGGGATGGGAAAGGATGTAAATGGAGGGAAGGGGTGTGGGAAACCAGAATTCTACACATTTACATAAGCATTAATGTTAAGAAATCATCTAAGCCTTTTTTTAAACCATCAATTGTTCCTGCTGTGACCACATCCCTAGGTGACTATTCCAACAATTCACAGTGATGACTTATGGTGAAGAAGTCTTGTCAACTCTGGAGACTGAACTTTTTCTTCTCCAGATGAAAGTAGTGCCCTCTTGTCTTTTGAGGGGCTGTTCATCATATTTTTTTGTAGGGGCAATTTATATATAGTATTTATATACTGTAGGTTGATCATGGCTCATTCCCACTGCCTACTCAATAAAGCACAGGTTCTGTACCTCTTCTCTCACACTGCAGCTGTGGCTCCCTCTGCCTAGAGGCTTAGAAGCTCTGATACTCCTCTATCCTCCAGCAACGGGCCTGGCCACCAGAGTCCTGTGTCTACACTTCTCTCCTAAGCCTCCTTGCTTATCCTGTAGGGCACGTGTTACCTGGCTCTTAAAAGACCAGCATGCAGATACCCTAAACTTCACCAGCCTACTTCTGGGACAGGTGCCTGAGCAATAGGTTGATCTAGATTTCTAGTCCCTGTATGTAAGGTGTACTGGTCCTTTTGACTGCCCATGTACCGACATCTACCTAATTCCTGACTTTGATCCTCCACCACCTGACCTTATCTGTGTCTGATTACTGTATTGACCATTTGCTACTGTACCTGCCCTGACCTTGGACTTGTTTCACAGATTCACGTGAACTCTGCCTGTACTGACCTTGGCTTGATACTGACTACAAGATTTGCCTTTTTCACTGGTACCCCACAGTCAGACATCAGACATCATACAGTAAATGACAACCTCTTTCTAACATAGCTAGAACCAGCCCTGTACCTCACATGGATCTAGAGATCTCCCCATTCATTGCTCTGCTAGATTTATATCAAGCTGACAGCTCAAGGGGAGTATCTTCTGCTGCAGATAAGGGGGCGCGTCTCAGCTCAGGAGGCAGTTGAAAGATGAAACTGAGCATGCGCAGGTCAAAGAAATAAGTAAAAAAACAGCAGGTGGCGCTATACAGACACATTTTATTGAATAACTCAGTGGCTATGCTAAATTTTTAATTTCATGCAATTACAAAAGTATTCAGATCCAGGTGCTGGTTTGAAAACTGTAGAATATTTTTTGTGGGACAACCTCTTTAAATAATAGTGGACCCTGCGCCGGACCTTGTGGTACACCAACAGGGGACCATTCCGAGTAGGAATCATTTACCAATCCTCTCTGGACACAGAGACAGTAATGAATGCATTTGCAAAGTCTGAAGTTACTATGTACTAAAAAACAAAACAAAGAACATGTGCCAGCAGACAACTGAAACAAAGACCATGGTTTAGATAACTGAAGTACCTTCTTCATAAGACGTACTAAGGTTGATAAATATTTTGGTCCCTGCCACCTGTTTTCACCTTCCTGCCCAGGCCATTTTTAGCAAATCTGACATGTGTCACTTTATGTGGTAATTACTTTGGAACGCTTTTACTTATTCAAGCCATTCTGATATTGTTTTCTCTTCACATATTGTGCTTCACGACAGTAGTAAATTTGTGGCAAAATATTTCATTTTTATTTATAAAAAAAAAACAAATTTACCAAAAATTTTGAAAAATTTCCAAATTTCCAAATTTCAATTTCTCTACTTTCAAAATACATAGTAATACTTCCAAAAATAGTTATTTTACATTCCCCATATGTCTACTTTGTGTTGGCATCATTTTATAAATGTCATTTTACTTTTTTCGGACGTTAGAAGGCATAGAAGTTTAGAAGCAATTTTTCAAATTTTCACCAAAATTTCCAAAATCATTTTTTTAAGCACCAATTCAGATATAAAGTGATTTTGAGGGGCTTATGTAATGGAAAACACCCATAAATGACCCCATTTTAGAAACTACACCCCTCAAATTATAAAAAACTAATGTTACAAACTTTGTTAACCCTTGAGGTGTTCCACAAGAATTAAAGGAAAATGGAGGTGAAATTTCAAAATTTCACTTTTTTGGTAGATTATTTGTGTTAATAATTTTTTTCCTGCTACACAGCAAGGGTCAACAGCAAACTAAACCTCATTATACATTACTCTGATTCTGCAGTTTACAGAAATACCCCATATGTGGTGGTAAACGTCTCTATGGGTTTGTGGCAGTGGTCAGAAGGAAAGGAACGCCATACGGATTTTGGAGGCAGATTTTGCTAGAATGGTTTTAGGCACCATTTTGTAATTGAGAGACCCTGACATACCTCAAAAAGTGACCCCATTTTGGAAACTACTGTCTTATGTGGGGGCTCATTTTTTGCGGGATGAGGTGACATTTTCATTGGTACCATTTTGGGGTACATAAGACTTTTTGATCGCTTGGTATTACACTTTTTGTAAGGTGAAAAAAAAATAGCTGTTTTGGCATAGTTTTTGTAAAAATTTTTTTACAGCATTCACCTGAGGGGGCAAATCATGTGATATTTTTATAGAGCAGGTTGTTACGGACGCGGCGATACCCAATATGTCTAACATTTTTATTTTTGGAAAGTTTTACACATTAGATGCATTTTTGAACAAAATAAAATCTTTTTTTTGTGTTGCTATTTTCTGAGAGCCATTTTTTTTATTTTTCGGGAAATTGTCTCAGGTAGGGTATCATTTTTTACGGGACAAGATGACGGTTTGATTGGTACCATTTTGGGGTAAATACAATTTTTTGATCACCTGCTATTACACTTTTTGTGAGGGAAGGTGACTAAAAAATGGCTGTTTTGGCACTGTTTTTTTTTTTACTGCGTTCACCTGGAGGGGTGGATGATGTGATATTTTTATAGAGCCGGTCGATACGGACGTGGCGATACCTAATATGTCTAACATTTTTATTTTTGGAAAGTTTTACACATTAGATGCATTTTTGAACAGAATAAAATCTTTTTTTGTGTTGCTATTTTCTGAGAGCCATATTTCTTTTATTTTTCGGGCAATTGTCTCAGGTAGGGTGTCATTTTTTTACGGGACATGATGACAGTTTGATTGGTACCATTTTGGGGTAAATACACCTTTTTGATCACCTGCTATTTCACCCCACTGACGGGTGAGGACGGAACCGTTTGGTATGAGTGTCATACCAAACGATCCGTCCTCATTGACTTACATGCAGATGAGGACGGATCCGCAATGCCTGCGGGCATTGCACACGGGACCCGAGCGTTACAGTGCTCGTAACGAGCACTGCTCGCTCATCTCTATTTTGTATATAGCAAGATCTAGAGTTAAGATTTAGATTGCCCCATCTTAACAATTTTGATGATAACGTATACTATACGAATTCTGTTATTGATGCGATATAATGATGTGCAGCACTGCTGGATAAAGTGTGGTGGACCTATGTTCCATATCAGAGGTGGGTAGTTTACCCCTCATTTGGCTTATCCCCGGATAGTAGATCGTCTGTAAATGTAGATTTTATGAACTGATGTATTTTGTATAATAAAGTATATGAATTATTTCTATATATTTTTGTGTGTGGACATTGTGATCTCTTTGTATTAGGGATCTAAGTAGGTTATATTATGACAGGTAGTTGCTTCTGAGTTTGTTGCCTATGGTTTCAATCAGGGATCTCTATAGCTAACATTACAATATTGGGGTAATTTTTTAAGACCAGCGTTTTAGACGCCCTATGCTGGCATTTGATGCTCTTAAATTATGTAAAGGCACCAGTCTCTACATAACTTAGGCACTAGCCATACGACTTGCTTACATCTAGGCCAGCTTCCTTGCTGGCGTAGATTTAAGTAATTTTCTATGCCAAAACCAGGCGTAGAGAATGATAAACGTGAGCGGCCGGCCAGAGTGCCTCCTTCCCCGCCCACATCATTTCCTGCCACCTTTGAAAAGTGTTGTGAACAGGGAAAAGTCGCAGATTTATCCGAAAATCCCCTTTGTGACCAAATTTGCAACAAAAAGTCACGTACTTCTCATCATAAATGACCCCCTACCAGTGGCGTACCGCCCATAGAGGCAGACCACGCCACTGCTATGGGGCCCGCAGCACAGGGGGGCCCGGAGCGCACGGGAGGCCCCGCCCCCTACTCTGCATCATTAAGATGTGTCCTGTCCCTGCGCTCCGGGCCTCTCCTGGCCCCCTCACCTCTGCTCACCGCCGCAACCCGGACGTTCCTGTGCGCTCCCACTTGCCCCGCCTCCTCCCTCATGCCGCCGGCTGCTACTGGACTCTTTTGCAGCGCGGCGAAAGAGGAGAAAGAAGACCAAGGCCCAGCCCCCTCCAGAGTGGCGTCAGGACAATGGACAAGTAAATGTAAGTTTTTATGTGTTATGTGTATGTATGTGTGTGTATGTATGTATGTATGTGTGTGTGTGTGTGTGTATGTATGTGTATGCATGTGTGGGTATATGCATATACTGTGCCAGACAATATACATTATACCTCTACTGTGTATATACTGTATATTGTACAGCGTGGCGCAGGGGTTATATTGTCCGGCATGGTGTAACCGCCATGCATTTGTTGTACAGTATATATTGTAATCCCTGTACCATGCTATACAATGTACAGTATAATCCATACACCATACTGTATAATATACAGTATAATCCATACACCATACTGTATAATATACAGTATAATCCGAACACCATGCTGTATAATATACAGTATAATCCATACACCATACTGTATAATATACAGTATAATCCGTACACCATGCTGTATAATATACAGTATAATCCATACACCATACTGTATAATATACAGTATAATCCGTACTCCATGCTGTATAATATACAGTATAATCCGTACACCATGCTGTATAATATACAGTATAATCCCTACACCATGCTGTATAATATACAGTATAATCCCTACACCATGCTGTATAATATACAGTATAATCCGTACACCATGCTGTATAATATACAGTATAATCCATACACCATGCTGTATAGTATACAGTATAATCCCTACACCATGCAGTATAATATACAGTATAATCCGTACTCCATGCTGTATAATATACAGTATAATCCGTACACCATGCTGTATAATATACAGTATAATCCGTACACCATGCTGTATAATATACAGTATAATCCGTACACCATGCTGTATAATATACAGTATAATCCGTACACCATGCTGTATAATATACAGTATAATCCGTACACCATGCTGTATAATATACAGTATAATCTATACACCATGCTGTATAATATACAGTATAATCCCTGCACCATGCTGTATAATATACAGTATAATCCCTACACCATGCTGTATAATATACAGTATAATCCGTACTCCATGCTGTATAATATACAGTATAATCCGTACACCATGCTGTATAGTATACAGTATAATCCCTGCACCATGCTGTATAATATACAGTATGATCCCTACACCATGCTGTATAATATACAGTATAATCCCTACACCATGCTGTATAATATACAGTATAATCCCTACACCATGCTGTATAATATACAGTATAATCCCTACACCATGCTGTATAGTATACAGTATAATCCCTACACCATGCAGTATAATATACAGTATAATCCGTACACCATGCTGTATAATATACAGTATAATCCCTACACCATGCTGTATAATATACAGTATAATCCGTACACCATGCTGTATAGTATACAGTATAATCCGTACATCATGCTGTATAATATACAGTATAATCCGTACACCATGCTGTATACTATACAGTATAATCCGTACACCATGCTGTATAATATACAGTATAATCCGTACACCATGCTGTATAATATACTGTATAATCCCTACACCATGCTGTATAATATACTGTATAATCCCTACACCATGCTGTATAATATACAGTATAATCCCTACACCATGCTGTATAATATACAGTATAATCCATCCTTGTGGCTGCCCCCATTCAGTATAGCGTCTCCTTAATTTAAAAAATAAATAAATAAATCAGTAGTTTATGTATACATTTCTTTATTGGCAAATGGGGGTGTGGCATGGGAGGAGCCAGGGCAGCATGTGGGATGGGCCGGGGTAGTGGGCGGGGTTAGGGGCCCCATTCAGATTCTTGCTATGGGGCCCAATGATTTCTATGTACGCCCCTGCCCCCTACGTGTTTAGTTTTCATTGTACTCCTGCCTTTCATGATAAAGAGAAGTTATCTCTACAGAAGAAGAAGCTTCAGCTCATTGTGAAAACTGCAAGACTTCAGGATATTATTCAGGATATATGGACATGTCACCTTTTTTGTAAGAATGTCTAACATAAAGACTTGATTTAAACAATCGGTCATCTTCTGACAATACATTGCTTTGGATTTAAGCTGAGCACAGTGGCAGGAGACCTTTTGGAAACTAGAGACCAGATGTTACTTGCTAAATACAAACTTCCTCTTTTTCTCCGATCAAGGCATGTGGCAGAATGAGCATTGTACTAATATTTAGAGGCCTAATCTGTACGGATAGTGGGAGTAACCTAATAAACTAAGAACACAAAGTCTCATTCTTGACCAAGCAGGAGAATGAGAACGTCATCTTACGTTTCCTCCTAAACTCCACATAATGACATTGTGCATGTCCTGAGTCTGGTTTTCTCCTAATAACATTATCATTAGAAACCGTTTGACAAAATGTTACTTTATTGTGCAAACATTTTCTCCAATGGCAAATCCTGTGGGACCTAAAATGTGTCATTCCTGCTGATATTTTAAATGATGAAAAATGAAACAGACTGTGCTATTTGCTTCCAACGGAAGTTGCGACTGAAGACATTGCATGGGAACTGAACTTAAAAGTGGAAATGATCCCAGAGGAAAGCTGCATACTGCGTGTAGGTTTATCAGTCTGTTTACATGGTTTGTGTTCCCAAGAAGCCTCTTGTAAAATTAAGGTTGAAGAGAACGTAGATTACACTGGCTTTTTTATGTAGTAACACAAATAGTAATTTACTAGCAATGCTCAGGCCCATGCACTTCAATACAGATGCATGCTGCACGTTCTGTGGTTTACTGATATCCTTGTAACTTTATGGCATATGAATTTGATGTTTTGTAAAGGATGGGCTTGTAAAATAAATGAGCACTTAATCTGTAAAGCAAAAGGTGTGTACAATGTTTATTGCCATTCACCTAGGTCACAATTTAGAAACAATAAAAAGAAGCACGCTCCATCTTCAGTAATGGGAGCAAACATTTGTTTAACTAGATCGCTAGATCCGTGATGTACTTCAAGTGGAATGAGGTATTCATATTTCCAACTGGTGAATGCATCTGTAGAAGTAACTTGGCATACTACATGGAGTTACTACCATCTATGGCACAGCTCCACCCAAAGGAATATCTTAGAAGTCAACCTAAGACACATCAATGGGCCTGGAAGTTAAAAAATTGGTACTGTTCAGTGGGCTTCATTAGTTGTCCCTGGGCTCCCAGATCTGATGGTCATTGGTGAAACCCATACTCCATCAAAACTGCCTGTGTAGAGCTGGAGTAAGGTCCACCTTTACAATGAAGCAGATTTGACAACAATTTTATGTCTACAGATAATATGGAGACCTATATTTTTCATGATGGCAGGCTACAAAATTTGTGCAGTCCCCTAATTTATACTTACTTAGACCTCTGTGGATCTGTTTGATGCTCTGTGGAAAATCGATCTGCCCGTGTTTCATCTGTGAAGAATCAGTGTTTGGTCCCTGTGTCTGTTTTTTTGCCCTCCGTGTGTCATCCGTATTCCATGGACACTGTGCCACTGAAAATGAATTTCGAGAGCATCTCCTGCCAGTGGTCCACGAAACACTGACAGAACACGGATACAATCCGTGTTGTGTCAGTGGTTTTTCACAAACCCATAGACTTCAAGAGGGAAGGTTTGCTCCACTTCACAGACCAAAGCAGTTAATGTCGCCATTTTCCACTGACCCACAATCAGTGGAAAACCACGGATGTGTGAAGAAACACATTAAAATCAATGGGTATGTGAATTGTCCATGAAAAATGCAGATAGCACACATCTGTGAAAAATGGAAATCGGAATGAGGCCTTATGTAATTATTCCAGCCATTTAGGCTAGATGGGTTTTTTAAGTTATTTTTTTGAAAATGACCTACATATGTTTATACTGGATGGATAGATAGATGCTGGGAAACTAAATTCCCTTTCTGCAGTCAGTGGGCTACAGTCTTTAGCTAATACCCTATAGACAAGAGATGCCCAACCTGCGGCAATCAAGCTGTTGCAAAACTACAACTTCCAGCATGTCCGGACAGCCTACAGCAGGGCATGGTGAAAGTTGCAGCTTTACAACAGCTGGAGGGCCGCAGGTTGAGCATCCCTGGTATAGACCAACCTCAGACTGCCATAAAGAGTTGCAATCTCAGAACATTTCCCTACAGTTTTATTTAATCATTTCTGATCACAAATGCCATAGACATTAGACGTATATCGGCTGATTCCCCCCAATTTCCATCTAATGTACATGGGGCGATCACACTCTTCCCCAGAGGCTGATGTTCGGGGAGATAAGGACCAGCCTTGTTGGATTTCACCTAACCAATTCTTTTATTAGTGGAGAAATGAGCAGCTATCAGAGGAGTCTGGTGGCAGTTTTCCCCTTACTCTAGTCACTACATATGCACGCTCAGCCATGCCAAACATGCGTATGTATGGTAGGATCAGGAGAGATGGCTGAAGGAGTGTATGGCCAGCTTTATTCCCTAATATATTAGCTTGTGTAACTTCAAACCAAACATAATCTCCTTGTACTAATAACAGCGTGGCAGACATGCCTTTGCCTCTTTGTTACACATGCTGTGACAGTCTCCCGACTATGTAAACTGCACAAGTTTTTGTAATACTTGATTTAAACATATGGAAGTACAGTGTGCATTAATTTCCTCTGTGTCAAAACATTCCCAATATATGCTGCCAGGAACCTTTTCTTTGGAGAGACTGCAGACCACCATATTGCTGCATAGATTATACACAGAACAGTTAAAATGATTTTTTGGGCAGGAGAGGGTAAGTCCGGCCTTGTCTAGTACTTGTCATCACATTTCCTAGAGCTAGCATTCATATACAAATAAATACCCTGCTCGCTGTTTGACTTTCATGAACACTTTGTGTGCACAGTATTAATTCCTCAGTTCCTTAGCAAATTTAACCACAAACTATGAATCCAACTCATTTATCTACTGATATTTTACATTGACATGTTATGTTCTGCATACACTGGAATGTAACAGATATTCACAACTTAAAGGTTTAAGGCCAGTCGAGCCATATATAAGATTGTTGTTGGTAGATCCTATTAGACTTGAAGAGATCTGCCGACAATCTAATGTCTATGGGCCTTGAATTTACCTTTGGATATCCTTTGCCTGCTGTCTGGAACGTACTCATGCTCCTGTCCCAAGAAAACATAAATATATACCTTTGGTCTATACTGCTTAGGACGGGTTCTTAAAAGGTTTCGTTTTGCATTGTGTTCTATAATTCCGTTATATTCCGTTGTAACTCTGTTATAACAGAACACTAACAGAATTCCTAACGCTGGTGAGAACCCACCCTTAAGCTTGTATTCTCCATCCCTGTGATATCCAGTTAGGGGGGGGGTGTACCTGCACAGACTCACTCTATCCAATCAGTGCTGCCATTTTCAGACTGTGCAGGTACACCCCCCCAACTGGTCACCCCCCTGTACCCTTAGTACAGACTACTAGCAATTTATTCATAACTTCTAGCAGAAATAATAAATGAATGGCACAACATAGAGACATAAGAATAGATGTTCCAGAATTGCTATTACATGGGGAATACATGACGCTATTAAACAAGCATGTCAGGAGTGGTGAAAGGTGTATTCTCATTACAAACATTTATAGCATATCCACAGGCAATGTCTGATAGATGCACTTCTGGAACCTGCACCTATCTCCAGAACGAAGGTTCCCCACCCCCATCCAGGGTGGGTGCAGCATCAATCCTGTGTTTAAAAATAGAGGTGTCAGGGAAGAGAGAAACAATTAAGCTAGCTGTGCTATGCTGTTCATGTAACTCCTATAGAAGTGAATGGGAATTATCTAAACAGCATAGCACAGCAAGCTTGGCTATTTCTGTAATCCCGTCCAACTCTGCTTACAAAGACTAGCATCTGCTGCGACACCATATTACAAAAAATGTTGCACGACTTTTCTGCGGCAAGAAGTCACGCAACACATGTCGCCATGTAGCCCTAGTCTAAAAATGTAATTATCAACAGGTCCATTTGATAATTGAGATGTGGACGTGGCTAGCCATTAGATCAGTGTTCCTCAGCTCCAGTCTTCAGGACCCATCTACTGGTCCTGATTTGAGAATATTCCACAGAATGAATACCTGTGGTAAGTCCTGATGCATTGACTGTAACAGGGAGCTGGCGGCGCGCTCCCTCCCTACAGTGCCGCCGGTCTCCCGAGTCTGTTCAGGAGCGGGGATGCAACATGCGTCCTCGTCTCAATGGTGCTAAGGAGGAAGGAGGAGTCGGCCGCGGACGCATCCGGCGTCCTTGTATCCCTAGGAACCCAGGGGAGGGGAGGATCCAGCAACACGCGCTTCACAATTGCAGCCGTCGTCCTCCATCCCCTGGACAAAAAGCAGCAGGGGAGCTGAGCTCAGGTGTACTGAGGTTTCTGATTTGAGTCACGTGACCCTGGCCACGTCACGTGACCCATCTGCTGGGCCTATTTAAACAGGCAGCCTGCTGGCCAAAGGTTGCCTGTGATTGGTCTTTCTACCATTACCTGCATTTTGTGAACCTCTGGGACTAGTGTGTTTTGACTTTGGTTTTGTTTTTGACTTCGTCCCTGTCTCATCCTCTTGTACTGCGTTACTACTCAGCTTTTGACTCGGCTCGTGTTACTGACTTTGCTCCTATTTGTTCCCCTGGTTTTTGACGTGACTTCCTGGTTTGACTTCGGCTTGGCGACATTGTTATATTGTGTGTGTTCTGTCTTTTCTCTATTGTTTTCTCCCGTTGTTCCCCCTCCCTGTAAGCCCCAGCACGTACCTAGGCTAGGGACCGCCGACTAGTTGTATGCCGTTGCCTAGGACAGGCCGTGCAAGTAGGCAGGGTCAGAGGTGGGGTTGAGCTCAGGGCTGCACATGTCCCTGAATTGTGACATTGACACTAATTATATCACCTGCTCAAATCCTGAAAACATGACTGGCAGGTGGGCCCTGAGGACTGGAGTTGAGGAACCCTGCATTAGATGACAAGAACTGAACTGTAATAAAGCTAGCCTCCCAGAGGATCCTATTATCATTTATAATATTTATCATGTAGAGAAAGTGAATACAAGCCACTTACTATTGTTAGTATCCATATTGCTTTCTTTGCTGGCTTGATTCATTTTTCCATCACATTATACACTGCTCGTACCCTACAATCCAGCAGCAGTGATTGTGCTTGCACATTATAGGCTTCTTTGGTGGCCAGGACTGTAGGAGCATTAGCAACAGATCCTGTCCCGACCACCATGTATTTGCACTGCAAAGTTGGCCATAGCCATTAGATAAGAGTAGTATATAATGTGATGGAAAAATGAATCCAGCCAGCAAAGGAAGCAATATGGACAATCATAATACATTAGTATGTGCCTTGTATTAACTGTGTACATGATAATGGCATTTGCTGAAGTGAGAAACTACTTTAATTGCATTTGAAAAGTGCTGAGCATGGGAATCAGAAATGTAAGAAATGAAACAAGACATTTCTTGGATTCTCAATGTTTCACTCACAGAACATCTTAATCCTTCACTGTTTCTCTCTCGATAAAACCGCTACCATGAATGGACATGTTTGTTTCTTTTATCTCCTACAGAATAGTTTTAATCATGAGGCGGCATTTTATTCCTTCATTATTCCCGTCATTAGTTATTGGACTATAGGAGGCTGCACCTGCTGACTGGAGGTCACAAGCAAGTTTTGGAATACTTAATGTTTCCGCGAATTGTGTACACATCAGGTATAAGTAGATGTCAGCCATTTTGAAAGATCTGGCACAGAGGGAAACCGAACCTAAAGCAATTTAATTGCTATGCAGTTGAATGTAATAGAGTGAAACCGCTTTGGGCATTGAAAAGTCATCTTCAAGATGCATAATAAGTAGTGGAGCATAAAGGGGTTGTCTCATGTGAGACATTGGAGGCATATCACTAGGATATGCCACCAATGTCAGATAGGTGTGGGTCCCACCTCTGGAGCACACTCCTATCTCCAGAACAAGCCCCCCAAGAGTGAAGGAGAGTGCACCACACATGCACAGCTTGCTCTCCATTTATGTATATGGGAGTTCTGAAAATACCCTGGCGAAGTGAGCAGAGAGCAGCTGCGCATACGCAGCCACTGCTTCATCCACTTCAATATGACTGCTGGAGATAGCTGAGCCAGCACTCAATTATTTTCAGCAGTCCAATAGAAATGAACAGACGACAGCTACACATGCGCGGCCATTCTCTGCTCGCTCCAGCGTTCCCGTTCTGGAAATAGGTGCGGGTCCCAGAGGTGTACAGGCCGATATGCCGCCAATGTCTCAGATGAGACAACACTTTTACCATCTGTGACATGAAATTTGGTCTGGATAAGGGGGTGACTGTAGGTATCATGTGTATACATTAATGCTACGTTAACAGTGTCATTACCCGCAGCAAACTATTTACTGTAGGTTACTGATGTAGTGATGTAGAGAGTAAAGTAACATCTCAAGACAAAAGTTTAAAACTTATAGAGGAACCAAATTTATCAAACTGATAATTTAACAACTGATAAATTTGTCCAGATTACGGCAATGTACTCTCCTGCAAAAGTGAGTTAAAAAAAATCCTCTCATGAGGACCCAAAAACCACAACAAAAGTGAGAATAAAAGCCGCTGATTGTAGTGCATTTCATATTTGCCTTACATCTGGTCCCAGCTTTATTTGTGCCAAAAAATGTAGCAAAAAAACCCCACAAAAAACACTATGAGGGACATTTGCTAAAAAGTTTATGCCACCATTAGAGCAAAAAAGTCACAAAGTTTGGTGCACTACATATTGGTGCAATAATTTGTGGGGGGAAAAAGAGGATGAAGCTGGGCGGTAGGGGGCAGGGCTTTGTGCGGACCGCTGGACTTACTTTCATTTTTGTTATAAACTGGCTGGTATACACTTCTGTTTATGGTGCACGGCAGGGCAAAGATACAACAAGTTTATTAGGCGCATCTCATGCCAGCGCAGAGATATCGAGACTGATGTATCGATACACTGGATAAATGTCCCCCATTGAGTGACATCAGCATAAAAGGTTGATCATACAATTTATACAATTCAGAGCAAATGACTTATACCAGATGCTGCTGACAACTGCACAGATGGTTCTAGTTTTAGTATCTACAGTTCATATAGTAAATGGCATAATGGGCGCATGTGGCCATATTGTACAAAAAGTAATTAATCATTCTAAAGAGCCGTACAAGGCGGCAGATTGTGGGGCTCCGCACAGCAGATTGTGAGTGACATCAGAACTGCAAGTTTCACTCTGTATAGTTCCATAAGTCCATTAGAGAGGGAGCAGAAAGGTAAATACATATAAAGTGAACTTCTGAAGAAATTATACAGCAGAAAGGCTGCAAGGCTTCCTTCATACTTACTTTTTTGCAGTGTTGTTTATAAACCTTTTCTGGAGTTGTTTTATGTAGACATTTTTGACATGTTTAAGGGGATTCTTCAGAACAGTGACAAAGGCATCTAAGGGTACTTTCACACTAGCGGCAGTGGATTCCGGCAGGCGGGTGAACAGCCTGCCGGATCCGTGCTGGCTCTGGTGCACTATAATGGGGGCGGGCCGCGGTTCCAGCTGCAGCACGGCAAACTTGCCAAGAGGCGGCTGGACCAAAACTACAACATGTTGTAATTTTATTCCGGCCACCTCTCTGCAAGTTTGCCGTGCTGTAGCCGGAACCGCGGCCCGCCAGCATTATAGTGAATGGGGCCGGAACTACACCGGAACAGCCTGCCGGAATCCACTGCTGCTAGTGTGAAAGTAGCCTAAGATATTTCACAGAGAGAGGGTATATCAACCCCCCCCAATCTGTCCTATGACTGTGGCGGACTGGGGCTTTACTATAAAAAAAGGCCCCTTCCAAAAACAAACAAAAAACACTTTTATTTTTTATTATTTTAAACATACCAATGTCCTCCAAGAATAAATAATGGGCCCTAGAGAAAAAATGTTCACGAAAACAGAAACGTATTTTTAAGTACAATATGTTTTTTATTTTTTTCAATGATACACCATATGTATGAGGGTATTTGTATTTTATTGGTACAACCTGGGCGTACATATCATTTATTGATTAGCTTTTATACATTTCTTTGAAGGGGGTGCAACATTGCAATTCTACAGCTTGGTATGAACACAGCAATAGTAAATAAGTATAGTTTTTTACAAGTATATTTTGTACTTTTGAATAATATAACATTTTTGTCACTGTATTGAGACATAACTTTTTATTATCAGTGTAGCGGTATAAGCTGCCCACAAGAGTGAGTAAATATGCCCATAAACATAGAAAAATATTTCTGCTTTATTACATTACTACAATAACATAGTAGTAAAATATACACAACAGGGAAAGAATAAAGCATGCCAGATGGTATATAGGCCATAATACAGAAAACAATATGCCCAGTCCATACAGAAGGTTAAAATAACTCTCCAGATATGACTGTGTCTCTTCAATGATAACCAGAATCTGTCTTAAGTTGATTTATGTTACTTGGTAAGGTTGTTATCACCGATTTTCAGGAAAGATGCCTTTTTGTGATGTAATTTCCGGCATTTTATTCTTGTCAAAAAACATCACGGCCAAATGTTTGCTGAAAGCCAATGTATCTACTCCAAAAAATATAACACCACAAAACAGTATCAGTAAAATATGCCAAAATCTTTATTAAATCACTATAAAATATCACTAAAATACAGACACATTCCCACATGAAAACTAGGTGCCATGCTGGCAAACACATAGATAATGAAAGATATATAGTCCGTCTATCATAATGGACTTTTGGGCACAAGAGGACATCTTTGCTCTCCCAATCAGATGCATTTATTGGTGCAGATACCAAACGAGTGGATGATGTTGACCACAAGACTATTTGTGAAACAAAAATATGTTTAAGTACAATTCCCACCGCCAGTTGATGGTAGAACAAAGTAGATGTGGTTTTTGTATTCTATGGTGGGTGGGGGTTGTTTAGTTAGTACTGTGTAATTGGTCTTGTGGCCTTGGGATATTGTGTTTCCTCATGTTAGATTCCACAATTGAGTTTTTTTAATTATGTTTTTAATTTGTATATACTTGGTTTATTTCAGTGTACTACAGTCTAATGACATGGATTTAGAAATCTTCTGCCAGCTTTTACCAAGGAGAACATCTTGGGACTTGGATGCAGCTGTTTTCAATATGGGACCATCTCATGAAATCCTTACGTGGCATGTTTTAATCTTGTGACATGACCTGTGGAGGTCTAGGTTGATCTGGTGGTTCTGCTATACATGCTGGGGGAGATTTATCATACTGGTGTAAAGTAGAAGCAACCAATCAGATTCCACCTTTCATTTTCCAAAGGAGCTGTGAAAAATAAATATGCCAGTTCTACTTTACACCAGTTTGATAAATCTCCCCTGCTGAGTCTTTATTCTGTACTATTGTATACACATGATACATGACAGTTATAATAAGGTGTATTTTCTTTTTGTATTTATTTTTCTATATATAAGGTAATATTGTGATTATGAATTATAATGTGATTATGAAATTATATTTTTTTTATAAATTATGTATTTTTAATCATGAATTGTTATATATAATTTTTTCATTCATTATCTTAGGAATATTTTGCATATTTATTTATTTCAGTTAGGCTGAGTTCACAATTCAGTTATATGATCAGTTATTTCCATCGGTTATTGTGAACCAAAACCAGGTGCGGGTCAGAAACACAGAATAGGAGCAGATCTTTCCAATACACCTTATCTCTGAGGAGGCTTCACTACTAGTTTTGGCTTACAATAACTGATGGAAATAACTGATCAAATAACTGAAGTGTGAACTTGGCCTTATTTGGCCTATGTGTTTGTTCACACTGCATGTTTTTTTGTTTCACCTGTTCACTGACATTGAGCACTTTGTATTTCACATGTTTCATTGATAATTTTAAGGTATATGCAGTCTAATAGGATATACAGTGTCTCAAGTGTGTCCACCCCTCACATTTTTGTAAATATTTCATTATAACTTTTCATGGGACAACAATGAAGATCTGACACTTTGATACAATGTAAAGTAGTCAGTGTACATCTTGTATAACAGTGTAAATATGCCCTGAAAATAACTCAACACACAGCCATTAATGTCTAAACCGCTTGCAACAAAAGTGAGTACACCCCTAAGTTGAAATGGCCAAATTGTGCCCAAAGTGCCAATATTTTGTGTGGCCACCATTATTTTCCAGCACTGCCTTAACTCTCTTGGGCATGGAGTTCACTAGAGCTTCAAGGTTGCCACTGGAATCTTCTTCCACTCCTCCATGATGACATCACAGAGCTGGTGGATGTTAGAGACCATTTGAGGATGCCCCACAGACGCTCAATAGGGTTTAGTTCTGGAGACATGATCGGCCAGTCCAGCACCTTTACCCTCAGTTTCTTTAGCAAGGTAGTGGTCGTCTTGGAGGTGTGTTTGGGGTCGTTATCAGCTGTAATTGTAGTTGTACACCTGCTCACCTCTGTGGTTGTGATGGAGTGCAGGTGTAATTACAACTTCAATTACAACTCCTCCCTGATCTGATATTGATGACCTATTATGACGATAGGTCATCAATATAAAAAATGCGGACAACCCCTTTAATTGTACAGAAGTGTTCAACAGAATTAAAGGGAACCTGTCATCAACTTTAGGCTGACCTCACTGAGGGCAGCATAAATTAGTGAGAGAAATGCTGATTTCAGCAGTGTGTCACTCATGAGATAAAAGTAAGTGGTTGCCGAGAACCAGCATCATAATCATTGCAGTACAGGCCTTGAAAAGAGTCAAATCTACCTGACAAGAGTCCTGGTTATTGATAATTTCCTAATCTCCCGCCCATCCGCTGATGATTGGCAGTTCTCTTCTAGAAAGAAAGGGAGAAAATTAGGTAGAAGACTGTCAATCATCAGCAGGTGGGCAGGGAGAGCAGGAATTCATGAATAACCAGGACTCTTCTCAGGTATCCATGACTCTTTTCTAGGCCTAGTCTGCAATGATTGTGATGTTGGTTCTCGGCAACCACTTACTTTTAGCTCATGAGTGACACACCGCTGAAATTAACTTACCTGTCTCTACTTTATTCTGCGGTTAGTATGGACAGCATAAAGTTGATGACAGGTTCCCTTTAAGGGCTCAATTAAAACCAGTCCCAGATCAAGCAATTCCACATTCATAAACACCAAATAACTGATAGCTATTCACCATACAAGATAAAACACAGACTTCCATCATGAGGATAGCACAATAATGCACACTGTACAGTTCTTTATATGGAAAAAGAAAAGAAAGGATAGACCATAGTGCCATACCACCCTAGAGTCTCCTGTACCCAACTAAAGTGTTGCTGGTCGGTATGGTACAAATTCACACTAGCAATAGTCTAATCAAGGTACCGATCCAAGGTGTGGCGAATAGCTATCAGTTATTTGGTGTTCATGATTGTGGAATTGGTTGATATGGGAAAGGTTTTAATCTTTAGAATAAAAGATATATTTTAGATATAGAGACCTTGTCTGGTGAACCCTTCACTGCTCCAGACCTACCTTCCCATATATACGTGTACTATTTACCTAGATGCTATGTTACCTTGTGTCTGGCTGCTGTACGACTAGTTATTAGGGCATTGTATGTACATATTTGTTTGATGCTTCTCCGTATAGCCAGGCATTGAGAAGACAGTATCCACGTTTTAAACTGCCCTGCTCACTAGCTACAAAGCTTAGAGGGAACACTAAGAAATCTGTTTTTACTCATGTATTGAAGAGATAAAGCCTCTGGGCATGAATAACACTTGTATTATATGAATCTGGGATCTATGGAAGCCAATGTCATACTCTTCTTTTCTTTGTCAGAGGAGACATCTCACTACTTGAAATTCAGTATGACATCATCCTTCCTGACCCCACTTCCCCAAGGGACTGCATGTGCTTACAATAAGCAAAGAGTCACTGAGACTTGACATTGACATATGAGTCCTTTAACAGCAACACACAATATCCTGCGACCACCAATTGTAATAAAACATGTTGTTCCCCAGGTCCTGACATTGTGCACTCATGCTTTCTATGAAGGATGTTGAATGGCCCAGTTCAGTCTTGGGAACTACCAGAGACAAAAGGATCTAGTAGTCAGTAGCTCAAACTTACTTTGATTTTTATTTGCAATCCAAAATCATATCAGCAACATTTTGGTGGAACATTGACAACTTGGATTGTTGTATAACTGGGAAATGTGGCATCTGCATTTTGGACTGCAAATAAAAAATCACAGCAAATTTTATCTATCCTTTGGTCTACTGTAACACTTATGGTGGATTTACACACAAGTGCGTAACTACCATAGCGGCAGACCATGCGACTGCTATGGGGCCCAGGGCAAGAGGGGGCCCAGTCTTAGTTGGGATTATCTCCTCTTCTAATGGAGGTGAAAACTTGGTCAGGACTCTACCCTCTAAAGGAAAAACTTTTAGCAAATGAAGCAATGGAAAAATGGCCCAAGGGTCATTGAAAAGGGTTTAGGTAGAAACCCTTCTCTGCTGAGTGTGGGCCTGGTTTGATCCTTGCTATGGGGACCTTACTTCTCTATGTACGCCACTGTTTACACGGCCTGATTTGTGGATCGATCATCAGGAACAAATATTTGAACGAACGCTTGTTCACCTAATCGGCCGTCTAATGATGCCACAGATCGCCTGATGAACGCTTGTTCATCGGTAAAATGATCTTTCATGTGGACACCTCAGTCATCGTTTCTGGGCAGCAGCTCTTCCTGTGTAAACAGCACTCTGCTGCCCAGAAACAATGGATCTGTATGAGGACAAGCAATTACAGTAGCCATCGCCCTTCCTCATATAGTAAAGGTGATCCCTGAATGTGAATGCAGCTCTTCACCTCCACTGACGAGGAGGCAATTATTGGGAAGGAAAGCTTCCCTCCCGATAATTGTCTGTTCGTTGGCGCAGTATAAATGCGCCTTTAGTGGGATCCTATTTGGGAGTGCAGTGTTAACCATTGTTTTATTGGGAACCACCATAGTTTCAACAGTTAGCCCATACCTCCCAAGTGTCCCTCTTTTGGAGGGACAGTCCCTCTTTTTGACCCAAGTCCCCCTATCCCTCTTTGCTCCTTAAATGCCCCTTTTTTGATCTGAGGTATAAATTTGCATATTTGCTATTACATTTACAATATTGACCATCTTGTATATTATTTCATTATTTAATGCAGTTGGGATGTTAGAAGTTTCTATATTCAGATTATTTTTGGACTTCATAAGAGAAAACTATTGAAGTCTATAAATATGAAGGAAAAATGGATCCTTCACACAGTGAACAATGTGTCCCTCGTTGACCGTCCGAAAAGTTGGGAGGTGTGGTTAGCCTTATCAGTTACACACTACAGGTGGTTTCTCCATTGAACAACACCTGGTAACTTTACAGCTTTGCACAGATATCCGTTGTGACACCAGAGGCTCCGTGTTTATTTAGCTGTTATGTGTCTGATCTGTTTTGCACAATGTGGACGCATTTAACCTTTATTTGATGGTGTGGATCTGCATCTTTATTATGATTCTACAAACCTTTGCCTTTTTTGCACAGTCCTCAGTTTGAGATCTCGACTCGTGTGATGCTGGGATTTGGGCAGCTGCAATATCCCCTGTAGAGACAAAACACTGTTTTGATCCTACTAGTTTAAATAATTCAGTGTTCTCTATAGTAGACTTTTATCTTTGGACGTACAATTTATTGTCCTGAGGTAGGACTTTGTGTTTTGATAAGTGTCAGATATAATGGATATTGATTCCTGTTGCAAAACAAGAAATGCTAAATTGTGCTACAGTGCTGACCATCACAATCAAAAGGCAAAGTCTAGGATACTTAAAGGGGTTGTCTGAAATAATTAAAAATCTCAGGCAAGCTACCTGTTTCTCTGGCGCCTTTCTCTGTGCCACTGGTCCAATCGTCCTCCTGCTTGTTTATAAACTGAGGACAGTGATTGGCTGCAGTGGTCACATGCCTTACACCTGCATGTTACTGTCACTGTGACATGTGCAGTGATGTGCATGTGTACTTGGCCAATTGCAGCATCAAACTCCAGTCCTGCTGCGCTCATGTCATCTTCCTGACTGCAGTGGCGATGTCCTGTGCACACCAGGTCACCATGCAGCCAATCACTGGCCCCAGCAATATGCAGAACATGACTTCTTAGGCTAGTGATTGGCTGCAGCGATAATATGATGTGTATGGGATGTCAGTCCTGCAGCCTAGAAAGCAAACATCAGCAGGAAAGACAGGAGCACCTACGCTGGAAGTGGTAGAGGAGAAGAGTGGTAAGTATCACTTCATTTCTTATTTTATCACACTAACTGTTGCTGCATGGGTTTTTATTTAACTTGGAAAACCCTTTTAGTTTAGTTAAATTGACATTGACCATTTAAAGAAGCACTCCAAATTTTTTTTTTTGCCTATACAGTGCAGGATAGGCCATTATTAAACAATAAGATAGAAGCTGTTGTGTATGCCTGGCAGCCATCTTGATTGCTTCTTCCCTTCAGATATGGTTTTCCTAATGAATCCTACATTTCATATTATGCCTGACTTTGCGGGCTGTGGAGCGGAGTCTCACCACACTGCACTACTCTGTGTCCTCTGAGAAAAGCCATGACAAATTAGCGACACACTGCATACTTCTCCTGTCAGCTTTTACATACAAGAGGAATGGAAATCAGTGTGACGCTACATTCCATAGAACTACACTGGAGAGTTAGTACTCACAGATAGTACAGTCAGGCATTGTGAGTCAGAAGATTTATATAACTGCAGCTAATCACTGTATACACTCACCTAATATATATCTGCACAATATTATTTCTTCAACAGAATACAGAGAAACATGAGAAACGGGGAGAAAAGGGTACTGAGAGCTGCTAGGAGGGATTTGATTGGTGATGATGTCATCATCCTGTAGTTTACAGGAAGTCAGCCACAAGGGACAGGCAGAGTTCCTGTTTATACAAGATGTCAGACTTGAGATCACATGACCAGGTTCAAAAGATGAAAGGGTTTAAACTGTATGAATGCAACTGATTTAGGGATTTAACAAATTAAACTGGTGGTGAGTTATTCATACAGTGATCCCTCAAGATACAATGGCCTCAGGATACAATATTTTCAACATACAATGGTCTTTTCTGACCCATCGTAAGTTGATACTAGACTCAACATACAATGTTGGCCACTTCTCTGGTAAAATATCTGTATTAGTTGCTAGTTAGCAGCTATTCCTGACTGTTATATGTAAGAACTTCATTTATCTGTCTTAGTTATCGGCTTATTTTGTTTTACATTTTCTCTTATCTTGGATGACATTTTGGGGCTTTGGAACCAATTACTCAACTTACAATGGTTTCAACATACAATGGTCATCCTGGAACCAATTCATATTGTATCTTGAGGGACCACTGTGTAAAATGTAAAATAAAAAACCCCTGAGTGCTTCTTTAAATAATTACTATTCATAATGTCTATTATTATCTGCGCTGAGGTACAATGCTTCAGATAACATGTACAATTCCACAAGCCTGCCAACTGCTTTTAGACGGGTCAATGATCTCTTTTATAACGTCTAATTTCCTTTTTCGATGGCTTGCACTGCGATGTGAACACCTATTGTTTCAGACTATTCCTTATGTTGTCTGTGTGTTCGTCAGTTTATGCAGCTTGGTTTAGAACTAACTTGTAGAAAGCTGCTAGAAGTTTACAGGACAGCAGGAGGATGTCTGAACATTCCCTTTGTACTCTGTTGATGCAATTGAGAGTATTAAATCTTTGGATTATAGTCTTAAAATATCAAACACAGACAATATATAAAGTGCAAACATGCCTTCTGAATTGCATGCACTTTGACCGGCAGAGTCACCTATTTACCGGTAAATACTGAGAGTGTATGACTATAACAGTTCATCAAGTACCATGACTAGGCCTGAATACACCTACACAATGAAATGTATTACTTTTAATAAATGGGACTGGATTTAATACATGCACTTAAGCCACAAACGTCATTCCTAGGGAATGACTCCAGATAAGGGGCATTGGTTTATGAGTTATTGGACAAGATACAAGTGGATCAAAACTATTCAAATGGTTCCTGATTTGTACCGATCCAAGAATGCACAGGGAACTAACTGTACGGGGGAAAGGAGAAGAAAGGTCAGGCTTTTATTGCCTCTGATCAGCCGTTACTGCAGGAATATCGTCTCTTTAGCACAAACTCCTAGGCAAATAAAAGAACTACTGGGCAGCCACAGACTGAGAGTACAGGAACATTCATGAGCACTTGGAAATGTTATTGTTTGGCCAGGGACGCGTTATAATCTGGAAAACTGTGTTTGGACTGAAGGAGAAAAATTGCCTTGAGGTTCTGTAGCTGCACAAACCCAGACTCCAGCGCTGTACAGTTAATAAAAAGGACATTTTTGTCTTTCTGTGTCACATTACTCTCCGTATTTCTTGGATTTTCCAGCATTCCTAGATGTTAAAGTTGTGTCAGTCATAAAGAGGATTTAACGTTTTGTCAATTATTAAATACTAATAATTTTGTAATAATATATTTTTTGTTCCATCTGAACTTTGCTGTCAGTAAATATTTCTCAGAGCTCAGTACTTGCTACAGCTGCATCCAGTGTGAGAAGTCAAACAGGACTCCTGGCTGATTCACTTCCTTCACTGATACATTGTTGCAAACTATAATGACAGGAAAGATATACCTATTTGTCTCTGTTTGTCTCACAGAGGATTGTCCAGACAAGATACAATTGTGGCAAACTCAGCATTAGATCTATGTGTAGATGTTTCCATTTACTCGTGGGAAACTTTAAAATGGTGAGTTGAAATACCGGTAACTAGGTATTCTATTACGTTCAAACATTTTTTGGGGGTTATCCTAGACTAATTAATTCCCCCCATATGCCGTTCCCTCACAATGAATATACTTACTTGGCTCACCGCTCCCCACGCCGCTCCTGGTCCGCTCACCGCCACTGCTGCTTCTCCCCGTGCACGGATGAAAACATCCAGTGTTGGGGGAAAGGAGCAGCCAATGGCAAGCAGGGACGGGGACAAACCTCCACAGCATTGCAGGTCACACTAGGGAGGCCCACCCCCGTCTGCTATTGGCTGCTCCCCCCGACACCGGATGTTTTCATCTGCACACGGGGAAAAGCAGCAGTGGCGGTGCAGGGACCAGGAGCAGCGCAGGGAGTGGGGTAAGTATATTCATTGTGAGGGCATATGGGGAAATTTAATAATCTTGGATAACCCCTTTAAGTTTGGCAAACTTTTTGGTTTTTCAAACGTTTTACAATTTGCTATAGTTAAAGGGGTTGTCTCACTTCAGCAAATATTATATGTAGACAGAGATAATACAAAACACTTCCTAATGTATTGTGATTGACCATATTACTTCTGCAATACAGCGATGGCTGTAACCCCTGGAAATGGGCACTGTTTTAAGACATGCCTAATGAAGAGGCCCAAGTACCCTCGAAAGCTTGTAATTTTGTCATCATCTTTTCAGCTAGCCATTAAAAGGTATCAACCACTGGGGAATCTCAATCTTTTTTCATCTTATATTTACTAGCTAACACGATACAAATCTGTATATATATATATATTTTAGTTATAGTAAATATGGATATCCTTAATTGTGTCTCCTATGTTTATATCAGATTAAAAGTGATGAATGTTAGATGATAAAATACCAAGCTGCAGCTGTTAGAAGAATAAAATGTTATCACCTTGTTCTTAGCTGCCAGTGTTAAAATTTGTTCAGCTAATTGCCACCACTTAGTGGATGCAATTCAGTGCCTCCTCGCTGACAGCTACTTGGGAGGTAGAGGGGATTATACTAAGGAATGCTGAGTATCCTGGCAGCACCTGCATATGAGGGGCAAGGAACTTAGTGACAGCCTCAGCATGGAAGCGTCTTGTACTGTAACCAAGATGTAATGTTTCCAACTTCCACCAAGTATTGATAAAAACCGTATCACCAGCAAAGCAAAGTCCAAATGGTGGCTGTCTTAGTCCGTTATGGAATACCTTATAATGCAGCATGTGATAGATCCGGCCACTGTGAATTCCTGTGGAGTCTCAAGGATTTGGTGTGAAAAAAAAAACTGTGTGCTTCCATTTAAAACTCGAACCATATGGAGACAGTGTACAACAGGGGCAGATTAGCCTTAAACCTTACAGGGAAAATTTCCTTGTGGGCCGTTGCCTCCTGATGGCCGGCCAGTGGAAGATTTTGGGGATGTCTTTTGTGCTGCTGGCAGTATTTTGTGATGGACTGTGGTATTTGGCTCTGTTGGGATGGTATAATGTACTGCAATATGGTATTGCTGACCCTGCCTTCCATCAATTTGGACCCAACTACACTTTTTGTGTTTTTCCATGGTAGAATAAAGGGAGTCTGTCACCTCATTTTCACCAATAAAAGAGCACTGCCCCACAGAAGATTGCAGACACATCACAGACATACCTGTGTGCACTGTGTGTCTGTATTCCATGTCAAGGAAAAGCACTTTTATTCTGCAGGAAAACAGCTCCCAAGTGCCCGGCTGAAAGTGAAAGTAAAAACAGCTTTCTCTCCTGACTCAATTTCTAACAGCTATATCTTCTGATATACTGGATATAATGCTGTGATTCTGATATTGTTTTAAAGGTTGGAAATACAGCTTTCAAACAAGGTCAAGTTCATATTTGTGGCTACCAATACCAAGATATGAGCAACTAAAGCAGCCCTCCCTTCTTCAGTCTGGTTTGCTTTGGGCACTTGGAGCAGAAGATCTGGGCACTTGGGAGCTGTTTTCCAGCAGAATAAAAGTGCTTTTCCTGGACATGTAATACAGACACAAAGTGCACACAGGTATGTCTGGGATGTGTCTGCAATCTTCTGTGGGGCAGTGCTCTTAGTTATATAGGTGAAAAACAGGTGACAGACTCCCTGTAAGTTCCCAGTCCTGGAGTACAGTATGGACCCACAGAGTTCTATGGGCAATGTATTAGGGATCTCTAGCGTGTACCAGTAGTATGGGCAAGTGCATGAAGCCTACTGTCCATTATTGTACTGTATATGTGGAGGAAGCCTACTGTACAGCATACATGATTTATTATTGTCATGTCAATGTTGCTATTAAAACATTCTGCATCTGAAAATTCATTATATTAAAATGTAATTAAAAAGTTTTGCAGAAATAACAGAAAGCAGCAGCAACAAAACCCACCACGGCATGAAAACTGTGGTCACATCACTCTTCAACCAGGCCTGAGACTGTGAGAACTGTCTAAATGATAGAGCTGTAAATTCCTAAATGGCCCGGGTGCCAAGTAACCAGTAACTTTGAAGTTATTCTAATAGCACACAAAACTATGATCAATTTTAGCATGAAAATGGTGTTTTTTTTCCCTTCATTATGGGGTCATGTCAGGACCAGATTAAGTTTAGATGACTGCTGTCACGGCTTGTTAAAATCAAAAAAACTACAAATAGCTTAGTGGAAAAAGGCTGACGTCAAACAGATCCTGAAGATTCTTCTTATTATTACATGTAGTAGCCAAATGCAGCACCAGGTATCATCTTAGGAACAGGACCGGACACAACAATCCGCAGTACAGGCCCGAGTATCTTTACGTTTCTTTACTTTTCTTTGTTTTGCAGACACATAAACTGTTAGGGGTCCATACCTCACTTCTGCATGCCTCTTATTTTATTACAGCATACTGTATTACAGAGGTATAAAATGTTTTATTGATGCATCACACGGGGGGACGTTTACTAAGCATGTTGAGGAGGAATTGTGGCGTAAAATGAGCCAAAAAAATGGCATTTCGATTTGCACCAAATATATCAACTGTTTTCTCCAGAATGTTCACCATAAAGAATACATCACGCCAGAAACAAGTTATAAATGTCAAAGTGGGCGGGGCTATCAAACTGGCACATATTACGCCTCATTTATCATCCTCTTATCGGCAGAAATGGCTCAAATTGTTGTGGACAGTTAAGCCGGCTTATGTGGTGGTGTTTTGTGTAAAAAGTAGTATTTATGGCAGAAAGATGCGACTGACTCATTGAGGAATGGCACAGTGTAAGTTCTAAGAAAAGATGCTCAAGAATTGTTATTTAAAGGAGAATCTTGTATTGACTGTAAACAGGTCAGAGGAGCTCCCTACGGCACCATTAAGAACATGCCCTAAAGCTGCAAATATACCCGAATATAAATGTGTGCATTCCAGAGAAGCTTAAAAATGTGACCTGTTGGTTTTCTTCTAAGCTTCCAACAACATAAGACTTTGTAGTAATGTCCTTGATCTGGCATGCCTAGTTTTCGATTATGCTTATCTTTTTGCAAAAAATAAAATAACATGGAACAAAAAGACATTTTTAAAAGTAGTTAAACCTTTGAAACCTATGTCCACCAATCTTAAAGGGGTTAACCGGGATCTGCATATTAATGGCCTATCCTCAGGACAGGAAGCAATATTAAATCATCAGGGTCTACTCTCTGCGCCCCCCCCCCCTTAGTCTGTCATCATGTTCACCTTATTCCGTCCACCTGCATGATGTCTCTTAGTAGCGGCTTTGCAGGGTATTGCTGCCATACCGTGCACCGCTGGTACTATATGTACAGCTTACGGGTAGAGCGACAGCATAAACGGTGAAGAGCCTAATTAAAAAATGGTTATAAACATGGATTTAAATAATGCAATAAAAAGCTTCAAATGTAAAATTCAAAAATAAACAAACAAACTAAAACAAACAACCAAAAAAATGTGTTAAGGGAAGGGACATAACCAAAAGCAGGATCTATGTCTTAGGATAACAAAATACTGATAAAATACAGAAGTGTGAATGAGACCTAATTGCGACATTGTTTGGTGGACCTGTACACTCTGCTTTTCATAGAGGAGAAGTTGATAGGGCCTCTGTAAACTGCCCTTAGTAAGACTGTCTTCATTTCTGGAGATTTCACCTACAATTATGTACTGACAACATTAGAAAAGCCCAATACTTCAAAAGCACATCGAAATACAGCAAAAAAAAAAAAAAGGAAATATATGGGAAAAATTGAAATCCTTATTGACCTAGGGCTACTTTCACACTTGCTTTGTTAAAGAAGAACTCCCGCAAACATTTTTATTCTCTGACCTGTTAGAAAGGTGCAGATTATAATCTGTAGTGAATGTCATTTTATTATCAGAGGCTGAAATTGAGAGTTTCCACACTCTTCTTATTGTAGCTGGGTCATGTGACCAACTCCCTGACCTCCAACTGACCCAGGACAGGAAGCCAGTCACTTCTCTATTCATTCCTATGAGACTGAAAGTGAGGCTCCCATAGGAATACATAGAAAATTAGACTTCCTGTCCACACATAAGGTGCTGTGTGAGTTGGTGGGTCTAATTCCTAGTCACATGACACAGATAAGAAACAGATATAAGTCAAAAATTCAGCTACTGGTAAGAAAATGACATTCACTACAGATTACATCATGTACATTTCTAGCAGGACATGAAATAAAATTTTTTGTGGGAGTTCTTCTTTATTCCGATATTGAGATCCGGCAGAGGATCTCTATACCGGAATTAAATGGATCTGTATTGATTTTGCACATCAGCATGCATCCGTTCCATTAGGATGCAGTTGTGTGAAATCAAAATGGAAAAAAAAAACGGATCCGTCACTAAATACATTGAAAGTCAAAGGGTATTGAATGCGTTTTTTTTAGGCTCCTAAAAAAACGGATCCGTCAACAATGACTTACATTGTTTTCAGTGCCGTTTTTGTCCATTTTATGACCGGATACAGAACTGCAGCATGCACTGGTTTTCTGTCCAGTCACAAAACTGAATACTGCTGTAATGGAAGACATCCTGATGCATCAAGAAAGGATCTCTTTCCATTCAGAAAGCATGAAGACTAAACGGAAATGTTTTTTCCAGTATTGAGATCCTCTGCCTGATCTCAATACCGGAAAACAACAACCCAAGTGTGAAAGTAGTCTAAGTATAGTATAACAGCTGTTTCAGTAGGACAATAAGACGTATCAAGCCTGATGAAAGCTCTGTTGCTCAGCTGAATTGTAGCTGTACACAGGGGTGCACCACCAATGAGGCCAGGTGAGGCGATCGCCTCAGGCAGCACCAGGAAGGGGTAAGAGGGGGGCAGCGGAAGGGCCATGGGCAGCGCTTTCATTGTGGCAAAGGGATTAGGTTAAGAAATTGGCATTGGGAAGGAGCCGTTTCAGTTTTCACCTCAGGCCACAGAAAGGCTAGGTGCACCCCTGCCTGTTCACTACACAGGTATAATAATGATTTTCTATACTGAATTCTGCAACCTTACTTTTATTCTGCATTATGGACGAAGACTAAGGTTAGGGCTACATTGCGACACAGGTCACACGACAGCTTTCGTAGCCAGGGTAGCAGGGATTTTTGCGACTCGCTCTGCAATCCCATTCATTTCTATGGGATGACATCTACTCTGTGATCCTGGCCACAACAGCTGTTGTGGGACCAGTGTAGCCCTAGCCTTAGGAACCCTGGATTAGCAGCTTTGAATACTTCCTAATTCAAATATATACCATAGTCTCTTTGCTCAATGTCAACTTAGAAACCACCTAGTGCTAAAAACAAAATGGTCCCTCTTGTAGACCAAAGAGAAATACCTTCTCCACCTAGGAGTAGATATCACAAAGACCGTTTTGCTGCACTACTGCAATGAGAAGTTAGTGAATGCTCCTCAAACTGTGCAGCTCTTAAAGGGGTTCTCCAAGTTAAATTTATTGATGACCTATCCTCAGCGGGGGTGCCGGGTGTCAGATGTGCCGATCAGCTGTTTGAAGAGGAGATGCGCGCCATGACAGCCCTGCCTCCTCTTAAAGAGGTTCTCCAGGTTAAATGTATTGATCACCTATCCTCAAGATAGGTCATCAATATCAGATCGGCGGGGGTGCCGGGTGTCAGCTGTTTGAAGAGGAGGCGTGCACCGTATCAGCACTGCCTCCTCTTCACTGTTTACATGCTGGCCGTAACGGGGTAGTGGTGAGTAGGTGTAATTACACCTCACCGCCCCATTCATTTCACTGGGAGGGCTCTGTAGTATACAAGTCTATGGGAGCGATCTGTCCCATTGAAATGAATCGGGCGGCTTGGGCGTAATTACACCTACTCACCACTACCCATGTTATGGCTATCCTGTAAACAATGAAGAGGAGGCAGCGCTGATACGGCGCGCGCCTCCTCTTCAAACAGCTGATGGGCGGGGTCCCGGGTGTTGGACCCCCGCCGATCTGATATTGATGACCTATCCTGAGGATAGGTCATCAATAAATTTAACTTGGAAAACCCCTTTAAGTCCAAAACAGAGTAAAATCCAAACATCCCAGGGTAACAGGCTGGTACCTTTAAAGTTGCAAATGATAAATGGGATCCAACATCGTGTACAACCGCAATGCAGCTTAATAGGAAGAAGGATTTTATTCTACTCACAAACCTGAGGATAAAAAGGCTCATCAATAAAAGAGGAAAAAGCCAAGAGGGCGAAACCCTTGGGTTTGGCAAGTGCATGGCAATCCGTTTTTTAAACCAATGTTTTATTGATGAACCTTTTTATCTTTACGCTTGGGAGCAGAATAAAATCCTTCCACCTGTTAATCTGAGTGGTGGTTATATTTTGGACTTTTTGGTGGACTTGTGCCTTTTTGTGCTTCAACGATCTGTGATTTTAAAACTGTCCTGATACTGTTGACTTTTGGTAATTTCTGATTCACGTGACAGATGTGGGACAGATCTCAACCATTACTAACATTACACCATTACTAGACAGTTGCGTCTTTGTGTATTTTATGAGTACTACGGATGTATACCTCAAGCCTTTCAGCTAGAACCATAAAAGAGTACAAAAATGTGTGGGTATCTTCATGCCAAGAAGCCATTAAAATTACATAGGGTGTGGTGTGCCTGAGAGCAGCAACAAGACAAGAATCTTGGCTTTGGAAGACACTCTTCCAATGTCTTTGCCAGAAAGGATAGGATTACCCTGGTTGTGGATTTCCATTCAACTTCAAAATAATGAATTGTACTAAAATATGATATGGCTTCAAAAAGCCCTGTATTAAATCTACAAACAGGAAAAATCCTAGACATAACAGATGAACAGCAGGAAAATGTCCTGATCCAGATCCTGTTCTGCTCAGAGAACAACTTCCCCAACTGTAAAATCATATCAGAAAAATTCTTCAGAAATTATATCAAGGCTTCTGTGTGTATAATATTCTTAAAAATATATAATATACACCTTTAAAGAGGACGTGTCACCGCTCCTGACATGCCTGTTTTATTCTCCATGTAATAACAATTCTGGAGCATCTATTGTTATGACTGTATGATGTGCCATTCATCTGCTATTCCTACTAGAAGTTATGAATGAATTGCTAGCAGTCTGCAGTAAGGGTACAGAGGGGAGGTAACCAGTTGGGGGCGTGTCCCTGCACAGTCTGAACATGGCAGCACTGATTGGATAGAGTGAGTCTGTGCAGGTACACACCCCCAACTGGTTACCTCCCCTCTATACCCTTACTGCAGACTGCTAGCAATTCATTCATAACTTCTAGTAGAAATAATAAAGAAATGGCACAACATAGGGTGCATTCACATCGCCGTTTAGCTTTCTGTTCTTCTGATCTGTCAGAAGAAGAGAGGGAGAAAAAAAAACCAGGATCCAGTAAAAAAAAAAAACGGATCCTGTTGCATCAGTTGTCATTCCGTTTAAAGGGGTTCTCCCACGAATAATGTAAAAAATGAAAATTAGACATCATATAGTACACGAGAGCCTCTTTCTAACAAAGCTAGATCCAGCCCTGTACCTCACATGGATCCAGAGATCTCCCCATTCATTGTTCTGCTAGATTTATATCAAGCTGACAGCCGAAGGGGAGTGTCTTTTCTGCTGGAGCTAAGGGGGCGTGTCTCAGCTCTACCTATCACAGCAGGAGGCGTGTCCATGCTCTCCCTATCACAGCTCAGGAGGCAGTTAAAAGTTGAAACTGAGCATGTGCAGCCTGCTCAGTGAGTAGGTCAAAGAAATAAGAAATTAAGTGTCACTATACAGACACATTTTATTGAATAACTCAGTGGCTATACAAAATTTTTAATGACATGCAATTACAAAAGTGTTCAGATCCAGGTGCTGGTTTGAAAACTGTAGAATATTTTTCGTGGGACAACCCCTTTAAGCCATTTCAGTCTGAGATCCGTTTTTTAGACGGGGAAAATAGTCCTGTATGCAGTACTTTTGTTTCCATCTAAAAGAACGGATCTCAGATGGAAATGGCTCAAACGGATGACAACTGATGCAACAGGATCCGTTTTTTTACTGGATCCTTTAAAAAAACCGGATCCGTTTCAATCCTATGAATAACTGATGAAACAGCATCTGTTTTTTTTACAGGATCCTGTTTTTTTTTTCCTCGCTCGCTCTTCTTCTGATGGAACACAAGAAAGGAAAGCTAAACGGTGATGTGAATGCACCCATACAGACATAAGAATAGATGTTCCATGATTGTTATTACATGGGTAATGTATGAAGCTATTAAAACAGGCATGTCAGGAGTGGTGAGAGGTCCTCTTTAATCTTTACACTATATTTCAATCATTTATGACCCAAAAGGTAATTTTTTGTTTCATAGTATTCTGGAGAGGGGGCTCTTGTAGTATGACAGCCAGTGCAGCTCTCATAGTACCTGCTCACCATTTCATGTGGTGGTATACTGAGGCTTTTCATACAGAATCCATGAGTACATTGCGGCATGTTCCCTTACATGCAGTATATAGAAGTGTGTATATCGCCTACAGGCTGCACCTGCATGAGGCTTATAACAGTTTTACATGCAGACCGCCCATTCTGCTGGTGCAAACTTAGATCACCATAGAACCCTATAGTGCAGCGCTCAGCAACTTTCAGCACTCCAGCTGCTGTGGAACTACAACTCCCAGCATTGCACATCTATTTGGCTGGTCATGGAAAACCCATAGAAGTGAAAGGAGGATTCTGGGAGTTGTAGTTTCAGGACAGCTGGAGTGGCAGCGGTCCCTGCTATAGTGATGTTATGTCCATGGTGAAGTCACAATCTCATTTTACTACATTGCACCTAATGATAGTGAAGGTGGTGTCTTTCCACCAAGATTTGAATACTTGTAATCTAATTAAAAATGTAGTATAGCCCCTGAGCTATTCAGTAAAATGTATCTGTATAGCGCCACCTGCTGTTTGTTCTTTTCCTGATTTCTCCGTCCAATCACTACTTTTTTGCGGCGCAGAGGCACGTGCAGAAAAACCATGGAAGCACTTTGTGCCTCCGTTCTGCACTTTACGGATTGCGGACCCGTTCAAGTGGATAGGTCCGCATTCGTGATGCGATGCGCAAAGGCCGGTGCCTGTATATGGCGGACCCGCTGTTTGCGGGCCACAATATGGTCACTGGCCAGCAACAGCCGTGTGCATGAGGACAAGTTAAATCAGTGTTTGTGGGCAAAGTGTGGGCAAGTACAACATTGGAAAACTGCAGTATTCACGCTAAAAACGGAGGAGTTTTTTTTCTTTTTACTGTAACAAAAAGCAGTGTGTGAACCTGTCCTAACCCCAGAACACAAAGCAGACTGCAGATTTACTGACTGCAGCTGAATACACAGCCCACCATGAGAAAAGATTCCGCCCCCCCGTCTACATACACCAAGAAGTAAAAGTCGTGGAATTATAAAAATCACAGGATCCAGTACACTTTTTGTTTTTTTTTTACAATGGAATTCTATTGTGAACGGATGGCACTGAATGGCATCAGTCTGAGGCATCCATTTAATGTATATGTTTTTTATATAAATATAAAGGATGGCAAAAATATGATGTGAACCTTGCCCTAGTGATTTATAAATTTTAAAAAATCGGAAGCAAAATATTCCAACCATCTTTATTTATTCAGTATGAGCGCCACATCCAGAAATAAACTCAATCATACTCTCACCAATCCCAGAGAGGTTATTAATGGTTGTCTGAATGCACTTGGGCACGCAAATCATCAAGATCCGCTGCCGGCTGCTCCTTTTGTAATTGCCGATCAATGATGTCACAAGCAACATGAGACCTGGGGTTGTTCTGAGGAAAAACGGCTCCTAGGACACTTTGGAAAAATGGCTGTACCACTGGTTCCACAACCAAATAAAAGCTAGGATGTTAAAGGGGTAGTCGCATCTCAGACATTGGTGGCATATCAATCCTGAACAAACCCCCTGAAATAAAGGAGAGCGCACAGCGCAAGCATGGCCGCCCTCCATTCACTTCTGTGGGTGTCCAATATTTCCAGCAGTCCAATAGAGGTGAATGGAGAGGTGACCATGCATGAGCGGCACGGTCTTCATTCACTTCAGAGCTCCCATAGAACGGAATAGAGACAGATGTGAGTCCCACCACCACAAAACATTGGGCTTACAATGTGCGTACTCGTAGTCAAGCACCAAATGACAATTTCTAGCCGCCAACTACAATACGGCACACTCTTCTCTTTCTCCCCCTCCCTAACTCTATAATTTTTGCACCAATTTCCTCGGGCTTCTCATAATCCTCTCTTGGATATTTACACACTTCCAAATTTTTTTTATGCATCAGCCATGGATCCTGTGTTTCACCACTTCCACCCCAAACCATTTATACTGCTTTGTGCTGGAACTGGAAGGTCCACAAACTGACCAGCACCACAGCCCTGTGTCTCCATACATCGGCCTCTACTATCACAAGTCTTTCTTGAATTGCATAAGGCATGTTGGACACACTGACATACAACACCAAAAAGAGCACCACGACTGGCAGGGAAGGGTATTACACTTTTAAGGACAGTTCAAGAATTTACAGATGGTTGGAAACTGATGTCAAAAGAAGTCCTCTACTGGGCTCAGTATCTCTCTGCCCTCCATATCAGTGTGCAAGAGACATGGATGTACCTGACTTCATCTGGATGTTTTTGAAGAAAGCGTTTCCATTTACACATCAAGACTCTCAGGACATGCAGTATTCTTTTCAGTCTCACAGACCTGGAGACCATTGTAGACAATAGTCTCTGATGGTTCCAGGTCTGTGTCCTTAAGTGGACATACAGACAATTTTCTATACAGCTGGCTGAATAAGGTCTATGGGCCAGTTCACACAGCAGAATTTTTCATTTTTTGGTAGTTGACACTGCTCCAAAATCCTGGTGGCAGCCGCGTGGTACTTCCCATTGTTTTCGATGGGAGGCAGCATTGCAGTTCGCGGTTTAAAGCTGCGATCATGACAAGAAAGGACATGTCCCTTCTCGGCGATGTGTCCAGATGGAATCCGCTTGAAGTCGCGCTGGTTATCCACGCATGGTTTATCTCCATACAGTTGAGCTTAGCCACTGTATGACGAGTGAACAACCAGAGCAGAAACTACAGCGGTTTCTGGCGTCGAGTACGTGTGGATGTACTGTAATTTATACTGAATCTGTGAGGGACACATCTCAATGACAGACCTTGGACTGTACTGTGCTCACAAGCTTTCTGAGGTAAATTTGCAGCCCCTACATTTACCCTTTGGGGGAAAGGAAGTGTAGTAACGGACAGTCTCAGGTAGCACTCAACTTTTTGCTCTATAAGAAAACAAAGTGGTGTGCCTTCCTATATAGGAGCCAGACGTAGACGGGCTGGTACAATAAGGTATGCCCAGGAGAAGCTGATTGTCCCTCACATTACTTATCCCGGAGAAGCTGATTATCCCTCACATTACTTATCCGGAGAAGCTGATTGTCCCTCACATTACTTATCCCGGAGAAGCTGATTGTCCCTCGCATTACTTATCCTGGAGAAGCTGATTGTCCCTCACATTACTTATCCGGGAGAAGCTGATTGTCCCTCACATTACTTATCCCGGAGAAGCTGATTGTCCCTCGCATTACTTATCCCAGGAGAAGCTGATTGTCCCTCACATTACTTATCCCGGAGAAGCTGATTGTCCCTCGCATTACTTATCCCTGGAGGATCTGCTTGCCCCCCACATTACTTATCCTGGGAGAAAGCTGATTGTCCCTCACATTACTTATCCCGGAGAAGCTGATTGTCCCTCACATTACTTATCCCAGGAGAAGCTGATTGTCCCTCACATTACTTATCCCGGAGAAGCTGATTGTCCCTCGCATTACTTATCCGGAGAAAGCTGATTGTCCCTCACATTACTTTATCCCGGAGAAGCTGATTGTCCCTCACATTACTTATCCCTGGAGAAGCTGATTGTCCCTCACATTACTTATCCTGAGAAGCTGATTGTCCCTCACATTACTTATCCCGGAGAAGCTGATTGTCCCTCACATTACTTATCCTGGAGAAGCTGATTGTCCCTCACATTACTTATCCCGGGAGAAGCTGATTGTCCCTCGCATTACTTATCCCGGAGAAGCTGATTGTCCCTCACATTACTTATCCGGGGAGAAGCTGATTGTCCCTCGCATTACTTTATCCCTGGAGAAGCTGATTGTCCCCTTACGCATTACTTTATCCCGGAGAAGCTGATTGTCCCTCACATTACTTATCCCTGGAGAAGCTGATTGTCCCTCGCATTACTTATCCCGGAGAAGCTGATTGTCCTCAGCATTACTTATCCCTGGAGAAGCTGATTGTCCCTCACATTTACTTATCCCGGAGAAGCTGATTGCCCTCGCACATTACTTATCCCGGAGAAGCTGATTGTCCCTCTTACGCATTATTACTTATCCCTGGAGAAGCTGATTGTCCCTCACATTACTTATCCGGAGAAGCTGATTGTCCCTCACATTACTTATTCCCCTGGAGAAGCTGATTGTCCCTCGCATTACTTATCCCAGGAGAAGCTGATTGTCTCCTCACATTACTTATCCCGGAGAAGCTGATTGTCCTCTACGCATTTACTTATCCCTGGAGGATCTGATTGCCCCCACATTACTTATCCTGGAGAAGCTGATTGTCCCTCACATTACTTATCCCGGGAGAAGCTGATTGTCCCTCACATTACTTATCCCTGGAGAAGCTGATTGTCCCTCACATTACTTATCCCGGAGAAGCTGATTGTCCCTCACATTACTTATCCCCGGGAGAAGCTGATTGTCCCTCACATTACTTATCTTATCCCGGAGAAGCTGATTGTGATTGTCCCTCACATTACTTATTATCCTGGGAGAAGCTGATTGTCCCTCACATTACTTATCCCAGGAGAAGCTGATTGTCCCTCACATTACTTATCCCGGACTTACACTTATCCCGAGAAGCTGATTGTCCCTCACATTACTTATTATCCCGGGAGAAGCTGATTGTCCCTGCATTACTTATCCCGGAGAAGCTGATTGTCCCTCGCATTACTTATCCTGATTGTCCCTCGAGAAGCTGATTTGTCGCCTCGCATTACTTATCCCTGGAGAAGCTGATTGTCCCTCACATTACTTATCCCTGGAGAAGCTGATTGTCCTTACTCTCAATTACTTATCCGGAGAAACTGATTGTCCCTCACTACTTATCCCGGAGATCCTGATTGCCCCTCCATTACTTATCCGGAGAAGCTGATTGTCCCTCACATTACTTATCCCGGGAGAAGCTGATTGTCCCTCGCATTACTTATCCAGGAGAAGCTGATTATCCCTCACATTACTTATCCTGGGAGGATCTGATTGCCCCCCACATTACTTATCCTGGGAGAAGCTGATCGTCCCTCACATTACTTATCCCTAGAGAAGCTGATTGTCTCCCTCACATTACTTATCCCTGGAGAAGCTGATTGTCTCCCTCACATTACTTATCCCTGGAGAAGCTGATTGTCTCCCTCACATTACTTATCCCTAGAGAAGCTGATTGTTTCCCTCACATTACTTATCCTGGGAGGATCTGATTGTCCCCCACATTACTAATACATGAGGAGGTGGATGACGATGATGCAGTTGTCTCAGAGAAGAGCCCAGCGGCTCCTCCCTGCGGCATCACACGGCGCCAGTCGCACAGCTCAGGAACGGGTTAATAGCCCGCGGTGCCGGTAGTCCGGGGCGGCGTGCAGCGGCAGCTGGGTGTTACTGGTGGAACGCATGCGCCTCCCCATCCAAATCAACCGGGAGTCAGGAGGCTGCTGTGTCAGGGACCGGAGGCTGCTCTACGGCTCCTCCTCTGTGAACAGCATCACACCGGAACCACCGCCAGGCCAGCCAGCTCCGAACTGCGGGCACCGGCCGAGCAGGTAAGCACGGCGGAGGGAGGATGGGCGGAGAGGCCGCGGGCTACGACTGCCCCGATGTACAGGGCTGAGGCGGGAGAGGCTGGGCACCGCGGCTCTTCCCTCTGTCATCAGGGATGTGGCCATGTGTGTGCGGGGAGCCGGGAGTACACATGGCATGTGCCGGGCTGGGGGCGGCGGTCACTGGCGGGAGGATGCTGCGGCTGCTTGGACATGATGGGGGCGGTATTCCTGCGTTATCTCTCAACTTACATGAGGTGCGGGGAGCAGGAAGTTACACTGTGGCCGGGGTACGGTGGAGGGGTCCTGGGCGCGGTGCCAGCTGCTGCCAGTGCGGGTACACAGCGGGAACATCAGTGGCACTGCTGTGCGGACTGCACTATACTACATACCCAGTGCTGCTGTGCGGGCTACACTACATACCCAGTTGCTATGCGTGCTGCGGGCTACACTACATGCCCAGTGCTGCTGTGCGGGCTACACTACATGCCCAGTGCTGCTGTGCGGGCTACACTACATGCCCAGTGCTGCTGTGCGGGCTACACTACATGCCCAGTGCTGCTGTGCGGGCTACACTACATGCCCAGTGCTGCTGTGCGGGCTACACTACATGCCCAGTGCTGCTGTGGCAGGCTACACTACATGCCCAGTGCTGCTGTGCGGGCTACACTACATACCCAGTGCTGCTGTGCGGGCTACACTACATACCCAGTCTGCTGTGCGGCTACACTACATACCCAGTGCTGGCTGTGCGGGCTACACTACATGCCCAGTGCTGCTGTGCGGGCTACACTACATGCCCAGTGCTGCTGTGCGGCCTACGCCACATGCCCAGTGCTGCCTGTGCGGGCTACGCCCACATGCCCAGTGCTGCTGTGCGGGCTGCGCCACATGCCCAGTGCTGCTGTGCGGGCTGCGCCACATGCCCAGTGCTGCTGTGCGGGCTGCGCCACATGCCCAGTGCTGCTGTCGGGCTGCGCCACATGCCCCAGTGCTGCTGTGCGGGCTGCGCACATGCCCAGTGCTGCTGTGCGGGCTGCGCCACATGCCAGTGCTTGCTGTCGCGCGGCTGCGCCACATGCCCAGTGCTGCTGTGCGGGCTGCGCCACATGCCCAGTGCATGCATGCACATGCCCAGTGCTGCTGTGCGGGCTGCGCCACACCCAGTGCTGCTGTGCTGCCCACATGTGCTGCTGTGCGGGCTGCGCACACTACATGCCAGTGCTGCTGTGCGGGACATGCCCCTGCGCTAGCTGGCACTGCCCACATGCCCAGTGCTGCTGTGCGGGCTGCGCTACACTACATGCCCAGTGCTGCTGTGCGGGCTGCGCCACACATGCCCAGTGCTGCTGTGCGGGCTGCGCCACATGCCCAGTGCTGCTGTGCGGGCTGCGCCACATGCCCATGCCCAGTGCTGCTGTGCGGGCTGCGCCACATGCCCAGTGCTGCTGTGCGGGCTGCGCCACATGCCCAGTTGCTGCTGTGCGGGCCTGCGCCACACATGCCCAGTGCTGCTGTGCGGGCTGCGCCACATGCCCAGTGCTGCTGTGCGGGCTGCGCCACATGCCCAGTGCTGCTGTGCGGGCTGCGCCACATGCCCAGTGCCCGTGCTGCTGTGCGGGCTGCGCTACATACATGCCCAGTGCTGCTGTGCGGGCTGCGCCACATGCACCTGCCGCACATGTGCTGCTGTGCGGGCTGCGCCACATGCCCAGTGCTGCTGTGCGGGCTGCGCCACATGCCAGTGCTGCTGTGCGGGGCTGCGCTACATGCTACATGCCCAGTGCTGCTGTGCGGGCTGCGCCACATGCCCAGTGCTACATGCCCAGTGCTGCTGTGCGGGCGCTGCTGCGCACATGCTACATGCCCAGTGCTGCTGTGCGGGCTGCGCTACACTAATGCCCAGTGCTGCTGTGCGGGCTGCGCTACACTACATGCCCAGTGCTGCTGCTCTATAGTACGTGCCCACTGCTGCTGCGCTATACTACGTGCCCAGTGCAGTGTACAGTGGCGCTATACAGTATACAGCAGTGTCGTACAGTATACACGGCGCTATACGGTATACAGCGGTGTCGTACAGGATACACGGCACTGTACAATATACATAGGTGTCGTACATTATACACGGCACTGTACAATATACAGCATGTGCAGTACTGCTATTCAGTATAGTACACAGTGATATACAGAATATATGTACAGTGATATACAATTTACAGCATGTACAGTGATGTTATACAGTGCAGTATATATAGTGATACACAATATATGGTATGTGCAGTCATGCTATATACAATACAGTATATACATATAAACCATGCACAGTGATGTTATACAGTGCTATACAGTGTACAATTTTGCTATACAATAGTGTATACATATAAAGTATGTACAGTGATCTTCTACAATGCATTATATATCGTGATATACCATGTACAGTTATGCTATACAGTGCAGTATACACTAATGTATGATATGAAGACACATACTCTAATGCTATACAGCGCAGTATACACAGTGACATCCAATCCGTGATGTGCACACAGTGATGCTATCCACGTCAGTAGATATAGTTCTATACCATACAGTGTACGGGCTCTTCTGTAGGACACAGCATGCACCGTACATCAGGCACACAGTGACGCTATCCACGTCAGTAGATATAGTTCTATACCATACAGTGTACGGGCTCTTCTGTAGGACACGGCGTGCACCGTACATCAGGCACACAGTGATGCTATCCACGTCAGTAGATATAGTTCTATACCATACAGTGTACGGGCTCTTCTGTAGGACACGGCATGCACCGTACATCACACACACACTGACTCAGGATTGATGAGTGACCCAGATCTTCTCCTCCCAAGGTCACGCTGAGATGACCCTCGTGCAGACAGCGATGGGAGCCTGTGGGTGATAAAGGCCGGGGCTGCTGATAACATGGGTGACATATAGCGATATGCCCTCCATGTGGTGCCTGCTCCTGGAGGATGCAGAGTGGGGGCAGCTCGCTGACACACACAGCTTGTACTTGTCCCTTCATGGAAATGAGAGGCGTCTTTCCACGCCCGCTCTCCTCCCCTGTCCTCACACAATCCTCACATTCATCAGTGGTCCGGGAGAGGGCTGGGTGTGCACTCACACTTTGTTAGGTGTATTTTGGATTAGGAGGAGGTGGAACATCACTGACAAAACCTACCAGCGAGGCTGAGCAGTGTCATCTCTGTCCTGTATTACTGGGGAGAGGTGACACATGGTATATTATACTGACCATCCCTCTTCTATATATGTGATCACTTTGGCAGATATCACTCTGGTACCTCCACCATCTTCAGTGTAACCTGAGCAGCAGAGAAATAACAGCCCATGGAGAAGAAGACCAAGTTATCCTCAGCCATGGCCGAGCCAGGGAAGTCCTCGGCATCTCCTCCTCCGTCTCTTCAGGGTGAAGAAGGACTACAGATTGATGATGCCCAGGCGGGCAGGCCCCTGGGTCCCACTCCGAGTCAGAGCCGCTTCCAAGTGGATCCGGTCAGTGAGGTCTCCCGGGAAGCAGCTGGTGGGGATCAGGAGCCGGCTCCTCCACCTTCTGACACCGTAACCCATAGAGGAAGGGGGGGTTCAGGTGGCGAAGAAGCGAAAGGTCGGTTTAGAGTAAACTTTGTGGACCCGGCTGATCCAGATGGAAGCTCTCCTGAGATGCCAAGTGGTGAGGGTGGGGGTGGGGTGAGCTTTCAGAATGGAGATACAGTGTTAAGCGAAGGTAGCCTGCATTCCGGTGGAACTGGTCATCACTACCATTATGACACTCACACCAATACTTATTACCTGCGGACCTTTGGCCACAACACCATTGATGCCGTGCCCAGGATTGATCACTATCGGCACACGGCGGCAGAACTTGGCGAGAAGTTGCTGAGACCCAGCTTGGCCGAGCTTCATGATGAGTTGGACAAGGTAAGACGGCCTTGTCCTCTAAGTCACATTGTGACCCATGTATTCTATACAAGCTGGTGGAATGGGTATTCAAAAATGGGGAGCAAAACCAATTTTAGTTGTACATGTTTCTTTCCTAAAATAGTAGTTTTCTGTTGGTGCCGCCGGTGCCATCACTTCTGACCCAGGAGCCATGGCTACCTTGCCCCTGAGATTTGCTGAGCTGTTAATGAATTCCCACGTGGCCAGGCTGTTCTTAGGAAGACACGTGATGAGGCCTTTTTTTTGTACCATTATTTTTGCACTTAACAAGCGCGGTGTGAGAAGTCTGTCAGTGTGGTTTGCGCTGTGCCCCGGCGTATTCTGCAGGGGGCGCAGAGGTTACTGTCACATATGGGCTTCGTCCGTAGAGGGACCCAACTAATAACCATGCTGTAAATTGCACATAAGTCCTGGAAGGGGCTGAGCTACAGATGTTATATTAGCTAACAGGTAGACCTCTGGCCATCTGTCGGTCTCATTATCTTAGGGCTCATTCACACAACCTGATCCGTTTTTGTGGACTGTAAAACACGTTTTCCATCGTAAGCCTTCTGCATTTTGCAGATCAGATTGTCCTTCTCCATGATAGAAATGCCTATTCTTGTCTGAAAAAGTGGACAGAAATAGGACGTGTTCTATCTTTTTTTGCGGAAGTGCAGATACGGACAGAACACGATGTGCTGTCCCCATCCGGTCTGCAAAATTGCGAAACGGATGCGGACAAAAGAATACGGTTGTGTGAATGGACCCTTATCTGTATCAGTGGACAGCTGCAGTACATGGAGTATTTCTACGCTTCCCTCCTCGCCAACATCTGGTGGTGGTGCAGGTACTAAGCCAGCTTTGTAGTGCAGATTGCCTGCTGCGCCTGGATTACTGACACACATAGGTGGCATTCTGTCGGTGGCTCCAGACGCTTCATCCTCTAATCTAGTCAGGAATTTGGAGCATCAGGCCTATTACCACTGACGAGATAAGAGTGTAAGGTCACCGACAACCGCAGGCCGGCCACTACTAAAGAATGTGTGCCATTTCATGTAAGCATCCTGCATGCCGGAGGATGTGCCAGAAGGATGGAGTCTTAGGGTGTGTGCACATGGAGGGGTTTGGGGAACACCGGTCTTCATCTGTCCCCTGCTTGCTTCAGATCCAAAAGCGGAGATCCAGACCAGCAAGGGAACTGGTGTAGATTTCCACTCTAATCCTGTTTCCTGGCATAGATTACAGTAAGTGTGATGGACCGCCTGCTACAGCCGCCTGCCACTTTAAGAAGTGGCGAGCGGTGAGTAAAATCCCCAAAAAGGAGCAGCGTACTCCACAATTTGCGACTTTTTGGTCCCACATTTCTGGTGCAGAGGGAGTGATGTCCCCCATGTGCAAATCCACAGCCTAAAGGTGCATTCACGCGACCATATTTTTGGTCCCCATTCGATCCGCATAGGATACGGACCCATTCATTTCAATGGGTAAGCAAAAAAAGCACCCCGTGTGCTGTCCACATCCGTATGTCCCAACATGTCCTTTTCTTGTCTGTTTTGCAGACAAGGATAGGCATTGTTACCATGGATCGGCAAAAAAAAACGGATGCCACACGGACGCCATCTGTATCTTTTCCGGATCTGCGTTTTGCGGATCGCAAAATACATCCAGCCGCGTGAATGCACCTAATACAGTCTCTTGATTGCGCCCTCTATAACTGGACGTGCCTCTGAGACAGCAGTTGTCTGAAGATCTGTTCCCTGGCCTTGCATTTAGCATGCGCCTCTGTTTCGTATTCTAGCTGTGTCTGTAAAGGGCTCTCTGGGGTTCTTCTACATCCTTTAAAATAACTATTTATGAAGATAGCCGTAATATTGTAATTTATTTCTTTTACCTTTATTGCTCCTGACTAATGTTCTGGGCTGTGGTCACATGACCATGTCCATGAGGCTCCTTCTTACTTCCTGTGATGTCCATACAGGGGGAGTGTCTATGTAAGTACCTGTGGGAGGAGCTATGAACTAGCTGGGTGTTAGGGGCGGTCCTGGAGCTGTCACAGAAGTGCATCATGGGGTTGGTTAGATACAGGAACAGGAAGTGCTACATACAGGATGGAAACCAACCAGAGGGATTTGTTTAAATGGTGACAACCGGTCAGGAAAATCCAAACTGAAAAAAAAAAAGAGAGGAAGTTTTGGGAAGATGTACGTGAGGTGAGCGACTTAACTGTAGCAATCCTAGAAAACTCCTTTAATTTGGAAAACTCCCGTAAGTGGCTTCAAAGGGCCTTTCACAAGGCCTGGTGCACAGTGAAAATGGGAGAAAACGATCGTTCACTTTGCCTTTTATTGGCAGCTCAGGTTGTTGTGCAGGCGGCAGACCAGGATTTCAGGTGCTGCATGAAGGATACAGTCACCCGGCAATCAAGTGTTTTGCATGTTTGTTGGGGGTAGGGCAGTGTGACAGACAGTCCATGTGGTTACCAGCGTGCTGAGCCAGAGGCCGTGTACTTTGTGGTCACCTGATTATATCGGCGTCCATATTGTTTCCTTAGGGTCTGTGGGAAGAATTACAAATCCTTTCTACTATTTAGGCAGTGTAAAGATCTGTCGTTCTGTAGACCAGGGATCAGCAACAACCTTAGGCGCTTCAGCTGTGGTGAAACTACAACTCCCAGCATGCACACTTGCTTAGCTGTTTTCAGGACTCCCATAGAAGTGAATGGAGCATGCTGGGAGTTATAGTTTCACCACATCTGGAGTGCTGAAGGTTGCTGACCCCTGCTGTATACGACTTGTTAAACTTTACACTTATTTTTGGCAATATTTTGTGACAGTTTTGGCACAATTTTAAGCCATGTCCCTTTATGTCTCCAAAACACATAATAAATCTGGCAGGAGGCAAGTAAATTCGTCTTTTTAAACAGGTTGAGACAATTTTGGTGCGTTTAGTTTACTAAATTTTGTTTGTTCTAATCATATAAACCCTTACCCACGCATCATTATATAAGATAATACCTCCTATAACTTGGATCATGTTACACTAAGGACGGAGTTATGGAGACCCGTCAGCAGTCCTGCTAATGAGATGTAATTGTCTTCGTGGTACTATAAGGGTGGCTATACACTTTAGTCTAAAGTTGATCAAAACAGACAGTTTTAACCAAAATTAGGGTAACATTTAACAACACACAACCGTTTTAGCCAACCAATTGCAGACCATCATCTATAGAGAAGTTGGCCAAGTTTAAAATGTCTTTTTGATGTGAAAGAAAGATCATTTTATGGTGAAAGATTTTTTTTGAAGAACGTTCCTTGAAATATCTTGTACAACTGTCGGTAACTGTCCCAGCCCTCGTGAGCTACCACAATGTTACCCAGTCATCTCAAGGGAGGCTTGTCCATGGGTCATATTAATTAACAGGCCAAAGACATTAGATTGATATGCTGGTGGGACGGGTGGACCCTTCTCATGGGCTTTTTCTCGAATGGTTAAATATCAGGGAAAGATTGGACCACGCTGTTGAATTTCAACAAGCCTTAAAGAGGACCCTTTCATGCTTTTATTTTACAGTAGCTAATACCTTTACTGGGCGGGTACCCCGCTGATGCTGCCACCGTGGACCGTTTTCAAAATAGCACTCCTGCGGCCCCCCCCCCTTATTTTTCCACTCAGTATGCTAATACTGAGCATCGGAACAGGGAGGAGGAGATGCAACTTTCTCAATGGCGTCTCCTTTCCCCTGGCTGGCCGCCATCAGTCACATCAGAGAAAAAAACTCCTTGCTTGTGACGCTCTCTGATGTGATTGGATGGCGGCACAGCCAGGGAGAAGGAGACGCCCATTGAGAAACCTGGGCGTCTCCTCCTCCCTGTTCCAATGCTCAGTATTAACATACTGAGCGGGAAAAATACAGGGGGGCGCAGGAGCGCTATTTTGAAGAACGGTCACGGGTGGCAGCATCAGCGGGGGTACCCGCCCAGTAAAGGTATTTAGCTACTGTAAAATAAAAGCATGAAAGGTCCTCTTTAAAGAGCATCTCTCAGCAGATTTGTACCAATGACACTGACTGACCTGTTACATGTGCTGTTGCCAGCTGAAGACATCTTTGTTTGTCCCATGTTCATATGTGCCCACATTGCTGAGAAAAATGATGTCTTAGTCTTAATATATGCAAATGAGTCTCTAGGAGCAATGGGGGCGTTACCGTTACACCTAGAGGCTGTGCCCTCTCCACTTTGATTGACAGGGCCAGGTGCGATGTTTTTACTGCCTGGTCCTGTAAATCAAAGGGGAGAGGGCATGGAAGTTGTAGAGAGACCAGGGCCTCTAGGTGTAAAGGTAACGCCCTTGTTGCTCCTAGAGGCTCATTTGCATATATTAAAACTTAATTTTTCTCAGCAACGCGGCCACGTATGAAATGGGACAAACACAGATGTCTTCAGTTGCCAAGTGCACATGTAACAGGTCAGGTAGTTTCATAGGTACAAATCTGCTGACAGATGCCCTTTAATAAATTTGGTGCATAATTAGACTGTGTTGGAGGAGGAGAAGTAAAATAAAGTGAAGTCCTGACTGGACATTTTTTTTTTTTTTTTTTTTGTCATCTCTTTTTGACAGAAGGACTCGATCCCAACAAAGCGACTGTAGAAAATGTTCCCCATGGCATACATATGTATTCATGGAAAAATAATATATCCCTGTATTTAAGGTTTTGTGGCTGTTTAATGTGATTTTATGACTTTTCGATTAACCTGGAGCTCCAGCAGCATACAGTGATGAAACCAGGTTCTTCTTGTGTGTAGATGACATCTTGGGTATCTCCTTGCCTTCTTTCCTTTTTTTCTTTATAGTCATGTCTTACCCATCCTTAGGAAGCTTGCATTGTTGTTTCCTGAAGAATTTGTACATTTCCGGTGCTCTAGCAGGATTAATCGCTTGCTTGCTTCGGGCATAGTTTGCTGCCTCCAAGGCAGTGTGTAGGACACAATGTGGGCTCATTGTGTTGCTGGCCATGTGGCTGGAGGATGAGATCATATCTTTTGTTTGCAATGCATGAAACCTGTCAGGACCTTGTGCATTCCTGGTGCGGAGACTCTTTCCATTAGCTAGGTTACGTATATCTTGCAAAGCATGACCGTACTGAATCAGATGAAAGGCCGATCTGACAGAGCAGATGGTAGATAGTGAGATTGCTGGAAAAGCTGCGGCTTCTCAGGGCTTTGGGTTGTTTAGGATACGTTTATGGAAGCAATCATACATTATTAACATGAGTGAGAAATATTCTTTATTCTAGGTGTGGGGGGAGGGCGCACCTTTTTGAGATAAAACTCTAATCTGGAAGAACTTTGGGTGAAAATAGAAGTAAAGGTGTTGGGTAACTACCACCCTATGACTTCTACTGTGGTCAAGATACTTAGGTGATCTGCTTGGACCATAAGCCATGCAAGGTGACGGGGTAGGTCACATACAGGCCATGATACATGTACCGGATTCCTTACAAAATTCTCTTTGAACTGTTGATAAATGCCCTACTAAACGTATCATAGGCCTCCACATACCAGGAGGATGCACAATTGCCAAAGTTGGTAGAAATACAGTCCATAATGGAGTCTTGTGTCAGTTCTAGTTTTTATGATCTATTATAATAGTGCTGCCATCCACATCCATATCCTCCATGTGGTATGAGATTGCCACTATATATTGGTATATACCTTCCACTAGTATTACAGTGTGATATAGGGCAACAGCTTTCATTTTGGAATTATAATGGGTCTCGCCTATATAAAGCTGACAGTATTTTTGGAAAATGTTAAATGCTATAGATTCATAGGGAGCATGTCTGTGTTCATCTAAGGCTCTGTGCACACATGATTGCGTCGGCTATTCTGGTTCTTTTCAGTGTAAATGATAAATGACCCCATACGACTGCCACAAAGTGGTGTAAAGTAGAACTGGCTTAGTTGCCCTTAGTAACCAATCAGATTCCTCCTTTCATTTTCCAAAGGAGATGTCAAAAATGAAAGGTGGAATCTGGTTGGTTGCTGTGGGCAATTAAAGGGGTATTCCCATCTCACCAATGTAGTTTGTACAGTTAGATATAGCCCTACCAATATTATTACTAACAGAATGTATTTATATAAAATGCACCGTTTAGAAGATTTGCCTATTTGTATATCCATTGTCCCACACGCAGTCAGGCCGTTGCCCCTAGTTACGGCCACCATAGCTGTGTAGTAATGGTGGTCAGCTTGCTCTTGTTCAAACCCGCTCTGAGGTAACTACTGTATTGTGAACGCACATTGCATGAGCATGCGCAGACACATCTTAGGGCACTTTCACAGATATATCTGTCAGTCACTCATAGCTGTACACATGGGAGGTGTTATCAGCAATCTCTGTTTAAGGCCTCATTCACACAACCGTATTTTTGGGCCACACCCAAACCATTTTTTTGCGGATTGGATGTTGACCCATTCATTTCAGTGGGTCTGGGGAAAAAAAAAAAGCCCACAGCACAGCGTGTGCTATCCGCATCCATATGTCCGTTCTGCAGCTCTGCATAAAAGATAGAACATGTGCTATTCTTGTCCGTTTTGTGGACAAAAATAGGCATTGTTACAATGGATCCGCAAAAAAAATTAAAAATGATGCAATACGGCCGTCACACGGACATCATCCGTGTTTTTTGTGTGACTGAACCCTTAGTGTGTATACAGACAAATCTAACATTCTGCTCAGCTCCTCCTGCTCTATATCATGCTGCCAGTAGATTGCATTTTGTGGTGACAGATCCCCTGTACCAGTATGAAGACTAGCCTTCAGTATGTAACCGCGCCAATCTTACATTGTGAACGCTGGTTCATTAGATCTGGTTCTCCACTGCCTCAGAGACGGGAAACGCTTTCATGGTATCAGTGTCTTTATCTGCTCCTCTGGATTCTGCAGAAAAATAGGAAATTAAGAGCTTATGCCACACAAATATCCAAAGACTATTACAGGGTGTATTGGCTTTCTGTGGCCTATTGTGTGCCGTTCTCCGGTTGTGCAACGCTTTGAAAGATTTTGCACTTGCTATGTGTATCAGGTTGACCTCACAATTAATTCTATCTCCAAATGCTTGTCATTAGTCTTTCAGGTTTCCTTGAGATTAGGAGAGGAATGTTTTTGAACCGTGTAAATGGACATCTGGTTTCAGTCATACTGAGTCACCCTGGAAGGAGTACTTGCAGTTAACTCTTCTTACTCCGTAGAAGGAAAGTCCCGTTTTGGTGGTTTTTATCATTCGATTGTGGCAGCACGGTGACTTGCAGCGCGGGGGTCCAGCATGGAGCTCGTGTCTTCTCCCCATCTTTTCATGGTTTTCCGCTCTGATTCTGCAGGGAGACGCCCCCGGCCTGCGCTTTGAGTCCTTGTGAGAAAAGCGGGATACAACTGGTTGTCATTGTGTTATTAGGTGCACACAGTTGACTTTTTGAGTTATTCTCTGGAAGTTTCTTGCTAGAATACGTCAGATTGATGTGACCTTGGTACGCAGGGAATGGGCGTTCTCTCTCACGTCAGTGATGTATGGATAGTGCCGTTACAGACATGGCTGCCTTCATGAACCTACCTAGGGGTTACTACTCATCACATGGATTTGCTAAATGATGCATTCCTAATTTTCTCTCACCGTTTAGTGCTGACATCCATTTCCTGACCTGCAGGCTCTTGCACTTCTTCCTGTATGAGAGGCGGAGGAAGTACTTCATCTTTTTGACACATAAGACAAACCCTGATCACTCAAAAAATCGTCCTGTTACAGAGTAATAGAGTCAAATGCTTTTCTGATGCTATGTAGTCTATAATCGGCCAAGAAAAAGACAGGTAAAAATAGTGGGGGTTATTTATCATAGGCTGGTGTTTCACACGCTAGTCTTAAAGGCGCTGTCCACTTTTGTAATATTGATGACTTCTCCTCAGGATATGTGATCGGTGGGGTCTGTCACCCCCGCTGATCAGCTGTTTGAAGAGAACATAGCGCTTGTTTATTGCAGTGGTCAGTCGGTGTAATTAGAGCTCCGCCATCCCATTCACTTCAAGAGTATGGCTCCTTCCTATTCAAGTGAATGGGATGGGTAAGTTGTAATTACATCTGCTCACTGCTCCAATAGATGGGGGAGGGAGGGTGCAGGCAAGCGGTCCCCCGCCGATCTGATATTGATTACCTATCCCGAGGATAGGTCATCAGTACTACAAAAGCAGACAACCCCTTTAAGCCCCCGAACCAACAGTCTAACGTGGGCAGAGAGCTTCCAACTCTTCCCTGACAGAGAGGGATCAGGGCACTGAATCCACAAACTGACCCGTGTATGGGGGAGTCGGGAGGGAGCTATTGAAAGTGTATGGAGCCTTTAGTAAAAACCCTGCTGGAGGGAAAGCCAAACACCTCTTATTATATATCTGCATACTCCAGAGCAGAAATCTACTTCAGTCAGGAGCTGGAGTAGTTTTCTGGCCGTGAAGTTTCTGCCCGTTGGCCTGCTTCCTCCTGCTCACTCCCTGCCCACTTTTTGGAAAAGTTTAAAGGATGTCAGAAAAATCCCCAAATTGTCACAGGTCTAGAATTATTCTAAATGACCTCCAGTGACTGTTCTTGGAAATCCGGCTTTTCTGCGCTGCAGACTTGGGACGTATTGATTTTCTTTCTTCTTTGCAGCAGTTGGTTTTTCTAAACTAAGCCCCACATTATCTAACCATGCAAATGGCACAAAGCCGCAAGTGATGCAAAGTACCAGACGGAAGATGCAAATCCCTTCATGCTCTGAATTGCTCCGACCTCGGCCATTTCTGATGGATTAGCCGGTGGATGCGGCGGCACACCTGGTGACATGGTTTTCTCTATCAGCATAACGACACCACATACTCTGCTTTGGAGCTGTTCCCTAATATTCTGCATGGAGGATGATGCAGGGGACGTGGTTGTGCTAATTGAGTGGGAAGCGAATACTTGTGTAATATCAGGTTAATATTGATTGTATTCCTACTTTCACAAACTGTTTGCTCCTGCTGAAGTATCCTGTTATGTATGCCCAGTGGATGCAGACATTTGCCAACTCATCTGATTTTTTTGCATTTGAATTATTGATGGGTTTTATGAGCTCTGCCGCTCCATAGGGCTGGAAAGGCAGCTTTCAATGCACATTGTGGCTCCAAAACAAGTAAACTGCATAGCCGGGTCTGCCTTAGGCCTCATGGACACGACCCTATTCAATCGCGCATCCGCAAAACACAGATACCGGTCGTGTGCGTTTTGGATTTTGCCTTTGTTAGAAATGTCTATTCTTGTCTGTTCAGTATTTTTGCAGGGCCACAGAACATGCGTTCAGAAGCGGACAACATGCGGTGTGCTGTCTACGTAATTTGCTGCCCCATTGAAGTGAATGGGTCTGCATCTGATCTGCAAAAAATGTGGATTACATGCGGATCAACAGTACGGTCGTGTGCACGAGGCCTTAGACTTATTTCACACAAGCGGAATGAGTCTGGGTCAGTTCGGGGGAAAAAGTTGAATCGGTTTTATCTGCGATTGTGTTCAGTGTTTCAGTCTTTTGTGTGGATGCAATCAGTTTTTGATGCGTTTTGCACAATCATGAAAAAAACGGAAGGATAACACTAAACATCTCCTAGAAACCATCAGTGAAAAACTCATTGCATCCGGATCTCTTCTGCTTGTCACACAAGCCCCATTCACTTCTGTGGGGCCAGAACTGTGTGAAATACCGTTAACAACGCGCATTGGATCCGGATGGAAAACTCGCTGATAAAAGAGGCCTTACGTAGCCCATTGGCATGAATCTGATAGAGGCTGCACTCCCGCCTATAGGCATCGTCTTCAGTTGGGAGGACCTGTTTCGTCCGTGCATAATGGCCCCTTGGTTTAAGTGAGTGAAATATTTCTTCGGGCCTGTACCTAAAAAGGATCTTTCAGCTAAACCCTGGAGAGGATACACTTTCAGCATAACTTACCCCTCTTTTGCTCTTCCGATTCCGCAAACTCCGCTTGGGTCACGTGACTGTTCGACTGGCTGTTTGCGCTTCCCCTGCCACTCATGTATTACTGCAGATAGTAGTCCTGAATTGTGGGGGCAGATTTCCCTTTAAGTTGCTGTGGGTTATTCTGGACATGCAAAGCTTTGGTTCATTCACGCAGGGTTTTTTTTTTTTAAGCGCACTATGTTTTTTTTTATTTTTTTTGTATTGCAGATAGCAGAGAACATGCTCCTTTATTATTTCATTCGCACAACCTTCAGGCCTGCCACCTGATTGTACTGTTTGCCTTCACTAACATGCTCAGCGTCAGCAGGTCGATTGGTACCACAAGGCTCAGCCTCCTGATGACTTCTGCAGGTTTATTGTAGAGTTCAAGGCCAGCAGAAGACTTTACCTTCACTCTAGTTTAATTTTCCATCATGCCAGAGTTTCGCCTCTTGCACATTCAGATAAGATTGGTATCAGGGCATTTCCTCTACTCTTACTAAGTTCTTTGGTTATAAGTTTTGGGAAAAAATCCCCTAAAGGTCAAGTGCAGACAAGGACATCATTTTAGAGTCTTCACACCTCAGTCAGGTATTACATGAGGGGAAAGTAGCATGTATATCCAATCACTTGTTCTCTTGACATCTGCACCTCAAGAATTTCTCCAGAATCCGCCCTTTTCTTACGGTGGAAACAGCAAAAACTCTTGTTGCTTTGAGTCGTTCTCATCTTGACTACTGACTGTAATTCATTACTAATCGGTCTCCCTCACTCTAAACCCTCCCCCCTTCAGTCTGTCCTAAATGCTGCAGCCAGGCTCATCTATCTTTCCACCCGATACACTGATGCTACTAGCCTGTGCCAGTCACTTCACTGGTTGCCCATCCACCACAGAATACAGTTCATACTCTTGCTCTTCGATCTGTTAGTGACCAAAGATGAAAATCCCCCATAATTCGTACTTCTCCCTCCCATCTTCAAGACTTTTCTCGAGCTGCACCTACTCCGCGGAGTGCTCTGCCCCAGAATATCTGTTCAATTCCCAACTTCCCTACCTTCAAATGTGCCTTAAAACATCTTTTCAGGCAGGCTTATCAAGCTTCCTAAACTGTCTGTAGGAATCTGAATGAAGTTGGAGAATGTACAGTCCTGTAAGGGGGGCCTTGGCACCTTCACTCTAGCAATCGGTGGGTGTCACAGAACATACATCTCCACTGATTAGATCTTCTGACGTATCAACCATCAACCTTCCCTAGTGACCTGGCAATAGAGGTGTTCATAGACATTGGGAGATAAATTCTGTAAAAAGTTAGGCTCTGTCTATGTGTCATGGCTAGTGTCACATGTTGAACACTTATGGCACCCAACAGATCTCATTATGGTTTCTGCACTCAACCTTATTTTTTTTTGTACATGTGATGGAGTCTTCTAGCTGCTCTACCGCCTAAAGGCTCTTGTAAATGGGCAGATTATTAGGAACTAATGTTTGTAGGAACGCTGGTTCCTGTTAATTGGCTTATGTAAATGTGTCACCGATCACCTGAATGAGTAAAAGCACATTAAATCATCATCGGTTCATCGCCTTGTGTAAACAGGGATCTGCTCCGGCTGACAATAATTCTGTAAGGGGATGAGCGATCACAGCAGTGATCACTCATCCCTATTCACAGATTATTGCAGCTTGTAAACTCTGCCATCCTCTCCCCTCACAGTCAGGCAATTATCAGGATCATTTGGTCTGTTCCCAATAATTACCTGTGTATCGGCCCTTGTAAAAGCTCCATGAGGCACCACAAATAAAGTGTGACATCTTTTGACTTGCCACCTCCTGGGATTTGATTAGTCCCATCTAGTTCCCCCTTATACTATTTAGTATAAAACATCTAATGACAAAAAAGTGGTCCAATAATCTCTGTGTAACTCCAAATCTCTACTGGTGCTGCCTCTGTTTCGGGGTTTGGCATTTTATACAGGCGAGTGTGGCTGGCTAGTATGTGTTTTACTATATAACGTGGTATGTGATTATGGGCATACGCCTACTGAGATCCATACATGTACAAGCTTTAACATGACCTGAGCTGAGAATATGTGCTACAAAGTCATCTAAATCCTTTTATGACTTTCAAAGTTTTCTTAGCGAAACAGCAGGGGTGTTACTAAAAGGAACTATGTTTGGTCCCAACTCAAAAGATCAACAAGCACTTTGTACCTTTTTATGGCCGAGAAGTTGGCCCTTAATTTATCTGTTTGTTTAATGACCTAAATGTCTTTACTGAGCACATAAAAGATATTACAAACAGGAGCTAGATGTGATAACGTCTTTAAAAAGTGCCGAGAACCAGAATCTATCATTTACATACTGCATCTATTATTTTCTCTGTAATATAAATCCACCTCGCTGTTAAAATAAAATGGTTATGGCGGGGATTCACCCCTGCACCCCAGACTTCTGGCTTCAGAAAGTTTTATGACTTGTGCAAATTTTTTTAAAAAAACTTTTTGCATTTTTTTTTAGACTACTCACGCCAGTGCTGAACGTCGAATGGGAAAGTGAATGTCGTTGGCCATGGTACTTAGTTTCCTTCCAGATTTATCACTGAGACTTTTTAAAAAGTCACCAGCTCCTTCCGGTAGGGGTTGGTGTAAAAAAGTGGAGTAGTATTTTGAGACCAAAGTGTTTAACCTCTTCCCATGAGCGGTGTGCTCCCAGTGCCCAAATGGCTTCCCTTTCGGTGGTGGTGATAGGCTAGAGCCTGCTGGAGGCTACCAGGTGTATCACAGGTATATTCTTATGGACACCTGCAGTTGGCAGTGCTTGACATGAATATACTGAATTTCCCATACACTGCTCTACTAAATCATAGTAGTGTATGGGAGCGATTGCACGTCCAGGTCCCCTAACAAGGCTTAAAAAAAAAATTAAAATTTTTTAACAATGTAAAGAATCACATCACCCTTTTCCCCATAATAATAAGTATAAAAAATAAAGATCATTTCCACCTATGCTTCTCAAAATGCCAAAACTACTAAGATATAAACGTATTTATCCAATGTGGTAAACGCCATAATGGAAAAAAATAAAATTAGCTGATTCACTTTTTTTATAACCTGTTCAGGGGCCAGCTGTTCTGTTCAGCACAATACAGAATGCACACGGACGTCATCCGTATTTTTTGCGGACCGGAAAATACATATGGTCATGTACATGAGCCCTTAAAGACACCAGAAAAACTATACAAGTGTGCTATCGTCATGGTTCCGGGAAGGCAGAGAGTGAAACAAAAATGCAAAAACAGAATGAAGGGGTTTAACAAAACACAATTAGATATATGATTAATTTAATGCCGCCACGTACACCTACACAAGCACAGCAGACTTTGAATATTACCCTGATAATAAATGTCCCCATATGTGTTTTATAATAGAGCGTTGTCACATTTCTCTCCCCGTAATAGTGAGTTAGTGTCATCCGCCGGTAAAGGCATGCGAGGTGCGGGCGCAGCACTGAGGGCAACGGCTTGATGTTTAATTGAATTTAGCAGTTATGTGGACGCTTACACAACACACAGCTTTAATTGACTTCTATTTAATTAGTTTTGTACTTGGTATAACGTAATGGACTTGTCAGATGCCGTTCTGTTTGATCATATGAGTGGTGGTTTAGTAATCTAATAAAATGTGACATGATCAGATGCAAATTGTTGTAAACTATGTGCCCCAAAAATTTAGGTTCAACTCTTATGGATTTAGAAATATCCAGTGTAATGTACAATTCGGGACCGACAAACTCTGATGTTGGGGAGAGCATGTAAATGTGGGAGCAATGACTTGAACCATAGGCCCACCTCTGTTATGTCGGACTAAGCATAAACTTACTTAGCCATGGTCCAAACTTTGTGGGCCACCCAGCTGATGGGGAGAAGTGTTTGAGACTTTTACATTCCACCCTGGGACTGTCTTCAATACAAACTTCCCAAATTTGCACAAACCCTGCCCCTTACTCTACTTTGCGGTATGCTCTGCCATGGAAGTGGACTGTGGCAGCGGAGACACTGCACCCTCTTGGAAAGTCCTGCGGTCTTGGCTCAGTCTCTTCCCTCTCTGCCTTCTGGTGTCCAGGCTTCAAGTCATGGCATGATTGTGTGAAAATGGGTGCCTTAGAGCTGGAGCCAAGTGACTGTTTGTCTACATGTGCTAATGGCTGGTCAGAATTCCCTTCATATATCCCTTATTTCCTAGGACTTCTTATTGTGGTAGGGTCACCTGGACAAAAGGCGTGCAACAAAACCACACATCTTACAGTAAATCTGCTTACTTTGCAGTAGAGATTTGCAATACTATTTTGCTGCAAATTTGGTGCCTGTTGGCGCATATTATGAGAAATTTGCACCACTGGTAATTGTATGCAACTTCAACGTATCAGTTTATTGTATAAAATCACAATCGTATTGCAATGCACAATCCAGTTTAAAGTAATAATCATTTTATGGAATAATAGTCCATATATGGCTGTACGTTTCGGTGCAGTGGGACCTTCATCAGCGGTTTTAGCTGTGGCCGGTGCTGCTCTGTGTACTGGGGGCTTGATCCCGAGTGCCGCAAATTTCTCAAAACATTTAAGTGACTGCCAAGTCCTTTACAGGCACCTACAAAACAGTGTGCAGAACCCCAATATATACTACATATTAATCCGGACTCCTTTCCTAAAAGAACTCGCCCATTTATTTTACCAGCACAAAAAGTAAGATTAATAAATGTGGCTCAAAACATGTATGATAGTTTTTTTTTTTTTTTTTTTTTTATTGTGCCCCAAAATACGCCATTTAGCTAACCAGATCTCCCCCAACATTTTAACCTTTCATTTTTCATGAAAACCCTCTGAAAATAACTGCTTTTCAAAAACCATGGTAAAAATGTGCACAAGTGGGGCACCACCTCAATGCGTAACCACAACCATAATGCTTCTCCTTGACTAGGAAAATGTATTAAAGTGGTTTTCTGGCGTTACTATGAACTTCAACAGATACTGTCATGTAGATGCTTACCCCGTGCTTTTTTCAGTTTGGACTCTCCTGACAAATCTCTCTGGTTTGTTTCCATCCTGTATGTAGCACTTCTTGTTCCTGTATCCAACCAAACCCATGATGCACTTCTCCTTTCTCTGCCACACCTCCGGCAACGCCCCTAACAATACACAGCTAGTTTATAGCTCCTCCCACCAGCTAGTTACATAGACACTCCCCTATCACTGCCCCGCCCATGGACATAATATCACAGGAAATTAGAAGGAATGGCATGGACATGGTCATGTGACCACAACCGAGGACAGAATATATGAGAAATACAATACAAGAGGTAAAAGAAATACATTAAATGATAATTTTAAAGGATGTAGATACAAACCAGAAAACCCCTTTAAAGGTTTGGTCATCACCTAATTTTATTTAGTTGTAATTGATTTGGTATGATGATGCTGACATCTTCAGTCTAAGGCCAGGTTCACATACAGACTGCTGGAGTTCACAGCATCCGGCACAGTCGGACACTGCCGTGTACCGCTGGATCCCCATAGATTATAATGGGATCTGGTGGGTTCCGGGGATAAATGCTGGCTTTCGGCTGGAGAAATAATACTGCATGCTGAGTGGTGAATGGCCGGATACAGAGAACTCCAGCAGTCTGTTGCTCTGCCGCAGCTCACGACGCATATGAGAACATACCCCTAGTGGCACAATTGTGGATTGTAGGGCACCTCTCCGGTGACATCACATACCTGTGGCCGAACGTCTGTCATCAAAGTTACATTTTCATTCAGGTTTTTGCCAAGTTTCAGTGGAGGTTCCAGAAAGTCAAGAGGCTGTTTTGTGAGGAAGAACAAAGGGTGTTATGTGCAGAGAGAAATGACATAGGAACCGATACGTCGCACTGCGGATCCTGACGGCGTAAGAAGCATACGTGGCTATCCTCTGTGCTTACTGGGCAGCTTTAAGTATACTCTTTACTGCTTAGCATCCACTGTTCTCCTGAGGTATGAGTGTGAATGCCGTCTGTGTGTTATGTAGGTCCATTTCACAGGTATATGTTAGAGGTTGTCTCCTTCAGCAAGTGGCATTTATCATGTAGATGCAGTTAATACAAGGCACTTACTAATGTATTGTGATTGTCCATATTGCTTTCTTTGCTGACCTTGTTCATTTTTCCATTGAATTGTACGCTGCGGGATAGAATGGTTGTCATAACCCCTGGAAACAAGCAGTGTATAATGTGATGGAAAAATGAATCCATTCAGCAAAGGAGGCAATATGGACAATCACAATACATTAGGAAGTGCCTTGTATTAACCTTCTCTACATGATAAATGGCATTTACAGAAGTGAGACAACCCCTTTAAGTCTGGAAAACACACTTGAAGCTCCTGAATTCACAGCATCATAATGATTTCTGATACTGTGAGTTCCCACCTGACCACGGGTCCACTGTACTTCAGACAGCACGCTTCAGACTAGCGGTGTTCTTGTCCTTATCTGAGGTAAAGTTGTAGCCCTGTACTATGATGTGCAGACTGCTTTGTTGGTTAGTGTTAAGACATTGTGTTCATCACCCGATCGCATTTTCCACAGATCATTGATCCAGACTTGGTATTTTTGGACGTCTTTTCCGTCTGTTCCTGCCACTGGCGTATATAATTTTTCAGGTCACCGTACGAGTCCTCCTTCTTGACGTGTATTTCTGGATGTTTAACATTCACCTGCAATGCCTTTTACAATTCTGTGCTGGATTTATAAACTCAAACTGTCTGCATTATTTGTCACTTCCCACCTGGCATATGCCTTCAACCTACAGTACGTGGGCTTCATAGTAAAGATTGTCACCTAAGTATCCATGTGTTTTACTGGCCCTATTTATGCCGTCATTTATGTAGATCTATTAAAGGGGTTATTGACTTATGTTTTTTTTTAAAGGGGTCTGAATGGCTTTAATATCTTGACCAGTCACCTGCAGCCCTGGTTTCCAGGTCTCCTACTGGTTTCTACCCTCTGTCCCTTTCAATCACCGGTCGAGCAATTACATTTGCTGTGTGGGAATGGACCGGGAAGTAGGTACATGAGACCCGTTGGAACTCGCTTCTCCCCCATTTGACCGCTGATTGGTGAGTCATTCTGACCCCAACCCCATCCACATGTTTCAGAAAAATTACACACAGAAATTGAAGGTTTAATTTGGTTTGTGATGTATATTTTTACAGCAAATTTCACCCTTTGTCATGCCAACGATGCATTTGTTTATTGCCGAATTATCTACTTATCTGGAGCGGCCTTATTGTTTAAAGGTGTTTTTTTTGGGGAGTTGATTATTGAAGGCCTGTCCTCAATATGTTTATCCTAGGTGCAGCTCACTCCCATTCTGGTCAGTGTGCCTGGGTGGCATTACCAAGCACCGGCACTATATTGTGGGCAGCGCTGTGCATGGTAAGCTGTGAGGAGGCCATGGCGCTCAGCGGAGTGCTGCTGCCTCTTCAAACAGCTGATCGGCTGAGTCACACCCCCGCCAATCTCATATTGATAACCTATCCCGAGGATAGGTCCTCAATATGTAAGTCCCAGTGAACCTCTTTAAGGTCCTCTAGTGATGCTCTAGAAGCTGCATCCTATAGACTAGTTCAGAAATAGGTAAACTTGTAGATGACGGCTAAAAAACAAAAAAAAAAACACCATTTCCACTAAATTTTCTCAAAAGAATATATATTATGACCCACTCATTTTTGTTTCGGTTCATCGTATAACTCAGTTTTGTATTTTGCCTAGACTTCATTATTCTCCACTGAGGCTCTTGAAATGAAATGGTGAAGTGATGCATTGTGTGTAAGATTAATGAGAGAAGCCGGAGTTATTTTGGAGATGTGAAAAATGGAAGAGATATTGAATGGATTTTATTAGTTTTATAATGGGCACTGTCGTTTCAACAAACTGTGCATAAATGAATAGTACAAGCAAAGAAAATGAACTTTGTATATGTCCTTAGACAAAGATGTCTGTTTCCACTTACCAGTCACTTCTTCCCCCATCTTCTGAACTGCTCATTCACACTCAATTTACTGATGAAAAATGTGTTGTAACCAGGGCTGTGGAGTCAGTAAGCCAAAGCCCCGACTCCGACTCCTCAATTTCCCCTGACTCCGACTCTGACTCCCTCATACATGGCACATGTTTAAGTGATAACTTTAAACAAACTTTGCATAAATCAATAGTACAGATATGTCATGACAAAAAGAGTTTGTAATCTATGTTTTACTAGATATCTTTACTCTGAACTTTCAGTATCCGGCTTCTCTGGGTACAGCTCACTAAGGGCCTGATGTATGATAACTGTCTAGGTCTTAGACTTTCTTTGTTGACCATAGCAACCAATCAGAGCTCCCCTTTCATTTCTCCAGAGCACTATATGAAATGAAAGGGGAGCTCTAATTGGTTTCTATGGGAAACAAAGAAATTTCTACACCTAGACAGTTTTCATACATAAGGCCCTATGTGTTTTGCATCAGCAGCATATAGAAGCCATCAGATAAGCTAACCTCTCCAAACATGAGCTCAGGGGAAAAGCAAACTAAAACATAAAGCATACAGAGGGAACATGCACTGGACAATTGATTTATGCACAATTTATTAAACGTTTAGATATACTGCACTCACAATGTCTCCTCAGGCAGTTGCTGGGGGGAGGGGCTTCTCCAGCAGTTATTAGCATATGTTAACTTACTCTGACAGAGCAGGAGGTTGTGATCTCTAACGCAATTACAGGTAAAGCCATGCTTCTCAGTCCTCAACACATTTTGCTTACTGAGATCACTCCTGCTCTCAGCCAGTCAGATAAGTCTTTCTGGTCTGCAGGTTACCATAGACACCTGTGTACAGTGAGAGACCTGCTGAATTGTCTATAGTTCATGACTAAAGTAAAATCTACTGACCACTGTATTTAGAAAAAAGCCTAGATCCTTAGATCAGGAATAGAACAGACATTTATAGGACATTTCATCATGTTCCCAAATTCTTATGAAAATATATTCAGCACATACTGCGCTGAACTAAATGTACCAATTTATTATATATTTTAGCAGTCGGAGTCGGTCCATTTCACACCGACTCCACCAAAATGGTCACCGACTCCACAGCCCTGGTTGTAACAGGAAGAGACCATATGAATTTTCAGCTTCACTGAGGGATTAGGTTATAGCTGCAGCCCACACATCTATGGAGAGGGGATGGAGAGGAGCTGCTCTGAGAGACACACAATGGTTGTGCCATCCATTCAGTCTTTATAAACTTTACAATGTGCGATAGTGTATTGGTGTTACTTTGGGTCCCGAATTTGGAATTTTAGTAATACGACTAGGGCTGTGACAGTGGGAATACTAGTGTTACTATTAATTATACCCCATTTCTCTTATATTGTATTGTTTTAGGATGGCATTAATTATGTGGTTGATGTATCTTCCTGTTATTATTTATGTGGTTATAGGTGTTTTTAATATAATACAGATGTATTATTTTTTACTATTTGGGAGTGTACATTTTTCTATAATTTGGTAGTAGTATTTTGTGGCTATTAGAGCCCTTTTGGAATAGGTATACTAATGGGTTTTGTCGAATGTATTACTTGTTGGTGTAGAACTTTTAGTTGTACAAATACCCCCTATACCACCATGTAGACACACTCACAGGAGTGTTCACAGGTAATGACTACAGCATTACAATGCGATGTGTGTAGGTTCTCCTCAGTTGGTACAGGAAGAATCATGTGCAGCCACATGGCATTGTGTAACGTTACATTGAGTAACACAACCATCTTTACAGCTAGGCATTACACCACACTTCCTTGTTTTTGTGTTTCTCTATACAGGGTTAGATGTACCTGTGCATGACAGTCCTGTGGTTTTTACATCGGCCTCCGGCAGACATTAAGGTACCTTACTGATACCTGACTTGTGTAGACAGGAGCCACTTGAAATGTATGCGGCAGATAACTGATGAGCCCCGCTCTATAGGTTATTTACAGCCTGTAGTATTGCTGTGCGAGGTGCATTTACTTGCCTTGTCTGTTTTTGGGGGTTGGTGGTAGAATAGCTGCTGTTTTTGGAGACCGGTTATGTCAGTGTGTGAGTGAAGAACATGATCTGCCAGGTGTACAGTGCTGAATGATCCCCCTTTCAGTGTGGTCAGCAGTTGTGACTGGTTACATTGTAAATCACAAGGGCCGTCCTCCCCATTTTATTTGTAGTGCTGGTGAATTGAGCTTTGCATTAATGCCATGGATATTAGTAGAGCATTGTTAGCTGGCGGGGGATCAGATTCCTGTAAAACAATACCATGTTTTGAAAGCTTAGTCTGCGATGGAGGGACCTGTAAAGAATACCGCCATCCCGCATGGCACAGAAAGGAAGTGTGTGGAGCACTTGTTCACACAATGAATAGCCATCCCCAAATTTATACACTTTCTGCAGGATATTCGGTTCACCCAAGGAGACATGAGTGGCGTTTTTTAAGCTAAGGTTTGCAAAGCTGCATGTGTTTGCAGTATGTGTGCTGCTAGAATTCATGGGGTGAGCAGAATGACAGTAATAACTAATAAAAAATAGACTTTACCAGTGCTGTGTGCATTCAGCCGACTTAGGGCCTAATTCTTATGTTTGCTATATACAGCGATCCCTCAAGATACAATGTCCTCAGGATACAATATTTTCAGCATACAATGGTCTTTTCTGACCCATCGTAAGGTGAAACTAGACTCAACGTACAATGTCTCAGACCCAGATCCAACCAATAAACGTCACTTCTCTGGTAAAATAGCTGGATCCTGACTGATCTTGGATGACATTTTGGGGCTTTGGAACCGATTACTCAACTTACAATGGTTTCAACATACAATGGTCATCCTGGAACCAATTAATATTGTATCTTGAGGGACCACTGTACAGTATCCACTTAGATTGAAACACCTTGGTTCATCAGGTGCCCCAAGGCACTTGCATGGCACCTCTTTCTTCACTGTAATAGTCTGCAGTCTGTTCCTTTTGAGATTGAAGTTGCGAATCTCCTTACATACATACAGCATTGGCATGCCCATAATGCCATTTAAAAAAAAATAAAAAAAATATTTATTTAATTTATATAGCGCTTGCATGTTCTGCAGCACTATTATCACTCACATCGGTCCTTGTCCCCATTAGCGCTCCCAATTTAAATTCCAAATTAATCTGTCTGTTTTGGAGTGCTAGCCCCTGAAACAATACCATACCTTGCTTGTGAAATTCCTGCACAGCTAGAGGCATTTCACTCAGAAGCAAGGGTCATATCCATTCTGTGAAAACTTAGCACTGTACTGCTGCGACATCCTTTCCCTGACTTCCCACTATGTTTGTTTTCAGCTCCGGAGCTCACAGAGCAGTTAAGGCCACTTTCACATTAGCGGCAGCACGGATCCGGTGGGTGAAGGGTGCCGCCGGATCCGTGCTGCCGCAGGTACACACACACATAGACCTACACACAGACATACATACTTACATGCTCCCAGCAGCTCAGCACAGGAGGAGGAGGATGGCGCTCACATAGGAAGATTCCCCACAGCGCCCTCTGCCGGAGGGAGAATCTTCCTATGTTCGCGCAGTCCTCCTCCTCTTGCGATGTGCGGAGCTGCTGGGAGCATGTAAGTAGGTATGTGTATGTCTGTGTGTATGTGTCTGTCATGTGTGTTGTGCTGTGGATGGATCCGTCATGAACTCCATTAAAAGTCAATGGAGGATGGATCCGTTTACTTACTTTACGTCACACCAAACGGATCCATCCCCATTGACTTGCATTGGAGCCATTCCGTATATGTCTTGGTGCGGATGCCCAGCATGCTGCGGTTTGCTCTCCGGTCTGGAGACGGAACGGAATGCTTTTAGGAGCGCTCCGTTCTTTTCAGTTCAGTTTTGTCAATGAATGGGGACAAAACTGAAGCATTTTATTCCGGTATTGAGCCCCTATGACGGAACTCAATACTGGAATTCCAAAACGCAAGTGTGAAAGTAGCCTAAGGAGGGCAAAATGACACTTGCAGACACACAAGGGACTCCTATAATCCTTAAAAGCTGTACTTAAACAGTTTTATCAGGCTCAGGATCTCCGCCTGCTCGGACACGCCCACTTCCTCTCTGCCACCTACTGTGTCTCTGTGATGCTAGGGAGGAATCTTGCCTGATGACACGCAGTGGACTGCAATTAGGTGGAAGTGAGAGCCCTGGTGGCCATGAATTTACAGCTTTTATTCAGGTGGATGCAGTTATATTTAAAACAAGGTGATTTAGAAATTTGCTAGTTACACCATGTGACTCTTTAAGGCCCATGAACACAGTGACTCTGATCCCATAGAAAGATGTAAGCCCAAACTGTACATCCGACTGCCTTTACTTCTACAAAGAGGTTTATTTTTTTTGGAATCTCATGGAAAATAATGCATGTTTTATTGCAAACCATATTATGAAAGTATTATGTGGTGTTGTTTTTTTTTTTTTTTTTTTTCTCCCCCAGTTGGGTGGTGCATTTCTCATTAGACATCAGTCCGCGCACTGCCGTATGGATCCGTGTCTGTACATAGGAAGCTCGTGTGATATCAACAGTAAAAAATATAGGCAAGGATATTTCCTGGATTACAGGCTTGAGAATGTGACTGCATGTAGTGCTTTGTATAGAACCGTACTCTCCACAACTTCTTTATTCCAGTATTGGTAGGAAGGGAATAATTTCTGGTAATCTCAGTTATGCTGTCCATAATTGTGTACCCGTCCATGACAGAAAACAAAATGGCTGACATCCAAGTTTCTCCAGACCAATAGGAAATGGCACATTATCAGACCTTGACACTGGAGCTTCCTATTGGATGACCCTTGCTGCCAGCATCCTTTCTGATGGATAATGTGCTCCTGGCTGGTTCCTGTTCTATTTAGATTAAACCATTTTTACTATTGGAAATGGCTAATGACAGATTAAGAATAATACACAATCTGTACTATAATAAACCAGACTATGAGGGTTATTTTTACTCTGAACAGGCTGGCTGTACTGATTTCAGAGGACATCTCAAAGGCAGGTACACCTATATGGCCAAAGCTCTCCTCTTCCCCCTCCCTGCACAATAACCTCTGCACAGGTCACAGGACATCAGTTTTCACTGGTACTGGTGACTAAATCTTTTAGTAGTGGCATGTTAAAGGAGTTATCCAAGAGTCAGACAGACCACCCAAAATGGGAGATCATATTTACCCGGTCCCCACCACTGGGTTTGGTGTCAACACTCCTGAGTTGGCTCTTCCTCTCCCTGCCACTTTGAGATCAACATCCGTAGATAGGGGTAATATGTGACCACTGCAGCCAATCACAGGCCACAGTGGTGACCTACACCCCATGCATCACATGACCTGTGGTTGGCGGCATTGGTCACAACATGGCCTCCCAGCCCCCCATTAATGGATGTTGATACCCAGCGATGGAGACCCACGTTAGTATGATTTCCATTGGTCGGCCACTCTGGGAAGTCTGTCTGACTCTTGGATATCCCCTTAGTACAAATTAATTAGCTTTTACATTTTTATTAAATTCTGCTGTGACTTTTAGCTGGCTGATTGAGATGTACAAGCCTATCTGCCCATTCATGGTACAGAACAGATCTCCATACAGCGGGCATGTGTCCTCGTCACATGGCCGCTTCAATGACAAGCTAGTTCAACCGTAGTTAGGATTTTTAAGGTACCCGGTGAATGTGAGATTTTTCTGACTGGATAATTTTAATCCTGGATGCACAAATACTCTGCGTTGTTTAGAGCCAAGGACGATGAATGTGACATAACAGTTTGGAGGTCATAGGCACCAGTTCACCTAAACTAGTTAGTCTACTACTATTGGGGGAAAAATGCATTTTCTCACTTCTTGGGTCTCTAAAACTAATATTTATCTAGATTACTGTTTTGTACGCCGTTTATAAAGATAGTGTATACTTAGTGGCACGTGTGACTGTATTGGCCGAGAGCAGCGACGTAGGAAGGCATGGTCTTATATTTCTTAGGATGAAGGGTTTGTGGAAACATTTCTGCAGACACATGGGTGTTTTACCATACAGCACTTTTCTAGTGTGCTTACCCTTTGGTTTATATACATTATTATAGATTAGCCCTCATTAGTTTTTTTAGATTATGGACCCACAAGCAGCTTTGAACAGTAAGGAATTTCTCATTTCCATGGGAGAAGGTGATGTTATATTAAAGACATCCTATATGGAAGATGGGTATTGATTTGGAGCCGCTTCATTCTGTTTCAATGACATTTTGTATCCCTGGGAAAAGAGAACATCTGTAGCTTGAATATATTACAAATCACAGTGGAATGTCATAATCATAATTTTATAGATAAAAAAGAATAAAAATTTTTGTTGTACCTTTTATTAGAATCACCGGTTACTTCAGTTTGGTACTACTATGGTCCTGTGTGGTATATGGGCATGGCTGCAGTGGCGGGGAGAATTTGAGCCACGGTTTTATAAATGAAGAGGTTCATAATGTAGAATATAACTTTAATTGTTTATTTTCTTTTATGTCTTTTTCCCCATCCAGCGCGATATTGTGGAATTAAAGCATAAAATGTGGATTTATATTTCATAATCCTCTCAAGCTGTTTACTCTTTACTACAATCCTTTGCTATCCTTCATGAGACTTTGCCATATTTCCTACCAATGAAATAATAAGGCCTCATTCACACGAACATATGTATTTTGCGGTCCGTAAAACATGGATCCGTAAAAAAAAAAAAAAACAGATGACGTTGCATTCCGTATTTTGTGGAACAGCTGGCCCCTAATAGAGTCCTTGTCTGTAATGCGGACAATGATTGGACTTGTTCTATTCTTTTTGTGGAACGGACATAAGAAAACGGAACGCACGTGGATTAACTTCCATATTTTTTTTTTTTTTTTTTTTGCGGACCCGTTAAAATGAATGGTTCCGCGTACGGCCCGCAAAAATGTGGAATGGGCAGGGAAAGAAAATATGTTTGTGTGCATGAGCCCTAAGACTTTTTTCCTTTGCGTCTTCATTTCAATTTTTGTTTTCTTCCAGTTATGTATTTTCTGTCAAAACCTGTCCCTTATAGTGTAGTATGGTCTTTCTTTCCTTCCCATGGACTTCCCATAGGTTTACTGAACTGAACATAGCTCACCCAAGGATATTTAAAAATCTACATTCAAACCATTTTGTTTTATCGTGTTCTGGAGGTCTTTTGAAAACATGGCTTGCTCTAGTACGCTATGGCAGTAGGACAAGAACCGTGGCGGAAAACTGCATGTTACAGATGTAACAGAATTTTTAAAAAGTCGCCAAAACACTGGTTAAAAAAAAAAACCCGAAAATACTGCTAACCGCTTAAAATTCATAATTTTGCAGATACAAAAATGCAGATGAAATAGTGTGTGCTGGTGACTGTAGACAGGCTTGTAGGATAAATCTTTTGAGGACAATTGTGCCTTGTGCATGAAGACTGGAAGGCAGAGGTCAGCATGACCTTACTGGTCGTCTGTAATTACAGCGTCCATCCTGGCCTGAGATGTCTGTGCTTTGAAGAAGACCTGTCACCTCTCCTGACGTGTCACTTTTAGTAATTTCATGTTTGCTGCCTTATTTATTTGTTTGTCAAGAGCACTGTTGTTTCCACAAACAGAGCGGGAGCAATGTGAACGATCCTCGAAGGTTCTGCCCTGGCTGTGATAATTGTAACTCTTTACATTGGGATTTAGGATACAAATTGGATGGTTCTTTCCTGTTGAAAACAACCATGGCATAGTCATTCTCCCGGGCAGGCAAAATAAATCAAGCTTTCTTTGCTGGAGGATATGTAGTAGTACTACAGTATCTCTAGTGGGGAAATTTATATTCTGTATGTAGTCTTAAAGGGGTATTCCCATCTCACAAATGCAGTTTGTATAGTTAGATATAGACATAACAATATTATTACTAATAGAATGTATCTATATAAAATGTACCGTTTAGAAGATTTACCTATTTGTATATCCATTGTCCCACACATATCAGTCAGGCCGTTGCCCCTAGTTACGGCCACTACGGCCATGTAGTAGTGGTGGCTCCTGTTCAAACCCGCTCTGAGGTAACTGCTGTATTGTGAATGTACATTGCATGAGCATGCAGAGACACATCTTACAGTACTTTCACATCTGCTACCAGTCCAAAACACAATGGTCAGGATTCGTCCAAAACGCAGACTTTATAAACGGATCCTGCTCCATAGAGATGAATTGATCTTGGAACAGGGTCCGTTTCTCTGCGTTTTGGAAGCGCAGACAATAATACTACAACCCTAAGATGTGTCTCCGCATGCTCATGCAATGTGCGTTCACAATACAGCAGTTACCTCAGAGCAGGTTTGAACAAGAGCAAGCCGGCCACCACTACTACATGGCTGCAGTGGCCGTAACTAGGGGCAACGGCCTGACTGATGTGTGTGGGACAATGGAAATACAAATAGGGAAATCTTCTAAACGGTACATTTTATATAAATACATTCTATTAGTAATAATATTGGTATGGCTATATCTAACTATACAAACTACATTTGTGAGATGGGAATACCCCTTTAATTGTAAAATGCATTATATAAAGTGATAGAAGAATCGCCAGTACAAGTATTGTGGGCTCTGATCCTCCTCCCTTAATGCAGTTTTGCCTACAATAGAAACCTACCCCCTGTCCACAGAATGGGGATAAGTATCTGATGGGTGGGGGGCACGAGGATGGGCGTGCCATTCATTATTCACTCTGTGGGACTATCCCATAGAGAGTGAATGGAGTGGCAGCCACCTACTTAACCTAGTGCTCCATTCATTTAGGGGAGTGGGACCCCTGTTGTCATGATTGGTGGGGGTCCCAGCAGTTGGATCTAAGTTTGTATTATGGGCAAACTCGTTTATGTTGGCCATACACACTGGATAACGTCTCCCAAATGGCCATTTAATGCAGGTTAGTCTTCCCAAATTGGGGCAGAAAGAAGGATCAAGCAGGATGGATGCTACCAGGCCAGTAAGCTAGAAGGTGGTTTGGAGTCTGTATCTGATGTCTCAGCTCTACCATGGAACTGGCTGTTGCTTGGAGGACTTTTCTTGGACAGATGGGTTATGGAGTACTTACCTCTAGCAATAATTGTATGTTTCATTAGTGTCCTAAGAATATCAATTATTGGCAAATAATGCACAAAATGCTCTATGATACCTGTATTGTTCACCACCGAATCAGGCATACATCAAAATCATTGTTCGTGCCATCAGTAAACGTAAGTGCATCGGAAAATGACAGCATGTGAGCTATGATTATTCCGAGGGAAATCACGTCATCAATCAACTTCAGCCATTCACTGATTAGTGGTTTGAAAAATTCCACTCTCCAGTATATGTTTTTGTGCTGTCGGACGCCATCTCTTGTTTCCTGTCAGTGGTTATTTCAGGCAGGAGAGAGTGTTTTTTCTCTTCTTCTATAGAATTACTGATGGGAAGTCCAGATGAATATCTGCCCCCATGATCTCAGCTCTACCTCACATTTCTCAGGAAACATAAGCAGCTAAGTATATAGGATGCAGAACTCACAGCATTATCAAGCAAGTACCCATATTATAGAAGAAAACATGATTTTTTTTTTTTTTTAGATCTATACATATACACACACACACACGCTAACAACTTTGCGGCCAGCAAACAATTTAGACTGGGAAAGAATACATTGCCAAACATTAGATGAAGGTTGCAATTTAATAAGCACATTGGCTATCCGGCTGGCAGCACTAGTGCACCTCTACTGTTGGTTCAGTTCCACACGTTTTCCTGCAGCGAGTACACAGTTTTTCTTTTTTGGAGACCATCAAATTGGCAAAAGGAAATGTAAATAATCTTGTGTCTCTGTAGTGCCTTCTAATGGATGAAGCAATGGTTCAGGAAATAAGGGAAAGCCACAATCTTTCCCGTAATGGGAAAAAAACCACCCATCTGCAAACAGCTGTTTTGGCCGGGTGCAAGGAGAAACCAAAGTCCCCCACTGGGTGCTAGACAGCCAGCGTCTGTGCTCCTGAATAAGGGCTTATTACTTTACATTCAGAGATCAGGATGTGTTGTATTGAAGCCAAAATCACAAGTGGATCTTAAAGGACATCTGTCAGCAGATTTGTATGTATGACACTGGCTGACCTGTTACAGGTGCACTCGGCAGCTGAAGACATCTGTGTTAGTCCCATGTTCATATCTGCCCGCATTGCTGAGAAAAATGAAGGTTTAATATATGTAAATGAGCCTCTAGGAGCAACGGGGGTGTTGTCATTACACCTAGAGGCTCTGCTCTCTTTGTAACTGCAGCACCCTCTGTACTTGGACAGGGCTAGGCAGCGAAAATGTCATCACACCTGGCCCTAAGTGGAGAGGGCGCGGCAGTTACAGAGAGAGCTGGACCTCTAGGTGTAACAGTAACTCCCCCGTTCCTCCTAGAGGCTCATTTGCCTATATATATATATATATATATATATATATATATATATATATATATATATATATATAAAACATCATTTTTCTCAGCAATGCGGGCACATATGAACATGGGACCAACAAAGATGTCTTCAGCTGTCAAGTGCACATGTAACAGGTCAGCCAGTGTCCTTGGTACAAATCTGCCCTTTAAAGGTGAAGTTTACAGGAAAAGTTCTACTCCTTTTGGCTTCGAATTCTATGTCAAATGTTGTAAGTGAAAATTCCTGAGGAATCCCTGCACATCCCTGTAGTGATTCTGTGGACCAGACTTCTATGTTTTCCACGTATTCATAGAATTGCATCCATCCATCCAGAAGAAATCCTGTGCATTCAGCCCTTTTAAGGTAACATTATTCCAGTACTGTAGAGCATACAGAATGCATGTGGACGTACCAGTGATATAGTACATTCACACACGGACTCTATTCACTGCTCCGATTGGCGATAGTGAAGTCAGAGTAAGAATGAGGAGATATTTAGCTGGAATTTAGGTCAGGTTCCTTTTTAATCGGGTTAGGTAGGGTCACACTTGCTGTAACAAATTAGACCACAAATTCTTAATTCTTCCAGCGTCATTAATGCTATAAATACGTTGCTGTTTTCTAGCTGCCAGGAAACAGTGTTAGTTGCAGGACCTGTCACCCACTCCTGACATCCAAAAAAACTGAAGTGGCAACAGCATCCACCATCAGTTAAAGTTTTGACTCCATATGATAGATGGGTGTTTCTCAAGAGTGATTCCTGACACGACTCTTTAGTAAATACTTGTATTCCTTATGAAACTACAATTCAGGAGCTTGTTTCCTTAGACCAGTGCTGTTCCTCTATTAGTCCTATATTAATATATGCTGACCGTGGAGAATGGTGTTTACTAGCAGTGTACTGGTTTCCATCCATTCAAGTCCGAAACTGTTCTTCTGCCACTTGGTTGACAAGTTTTGTCAGTTCACTGTAGTGAAAACATAATAGTCGTAAAGTGTACCTAACCTTTTATCAAACTTTACATAAATCAATACTGTAGTGTATGAACATGAGGAATAACAATATCCCTGGCCACTATACGACTTGCATTTCGGTTCTTTAGTAGTTTTGTCCTAGTTTGTAGTTAAACCAAAGATGGTAGGTGCTGACTAGCTGCCATCCACTGCACACAGAAAGTAGAGGAGAATCTGCTTCCTAACCTTTCCTTACTCACTCAGAAGCAGTCCCATGGAGGACATTACAGAGAAGTAATGACCTATGTATGGTTAAGAATAAAGCACTCAGCTCCTGCTCACACCTCCCCTCTCCTCTCCATAGACTTGTATTGACATGTGTAATATCTTTCTGTGGAGTCGATCCCTCCTGGACAGGTTTAAGACTTTTAAAGTGAAAAGCAAATAGCACCAAATAACCCTAACCCTAACATGAGAACTAGACATTTCTTACTGATAACACATATTACAAAGTTTCTTGTGATGGCTTGTACTGTTGGTTTATGCAAAGTTGTGTGAAAAGTTGGTGACTATTTAAAGCTAGCTATTATTAGTAGGCCTGACCGGGCTGTCAAGTGATGTTTCCAGGACTGTGATAGAATAGACCAGGAATGGGCAACATGAGGCTCTCCAGATGTTGCAAAACTACAACTCCCAAAATGCACAGACTTCCTACAGCAGGGCATGGTGGGAGTTGTAGTTTTCCAACAGCTTCAGAGCTGCAGGTTGGCTGTCCCTGGAATAGACTGGTGACCTGAGACATCCCATCCTTTACACAGCCCTTTAGCTTTTCTCTTGTGTGCTAATAATGTCATTTGGGCTGTTGGAAGGTCATTTAGGCTTTTGATGTAGCAGGCGGTCCCATATTCTGATATGGCTTTGTGTTTTTCAGTGTTTGCATGCATATACAGGAGCAAACACAAAGCATGAAAGGTCATTTCACTGGAATACTCTACTGACTGATGGAGGCGATGTTTCCTATTGTCTCTGAGGGTAAAGAACTAGTAGTTTTCCATAGCATTATTAATACATAGTGTGAGAGCGCGCGTAGTTAAGTAGGGTGGGGTTTGTTAGTGACAGGAGTGGTTACATAGGGCCAGCTGTCTGTACTATATTTAGTCCATTTATTGTTCGGATACTCATACCTCACTATCATTGCCTCAAGTGTTGTGAATACGCGGCATCACATCCTGCACCAACACATGCCGCCACTTGCCTGCCCGCCTAATAGAAAAGACCTGATTATTTCATGTCTGAGTGTTTGTGCTATGGACACCTGCCAATGCTGGATGCTTTAAAAGGGTACCCTGTATATCCTGATCCTCTGGTCATGTGCTACAGCCTCTCTCTCAGCCTATAGACTGTTGGATAGAAGAGAGTGACCTATAGCTGCAGTGATACAATCGGACACATACGCAACACAACAGGCCACGAGGGGCACTCTGGTATTCACTGCCCCTGGGATGTGACTGTAAGGGGGGACTCCTCTTCTACCCTCTCCAAACACATAAGGCTACCAAGGAGTGAATCGCCCCCCTAACACGTCTGCACATCCACACACAATGCTGCCACCATCCATCAGTACGGCTGATGGAACGTCAGTTACACATGCCCAAAACTCACAGAAACATACTGCGTCCTAGCATACGAAAGGCAAACCTGTAGAACACAGCATAGCGAGGGTGTGGATGTGTTTAGAGCTGCAACTAACGACTTAAATTAAATTTAGGATTTACTATACAAAATGGTACAGTTCTAAAAGTTGGTAAAAAAAGGACATACAGACAAGCAAACAGTACAGAAATAAAAGGGATAAAATAATGAATTGCATACCAATCAGATTGTTGAGGGATCCATGATGAGAGAACAGCTGAAAGTTGACTATACCTACAACTAGATGCATCTCCGGTGATCGAGAACATGTTTGGTTTACATTATGCAATTTTTAAAGGGTCTTAGCCAGACCTCCTTTCACCCTTCTGTTAGTCATACAAGTATAACAGGAGGTTGGCTAATTACATGCAATAAGTGGAAAGTTGTATAGCATCATTCTAATTTGAAGCACAACTTCTTGTAGGTATCTCTGAGAAGAATAATGTGACTGGCAGGTTTACAGGATATTTTTAATAACCCAGGTATATGAACACTGATTATGAAGTATTAATCCTTTCAACCAATGTCATTTGGTAGGTGTCCTAAGGCTGAAAATCTTGGCGCTTGAGGCCAACGTGCCCACATTCCCTGATCATAAGAACATAAGTTATTTGTTGCAAAACTTGAATTCTAACAAGGCTGCTTTTGACGTATATCTTCTGGTCTATGGATTTATACAGCAGCATTGGGTGGCCTGGAGATGTACAGTCTGTGGGATGCATTTATTCCAGTAGCATCTCTACGTTACCTGGACAGCAGTAAAGTTTAGCCTTCCAGTCTGTGACCTCTTTTGTCTAATAAGTTCTCATCTGTTCCAGGAAGGTGGCCTCATAACAGAGAGGACTTATACATGGAGACGCGTTGCTCTTCATAGGATCTATATAAAACAAAATAGTTTTCTTTTAGACTGATTTGCTTTCATTTTTATTTTAAATGCATTTTAGAGCAATACAAAATGGTGGCGAAAGTACATATCCTTTTAACCCTTTATGTGGAAGGATAGAAGCCTGGCTGAGGGTCATTTACAAATAGAAAGTCATGTTCTACTCTTTGTGTAGAGGTTCAGGAACGAACATGAAGTCTTTCGCTAACATTTCCGTGTCATTTTGGGGTTTTCAGGAACCATTTGAAGATGGTTTTGCCAATGGAGAAGAAGGAACACCGACAGGAGATGCTGTGACCAATCACGTTGCTGATGGCAAAGGAGTGATAAAATTTGGCTGGATTAAAGGAGTATTGGTGAGCGTTTTTTTCTTAGATCTTCTAAGCCTTAATTTCAACAGATTTTTATTGAATCGTGAAATGTATCGCAAGTTGTATATTTGCGGCTGTGCAGCTAATAACATATGTGATATTTGAATGCTATATTACATGGTATATTTTTACTATTTCTCACTCATTAGTGGAAACTTATAACAACAGGCGTTTCATGCTCCAGTCTGTAGTTTGCCATAGAGTGGGAAATGCCTAATTTAGTAAGAATGCTCTAGAGAAGAAACCAAACCTGCCCAATGTTAATGTATTAATAATGGGGGCACACATTGCATATTTACTAAAGGCACTAAATACTGCTGTGGTTAGTAAAAGGAAAAGGGGTTAAGTATGGTATTTACCACTATAATGCATTAAGATACAAATCAGCATGGGTTCTTATATTAGTTGATAACTTTTCTGTTGTGATGATGCGGCTGTTTCCCGGCTGCTATGACAGGAAATATTTCCATAGCTGCACTGCCTAGGGAAGAGGAGTAGGTCGGGGACAGCCGTTCTCTGCAGCAAGAGGAGGTGGTTAAAGTTAAATCAATGAATAAATTACACGTCCTTTCCGAGGGAAGAAACCTTTCATGTCATACTATAGCAATGTACAAAGATATTTTTTCATGTTAGCGGTAAATGGAAGATATAATATAAGAATCCTTAGTGGTTGATACCTTTTTAATGGCATACTAAAAAGAGGTAGATGAGTAGACAGTTGTAGCGGTAAATTGTTCTAGCAGTTACAGATAAGGAGAGTGAAAGTTTTATTGTCCCCTGGTATATATCCAGTCCATGAACTTGAAGAACCCAGGAGGTCTGGTAGGCTAATTCCTTAAAGGGGTTGTCCGAGTTATGAAAAAAAATATATAGCACTATAAATCTGATGGGGGCAGCAATATATAACTAAGTTAAGTAAGTTTTAGGCAAAAAAAATCTATATTTCCTCATTTCCCTGGTTCTCTTCTGGCCTTTGTTTACCTGCAGTAATAACAATCTCTGCCCCTCCCCCACCCTTGCTCTCCAAAGGGGGTGAATACAAGAGCTGCCCTGAGTGATATGTCTGACTGCTAGGATACTCAGCAGCATGTTGTATGTGTAGGACTACAAGTCCCAGCTGTACAATGACTCTGCTGATACACACAGGAACTTCCCCCTACCTTTCTTGTGCAATACTTTGCAGAATTCCTCTGTGCCCAGCATTTGTCTCCTCAATGCCTGCAGCTACTGTTGTAAAGCCTTGAGCCCTCAGTGTGTTCTGGCTGAAGGGGTTAATGTTTTATCTGAAGGAATCCAGGGAGAGAGCAGATAGCAGGGGGGGCGTGGCCAGCACAGTGACGTCTCGTGTACAGACTGGTATCTGATCTCTGAGGCTTGTGCACGAAACATCACAGAGCAGGGAGATAAGCTGACATCACAGGTCATGTGACCCTCAGTGAAATCTAAGAAAGCAGCAGCTTTAGAAGCAGAAAGTGTATGGGAAAGTTGTTATATTTCACTAGCTAGAAACATACAAAGAACAAAAAAATAACTTGGACAACCCCTTAAAAGTTTTTATATGGTAACAGATTATGTTAATGTCCCACACTGGATATTTATCCTCTCTCCACAGGATAGGTGATAAATGTCTGATAGCTGGAGGCCCCACCAATCACTAGAACAGGGGTGAACACCCCCCCCATTCTTCTACATTGCATGAACGACAACTGCTGTTCCACTGGTGGCGGTGCAGTCATTGTAGTCCATTACACCGGGCCCTGGTCACAGCAGTCTTCTCATGTAAAGTCTATTCAATTCATCCCCTAGCGCTGGTGCTTCTTTGTTAAATTAATCGCAGTACTCGCCATCAAAGCAGTGGGCAAGCCAGCAATGTCACGTCACTCACTGGGTCCCAATTCATTAATGATGTGTCTGAGTGACATGACGCTGCCGGCCTGCCAGTTGCTTTGATGGTGAGTACTGCTACAGGTGATTAGTTTAATAAAGCAGCACCACTGCTAGGGGATGATCTGAATAGACCTTTTACATGTGAAGACCGCTATGACCGGGGCTCAGTGTAATGGAGCCACTATTGACTGTAACACACAGGGACATAAGGGGACACATTAATGACTAATACAGGAGGAAATGAGGAGACACTGATGACTGTGACACATAAGGACATGAGGGGGCACTAATATCAATAAGGTGCTATATGCGTGTCATCCACAGATTCCCCCCCCCCCCCATAACGTTGCCATGGGGGGGGGGGGGGATCTCACCGATCCCCCATGACGGTGCGCTCACCGATTCCCCCCCCCCCCCATGACGGTGCCGCTCACCGATTCCCCCCCCATGACGGTGCCGCTCACCGATCGATGGTCGATTAGATTCTTCTCCCATCCTGTCGATACATGATAAATGTGCATTGTGGGAAACCTACTTTAACATTTTGTTTAGAGATTGCTTTAAACAGGGCCTCTACCATTAAAGTTCAGTTTTATAAACCTCTCTAGAACTGCCCCAAATATTTTATTATTTAAACACTCAAAAATTCTAGATCATGTTTTTTCCACATTAATCCATAGGAAACAATATTACAGCAAACTGGTATATTATTCCCACAATCCTTTTCCATAGGTCATCTTTTGATGTGTTGTGTCACCATATTGGACACAGATATTGCCCCCAGGTCAAACTCTTGTTTGTGTTCTTGATTTTATGACTTTCAAATGTTTTTATAGTATTAAGATTTATACTGTTATGGTGCTAGCTGTAGTTATTTTTATCATCCGTGTGGTTACACATGCTTTAAATTACAATAACAAATTGTAATTCTAGTCTGCTTTTAATCTCAAATTATAATTTAGACCATAAACTAAGTCGGCAGAAAACTGATAGAAGATAATGATGGAATGAGTTTGTTTTATATGTTCCTTGGAGGTCAATTTGCTCTTGTTTTTATGTTTATGTTGCTCTTGTTTCTGCTTGTCACCTAGGTACGATGCATGCTGAATATATGGGGTGTGATGCTATTCATCCGGTTGTCGTGGATTGTCGGCCACGCTGGAATCGGTGAGTTTTTCTGATTGTACATGAAGGAGTGAAGGAGAGCCTCCTGCTTCCGATGACCACTTTGTTATAATAATTAGACATGAAAGCATGTTACATCAGAGATTTGCTTTAGCGGAGCAGAAGATCCAGAGTCAGATATGGAGACTTACATAAATTCTCCCTGTGAAATTTCAGAGAAGCCAGAGATGCAACAATTTTCACTTGAGTGTCAAAGAGTCAGTGTTTGATGTTTACTCTCGGCTCGGAGAGCATATTTTTAAAATTCCAGATACTTACCTCACATGCCGTGAACTACTTTTGCTTGCGTTATGCTTGATGTAAACCAGTTTCATAACATGCCTAAAATGTGTCTTTGTTGACAAGTGCAGCAACCTAAGTCTGCTTCTTTTCTACCTTTTACGTGGTAATATGGTCTGTTCAGTTATCTGTAGCTGTAGCTGTGGAAGGGGAAATATCGGTCCTGGTCAGGCTGGATGGGCATGAACTATGTACTCAGTCAGCCTGCCAGGACTGTGGTGGCATGGATCCGTTGGTAATTGACCGAGGAACCGCACAGATTCTGCAGTTGTGGGTCCATGTTTTTTAATTTTGCCAGAGAACCCTTATGAAGACATACTGGGAGATTTATCAAGACTGGCATTCCCTACGCCAGTCTTAATGTCCTGTACACTGGGGTGAGATGTGCCTCGTTTATTAACAGACACATGCCTCCCTCTGTGCCAGAAACTCAAATCTACTCCTGTTTGGGGCTGGCATAGACTTGAACTATACTTTATGCCAATGTCTGCTGTACATTATAGGAAGTCCTGTGGCCCACAGGAAGCTCTGCCCCATCCCTGTAAGCACCTCCACGTTTCCCACCGCTTTAGAAAAAACACCAATAATGGTACACATGGCATGATCCGTAATTTTTGACTTGCTGGTATAAAAGCTCTCCCCCATTTATATTTACTTTGTTGCATCCCACTTCAAAGATCCGTGTAAAAGTTTCTGTTTTCTTCTATTCCCCAGGTTTAACCATTGTTGTCATTGGCATGGCCACCGTGGTGACGACCATCACTGGATTGTCTACTTCGGCCATTGCTACAAATGGCTTTGTAAGAGGAGGTAGGTAACTTTATTATGACCTTCGGTTCTCCTTGTTCTGCTGATGCTTTATCTCCAAAGGGCAGGATTATTTTAGTTCGATCTCAGTTGATTATCAAGAGTAATGTAGTCATCTATGTCACCTTTTAAAATGGTCGCCTGTTACCGATGTGAGTCATCTTATTATACGTTCCCTTTCACAGGGGGTGGTGGATAATATAGCATTTACAAAAATCAAAGCTCGTGTTCCGGCTCTTAATGCTATCATTGCTGGTCCTGCTGGAGTCAGGACAGCCTCATACATTATATATTTGTGTCTTAAGAATAGCTATGCTCAGCAGCATCTAAGACTTCCTGCATTTCGAAGAGCGTCTACCGGGACTTCAGTAATAAAGGCTTCATTTTCTCCTAACATTATGATTGCCTTAAACTTACAAGCAATATATTTCCTGTTAAAAGTTTTTTCTTATTGAAAAATAGTCTTGCAGATTAATTGTTAACAATAGTGTAGGTTTTCTTGACACATTGCCTGGAGAGCATGCTCATGAAGATGCTACTACCTTCTAGTCTTTCACTGGGAGTGTCCAAGAAGAAAGGTTTAAGATGCCTCTAAGGGGAACAGGCTTAGTCACATATATGTCTGGACTTGCACGGATACAGTGGCCTCAGGATACAATATTTTCAATGTACTATGGACCCTGAAGAAGATCCTGTCCTGTGCATAAAGAGTGATTTTTACATCTTTTATATGTAGTCACTTGCTTTATTTGTATTGCAGATCTCCATGTTCTTCTTGGGCTACTTTCACACCAGAGTTTATGCTGGATCCAGCAGGGTTCACCAAAAACGCTTCTGTTACTGATAATACAATCATCTGTATCCATTATGTATGGATCCGGTTGTATTATCTTTAACATACCCAAGATGGATCCGTCATTAACTCCATTGAAAGTCAATGGGGGACGGATCCGTTTTCTATTGTGTCAGACAAAACGGATCCGTCCCAGTTGACTTCCATTGTGAGTCATGACGGATCCGTCTTGCTCCGCATCCCAGGATGTAAAGCAAACCGCAGCATGCTACGGTTTTATCTTCGATAAGGGAACAGAATGTATTTTGGGGCACTCCGTTCTGTTCAGTTATGTTTTGTCCCCATTGACAATGAATGGGGACAAAACAGAAACATTTTTTTTTTCGGGTATTGAGACCCTATGACGGATCTCAATACTGGAAAATATTAAAGCTAGTGTGAAAGTAGCCTTACTTTGGGTTGACATTTTGGGGTCTTCGTAACTAGTTACTAGTTATCCATACAGTTGCAGTCTCAAGTTACTTCCATCCACATCGGAATTAATATTATAGCTCGAGATAACTGTACCGCAGTTTATTGCTATACTGTTCATTTGAAAGTGCCATTACTTCCAAGGCGCTGTACATCTAAGAGGGGTTCACATACATAATATAATTCTTTATCCCATACAATTTGTAACAATTCATTCTCCACTTTCCCAGTCATTGTGATCTTTCTGGACCTCCAGAGCTGGACTTGACAATCCCCATTTCCAGCAATTGAAATTGGTGCCAGAAAAAGCCCTTGTGTGAAGCTGTTTATCTTCTAGTGAGTAGAAGGATGAATCACGTGTAAATCTTGGCTCTATGTGTTCGTACCAGGAGCGTGGCTGACATGATAAAAATGTCACAGCTAATTTCACGCTATTTACTGCTGTTTGGTCGGGCTTCACATTGTATTTTGCTACGACCTTCCCCCCTTCCCCCGAACACCAATGACTGTGGTAGATTTTTGCTTAAAATTACTTTGCGGAAGTCACTTAGTTTCTTCCTTATTTGGCTCCTCTCCTTCTTTAAGTGTACTTCTTGTGAAAATCGATTACTTCTGTGTAAGAACAGCAAGCCATGTCAGATTCCAGCTAAATGATTAATAGAAAAATGGGATGAGAACCTTGTATCATTATATGAAACTACAACACCCAGCATGTCTTGGCTGAAAGTAGTAGTACTCCCACAAGTTACTGAACAATGTGCTGTAGTAAGAAACGTCTGCTTCCTTCATTCATATATGTAATGCCAAAGAATACTAAAATCACAGAGGTTTGTCACCAGTAACCCTGGGGAAAGCAGAAAGCGCTTCATTGGCTGTGTGTCCCTTATTAGGGATATCTATTATAAAGGGGTTCTCTTTTAGTAAGTGTCCGCAGCCCAACTCTCCAAGCAGAAGGTTCATACTTGCCTGCTCCGGTCCTCCATGTTGCCTCCACTTTTCCATGTTCCAGTCCCCGCGGTGTTTACATTCAGCGCTGCATGGTCACATGCTCTGCTACAGCCAATAACTGACTTCAGCAGTGACTTATATATATTAATAAGGATCTGCACAAAGTGATACTGCTACGGGCGCTCTAATGGCTACTTATACCTGGATAAGTTGTAGTCACTTCACACCAGTGCTTCCTTTTTTCTGTAATGGTGACGACATGTACATCCAGGACATGCCTGATGTCTGCAAAGTCACATCCCCTGCTGTACAGCATGTCATGAATGATGTGCCTTTAAGGAGGGGGCGCTAGAGGGGCAGAGAGTTCAGACACAGCTGAGGAAGACTTGGGGCATCACGGCATAAGTAGTTTTCAACCCACCCATATTGAGTTTACTAGGAAAACTGGAATACCAATAGAAAAAAATGCCTGAACCTTATTTATTACATCTACTGACACCAGGTTGCGTGACTGAAAAATCATTGTTTTGGTCCTCCTAGTGCCACGACTTACATTTTCCTGATTATAAAAAGCTAAAAATAAAAGATTACTGAAATACAAACTACATATATCCGAAACAAAAAAAGGCGCAAAAATGATTTACACAACTAAAGGGAAAAAAATGTTTGGCTTTCAAAGGCACATGAGCTTTCAAAGGCAAATGTGTTTGGGGGGGGGTTAATGGCCTATTGGTTAATATTGGCTAAACCCACTGATTTGAGCAGGACAAGCCTATTATCTAATGTGTATAAGAGTGTACCAACAAAGATGGCAGATATTGGGAGAAAGAAGGGTAAAGTATATGGGATTTCAACATGCCTGATCCTTTTGTTCTCTGACTGATCTGTGTTCTTTAATGTAAAATGTTAGCACCATTGACTTACAGGCAGGTGAGGACGGATCCGGATGGCTGCGCAGCGGAGAGCAGGGGATCCGAGCAGTAAAGTGCTTGTCACGAGCATGTTCGATCAACTTTAGTGGTAACCAGTTGGGGGTGTGTACCTGCACAGACTCACTCTATCCAATCAGTGCTGCCATTGTCAGACTGTTCAGGTACACCCCCCCAACTGGTCACCTCCCCTCTGTTCCCTTACTGCAGACTGCTAGCAATTCATTCATAACTTAAAGTGCAAATAATAAAGGAATGGCACAACATAGAGACATAAGAATAGATCCTCCAGAATTGTTATTACATGGGGAATGCGTGTAGCTATTAAAATGGGCATGTCAGGAGTGGTGAAAGGTCCTCTTTAATAAATGTGTGTGGCCAACCTAAGTTACAAGAGGGTTTGTTGATCAGCAACATTTCTAGACAAACTGCTAAAAAAAAAAAAATAAAACAAAAAAAACCGTAACATTTCCTTAAATCTACTGATGTAACCCTCTATATGCAATTCTTTGATCTTTTGAGTGCATAACCAGTTACACTTCCCCTTTAAATGTCTCTACAGTTACTCATATAGCTCAATTTATGCACAGATGGAAATCACAAAAAGCAGATGACCCAGTAGTAGTGCAGACCTTCCTTAGTGCTGTCTTATACAGACCTCCCAGCACTGAGCTCGGTGAGATCTGTAGGGGATTAGAAGGAAATATATACACATATCAGTGTGTGCGTTGGTTTTCACTTTTAGCGATACCATGAGAAGGGAAGTCATATGACAACATGCACTTCCACTTTTTTTTTTTTTTTTTTTTTTTTTTACTGGAATCTCTCTCTTTGTGCCTCTGTAGATCTCCCTGTGTATTCCTGCTACTGCCAAATAACAAGTGTCTGGTCTCCTACTACAATGGCCGACACCACTAGTAGCTGTAGTGCTTATACCCCTTGCAATTCTGTGGCTGAAGTGGCTATCTGCAATAGCAGCAAACTAAACTGATCAGTGCTAATGTCCAATGTTGTTGCAGATCTTGGCTGCCAGCACTGGGGGAGGGAGACCCGGCTGAGTTAGTATTGCTGGCTGGGAACCTGTGACTTATTAGTGAGATAATAGCAGTAATACAGTACATGAGAACAACGTTCAGTAGAAGGACGATATTGAAATCTACTTGTCTTCGCTGTGCTAACAAATAGTAGATCTCATTTCACTGTTTGGCATCAACTGCTGGTAGTGCACCATAGTAGCTGCAAATTATTCCTAATACAATGCATTGGGAACGTCTTTAGACCCTTTCAATTTTTTCACATTTTGTTATGCTAATGTAAACTGTTTTTTCCCACCATTTTGAACTCCGCACCCCACAATAACAAAGTGAAAACAGAATGCTTGAAATTTTTCCAAATTAATTGAAAAGAGAAAACCAAAATATCACATGACATAAGTAGTCAGACCCTTTACTCAGTACCGTAGTTAGTTGAAGCACTTTTTTGCAGTGATTACAGCCTCCAGTCTTCTTGGGTGATACCACAAGGTTTCCATTCTTCTTTGCAGATCCTCTCAAGCTCTGTCAGATTGGATGGGGTTCGTTGGTGGACAGCCATGTTCATGTCTCTCCATAGATGGGCTCAGATCAGGGCTGTGGCTGGGCCACTCAAGGACCCTCACAGAGTTGTCCCTAAGCTACTCCTGTGTTGTATGCGTTGTGTGCTTAAGGTCATTGTCCTGTTGGAAGGTAAACTTTCGGCCTTCTCTAAGGTCCAGATCACTCTGGATCCGGTTTTCATTAAGAATATATCTGTACTTTGCTCCATTCAGCTTTCTCTTAACCCTGAACAGTCTCCCTGTCTCTTCTGCTGAACAACACTCCCACGGCTTAATGCTGCCACCACCATGGTTCACTGTAGGCCTGGTATTGAGCAGGTGATGAGCAGTGCCTGGTTTCCTCCAGACATGATGGTTAGAATTGATGCCAAAAGCTCAGTCTTTGTTTCATTAGACCATATGATCTTATTTCTCAGTCTGATAGTCCTTTAGGTGCTTTTTTGCAAACTTTAGGCGGGCTTTCATGTGTCTATTACTGAAGAGAGGCTATGTTCTGGCCACTCTTTCAGTGGCCAGAAAGAAGCCCAGATTGGAAGAATGCTGCAGTGACGGTTGACCTGGGAATTTCTCCCATCTGCACACAAGATCTTTGGAAATCAGCAAGAGTGACCTTTGTGTCCTTGGTCACCTCTCTTACTTGGGCCCTTCTCCCCCAATTTCTTAGTTTGTTGTGGCAACCAGCTCTAAGATGAGTCCTGGTTTCTCCAAACTGCTTCTATTTAAGAATTATGGAGGCTGTTGTGTTCTTTGGATCTTTTAGTTCGGCAGAAATGTTATTGTAGCCTTCTCCAGATCTGTGCCTCCACACATTCCTGTCTCTGGGCTCTACAGTCTGTTCTGTTTTCGCTTTCTCATTATGGGTTATTGAGTGCAGATGGATGGGAGAAATACTTGACTCTGTTTCATTTTAGTACATGACTGCAATATAGCAAAATGTGAAAAAAGTAAAGGGGTCTGTACACTTTCAGAATGCACTGTATGTGGCACATGCCAGGTACTTGTTTGACAGAACTTTGTTCCACTGTTCAGAACAAGTATCAGACCAGTTCTTCCCATGGTTAATTCCTCCATATTGTTTGAAATGTTTTAACATGTACACCTCTTTCCCTTCTAGGTGAAAAATATTAGAGTCCTGGTTGGATTAGGGGCAAATTTTAACTATGGCCAGATATGTAAAAATTGTTGAACTTCAGCCAAAAGTCGAATGCCAGTGTTCATCTGTCAGCTATGTTCAATGAGATCTTAATGCGCATATAATTGTTCATCATGTTGGTGTTGTCCTCTACGTTCATATAATGTTTTTCTCTGTTTTAGGAGGTGCATATTACTTAATTTCCCGAAGTTTGGGACCAGAATTTGGAGGTGCAATTGGGCTCATTTTTGCATTTGCCAATGCAGTAGCAGTTGCCATGTATGTGGTGGGCTTTGCTGAAACTGTTGTGGAATTACTACAGGTATATGAAATATTGTACATGTACACAATATATGTGATATTAACTTGTATACTTCTAGTAGTTCAGAGAAGATCACATTTCTCTCGACATCAGAACTGTTCACGTTTGTAAAGGATAAAGGTTTTTACAATTATTAAAAATTAAAGGGGTATTCCAGCACCTTAAAAACGCTGCCACAGAAGCTGCAAATACAGTAGTTAAATTAAATTAACCAGCCTAGGGTGTGTTCATATCTCATTTTTGCCATCCGTTTAACGTATATGTTGGGGGGGGGGAAAAAGATACAGAAGCTTAGCACACCACACTTTGGTATCCTTCAGAGTCCGGTAAAAAAAACGTATGTAACTGTGTAAGTCTGGTAAAAGCCCTTTAAAGGGGTTAACTGAGACTAAAAAAATGTGAACCATATGCCGGGCCCCTCACACTGAATATACTTATCTGGTTCTTCACTCCCTGCGCTGCTCCTGGTTCCCGCACCGCCACTGCTGCATCTCCCCATCTGCGAATGTAAACATCCGGTGTTGGAGGGTAGCAACGAATGGCAGGCGGTAACGGGGACGAGCCTCCCTAGCATCACAGGTGACCCAAGGGAGGGTCATCCCCGTCCCTGCCTGCGGTTGGTTGCTCCCCCCCCCCAACACTGGATGTTTTCATCAGTGCACGGGGAGAAGCGGTGGTGCGGGGACCAGGAGCGGCGCGGGGAGCAGGTAAGTAGATTCAATGTGAGGGGCCCGGCATATGCGGTACATTTTTTAGTCTCAATTACTCCTTTAAGACTTAGAATGCTTTTAAGTGGTTTTAGCAGAAATGTCTTTCAAGTCCTTCTGTAATTGGTAGTCATATGTAGTAGCATCTGTAACACTTGTCCACACCAGATGGTAAAGTAGTGTGCTCTGCCCACGCTTATACTTTTTAGTATGTTCAACAATAAGTGGCTGAAACTATGACTTTATTTAGTTTGGCTTCACTGAGTGACTGAGGGTGTAGATGGTAACCATAAAGTCATTTTTCCAATACTCTGCCTACGAATTAGTCAAGTTTTCCTGCTCCTCTTTCTAGAAACCCAGCAAGTGCCAGGCACAAGGAAAGTGTGTGAGAGGAGGATCCTGAGCGCAGTCCGGCTGTCATCAGCTCCGCTCGGTGGCTGTGCTCCAGAAATGTGCCTTTAATAGGAATGCTGCAGAAAGATCTGCTCAGTATACCTTCAGCACATGTTCTTCTCTTAGGCACACTACATGGCTGTTTATGCACACAGAACGCTTTCTGTATTCTGTCTCCTCTCTCGTCACTAAGTGAACTTGGTCAGACAGCCAAAGAACAGTGTAGTCTAATGGGCTGGTATAGCAGCCGTCTTGGATGAAGTGAAGTAGTATTTCCATACATGTTATGATGAAGTGTATTCATTATAAGTAATAATCTCTTACTCTTTCATGTAGGATAACTCTGTTAATATCTTATATAGGAAAATAACGCTGTGATGGTGGATGAACTGAATGACATTCGAATCATAGGTGCAATCACGGTTGTTTTGCTGCTGGGTATCTCTGTAGCAGGAATGGAGTGGGAAGCGAAAGTAAGTCAATCGAGTCTCCTCTTCAATCTTCTGCAGATGATTTGGTGGCCACCCGCTAGTCTTTGTTTACATGTTGCCAGCGATGACTGGCCTAAAGAGTCACATACCATATAGCCAGGGGCGTAGGGGGTGCAGAGGTAGCAGTCACTACCTGGCCCAGGAGCCTGAGGGGGCCCAAAGACCCTTGTGTCATATAAGAAAACACAAGTATTATAGAAAGTGCATGCAGGTCAAGTTACACCTCTAGCTGAAGGGGGGAGGGGGGGTTAGGTCAAGAATTTGGCATGGGAAAGGGGGATGCCATTTCAATTTTCGCCTTAGGCAGCACGAAGGCAAATTGCTTCCCTGCCCCTGGCCACAAAGCACAGAGGGAAGGAAGGCCCAAGCTTGAACCTTTGCACCAGGACCCATGAGCCTTTAACTACGCCCCTGCATATTGTGGCTTATGTTGGCCATTGGTCAAACCATTCCATATGTTTTTTTTGTTTTTTTGTTGTTGCTATGATCTGCTGCGTTTTCCTATGCAGAAAAAAATAAATAAAAATATTCTGACTCATACCATGCCAACGACAGAGGCAAAAAGGACACAGTTTTGGCATCTTTTAAATAAATGGGGTCCTTTTTTATGTTTGGGAGTTATCCTGCCACATATGCCAACTGTGTTCATGTAATGTGACGTGAATATAGCCTTAGAGGGAATCGGAGTCTTCTAGGCTGGGGGAGGATCCATCCATGCTGGAAGTTTGGACGCAGAGGTAAATGTACTGAATGCAAAAGTCGTACATTATGGGGCAGATTTAGGAATGCTGTCTAAAAGTGAGACAAGACAGTCTTAAACTGAGCCAGACTTATCGCGGTGGCTGGTGCTTGATGATGATAATCTAACTTTACACCACCTATTTGTTGGTGTAGTTTACATTTTTTGGTGCAGAGTATGGCATTTAAGCCGTGCCCCCTTTTTGTAAAGCCATTGTTAGAGAAGACCCAACAAGGGGGAGATTTATGATCTCCCTTGCGTTAGAAAAGTGGCTTTAAAAAGTTGCAAGCTGGGTGTTTGTGACTTGTTAAATGTGATTTATTTATTTTTTTACTCAAATTCACAAATGCCTCTTTTAACACCGCCCTCACCACTTTACCAAAAGGCTGAGTGGCAAGGGCAGGAAAGTGGCGTGGCCAATTACCAAGACAAATTTATCCTCCTTTACACCAGTTTTTTGGTGCAAATAAAGCCAGAAATCTATGGTCGCCCAGAGCTGTTATAGATATCTGTTTAGGCACAGACTGTCGGAGGATGCACCTACGTTATGACAAAGAAGACCTCGTCGTAAATTAGGCCATTGTCCGGCAGTGCAGGAAAGATGTGCCAGTCTTCATAAATCTCACCCAAGTGTCCAAAATGCTTAATACATGTCATGCAAAGCATGTGCTCCTGTTTTTTGGTGCAAATTTCACCAGAATTCTGGCACATTTGATTAGGAAATCTCCCCAGATGTCTGTAAATGCACCTATATAAATCTTTTTCTAAACCGTGGCCGCTGTCTGATGCCAAGATCGCTGGTACAGTACTTTGTGTATAATTGGTATATTTGTATATTCTGGAATATGTCTCCATATTACGTGTTAGTGATTTTGTTAAATTATGTTTTCACAGGCCCAAATTGTGCTGTTGGTGATTTTATTGTTGGCAATAGCTGACTTCTTTATAGGAACAGTTATTCCAGTGGAGGACAAGAAGGCCAAGGGATTCTTTAGTTATAAAGGTATTTGTTGGAACGGAAGCTACTAAAATAACATCACAAGTAAAGTGAACCTGTCTAGTGGTTTCTGTGCAGGATAAGATACAGGGAGATATGATCGGCTCTGTTGTATATAATGTGGAGCACGATTTCTGAGTAAAAAGAAGAATAAATCCTGATAGGACTCCTAGCAGAGACCGAAAGAGTCCTGATTATCCCATCTCCACACAGTGATTGACAGCCTTCTGTGTACACACACTGATACAGGGAGAGCTGTCATGTGTCAGCGGGATAATCAGGACTCTTACTGTGTCTCCAAGGAGTCCTGTAAGGATTTAGGCCACTTTCACATTAGTGGCAGCATGAATCTGGCGGGTGAAGGGTGCCGCCGGATCCGTAGGACGGCGCGCACATAGGAAGATTCCCAACAGCGCCCTCTGCTGGAGGGAGAATCTTCCTGTGTGCGCGCAGTCCTCCTCCTGCTGTGATGTGCGGAGCTGCTGGGAGCATGTAAGTATGTTTGTGTGTATGTGTGTGTGTATATGTCTGTGTGTGTGTGTATGTGTATGTCTGTGTGTGTGTATGTGTCTATCATGTGTGGTGTGCTGTGGACGGATCTGTCAAGAACTCCATTGAAAGTCAACGGAGGACGGATCCATTTACTGAGTGTGTCACACTGAACGGATCCGTCCCCATTGACTTCCATTGGGGGTCATTCCGGATCCATCTTGGTGCAGATAAACAGTGCGGAGAGCAAACCGCAGCATGTTGGAGTTTGCTTCCGGTCTGGAGACTGAAGAGAACTGAACGGAATGCTTTTAGGAGCGCTCCGTTGTCTTCCGTTCAGTTTTGTCCCCATTGACAATGAATGGGGACAAAACTGAAGCATTTTATTCCGGTATTGAGCCCCTATGACGGAACTCAATACCGGAATTAGAAAACGCTAGTGTGAAAGTAGCCTGTCTGCTTTTACTGAGAAATCCTACTCCAAATCATATAAACCTATATATCTCAGAGCTCATAGGATGACTTTCACACACCACAATAATGGCATGAAAAAGTAGCAAATTACAGCACATGCCATAATTTGCAACTTTTAGATGTTCTCAACACTTTTCAAAAGTTTCAAGGAAAGGGGTATGGCTTGGGGGGCTTAGTGTTGTAGCCCGCAGGATTAACACTAACTTTCACCAGAAACTGGCCTGTTATAGCTCAGGTTTAGACTTGAGTTTCTTAATAAATTAGACACATCTTACTCCAGCGCACAGGGGATCAAGAGTGGTGTATGGGAATGCTAGTCTTTAGAAATCTCCTCCATAGTCTTTTATATTCTGCTCCTCACATCGGGCAGCAGGTTCAGTTTATATTCTGCTCCTCACATCGGGCAGCAGGTTCAGTTTATATTCTGCTCCTCACATTGGGGAACAGTTTTTCTGCTCCAGTAAATTCAAATACTTAAAAAAATACCTCAAATAAATACATTTTTTAGACTTGAAACTAAACAGAATAAATAGGCTACGTCCACATTAGACATTAATTTAGTAGAAAAAAAATGTGTGCCTTGCCATGGATTTCACCCTATGCGCTGTAAAGGGCGAAACCTGCCATAGAAATCTGCATAAATTGACATGCTGCGCAATTAAAATCTGCACCACAGGTCAATTTTGGCTGCAGAGTGATAATGAGATTTGGTCAGATTTCATCTACTTTGCTAGTACTTTACCACACTGCTGATTTTCTGCATGCAATTCCCGGATGGAAAACCTTCAGCATACATGCCACGTGTCTGTCAGGGGGGTTATGCATTTCTTCCACTGGATACTGTCTATGCAATTATTTTGTCGACAAGACTCAGTAATGTAAATGACCTTAGAACGCATGTAGCTTGTGATCAGTAATGTCATTTGCACAGTGGAAGTAAAAAGATGCTTGTCAGGATTGCACTTGCTTTTGGTTAGAGGGAGTTTGTCACCTCCAAAATCACACTGCCATGTAGGTTAGGTGCCCTGCAACATTACCATACTTTTCTTGGGAAAATCCGGTCCTCTGAGCCTTAGAAATGATTTTTATTATTTTTATGCAGATCAGGTTTTTGGTGCGCCTGGCTTCCTCTATGTTATTGCCATTGGCTTTGAAGTCTTAGGGACTGGCAATCAAACAAGAGGGCGAGGCCTGGGCGAAATAATTGGCAGAGCGATGTTCCACTGAAAACATTATTTGCATAAAATTTTAAAAGAAGGATTTCTCCGGATTAGAGGACCGGACTTTCACTAGAAAGGTATGGTTATGATTCCAGGGCTCCTACCCTATGTGGTGGTATGCTTACTTTGAAAACCGATAACAGACTCCCATTAAAGCCAGTAGTTGAGCTTACGTTTACTTTTCTTTTAGCTGAAATTTTCACTGAAAACTTTGGGCCAGATTTTCGGAAAGGAGAAACCTTCTTTAGTATCTTTGCCATTTTCTTCCCTGCTGCGACTGGTATCTTAGCAGGAGCAAATATCTCAGGTGATCTTGCGGTGAGTATTTTCTGGGGAAGTAGATATCAAAGTATTTCTGGCGCCTAGGTGTTACTGAACCCATGTTTCTGTTCTGTATTCTCCAGGACCCTCAACAAGCCATACCTAAAGGCACACTGTTGGCTATTCTTATAACAACTATAGTCTACATGGGTGTTGGAGTGTCTGTGGGTAAGAAACAAGGCATTAAATGTCTACCAACGCTTTCCAGTTGTAATGTAATACCCTACAACGTAATTGTCACCAAAAATTCCATGTTTTTCTTAGGTTACTTTTTTTTTTTTTTTTGCTTGTTTTGCTGTGTTCGTTAGCTTTAAAGAAGAACTCCCGCAAAAATTTTTATTCTCTGACCTGTTAGAAAGGTGCATAATATAATCTGTAGTGATTGTCATTTTCTTATCAGTGACTGTTTCTGTGAGTAAAAACCTCTCTTCTTATTGTAGCTGGGTCATGTGACCAACTCCCTGACCTCCAACTGACCCAGGACAGAAAGCCAGTCACTGCTCTATTTATTCCTATGGGAGCCTCACTTTCAGTCTCATAGGAATACATAGAGAATTAGACTTCCTGTCCACACACAAGTCTATGTGTGAGTTGGTGGGTCTAATTGCTGGTCACATGACACAGATAAGAAACTTCAGGATGATATAAGTCAAAAATTGAGACACTGGTAAGAAAATGACATTCACTACAAATTATATCATGTACATTTCTAGCAGGACATGGAATAAAATTTTTGTCGGGAGTTCTTCTTTAAGTCTATGGGTGTTTTGAAACGCAGCACACAGCTCCTTTCACCTTTTTTAAATCACAGCATTTTCTGACTATGGTGTTTTTTTCAGTAATTTTCCTATTGAGAAAAAAAAGCCTGAAAAAAAATCACGTCAAAGCTATTAATAAATGCATGTAACGTAAAAAAAAGTATTACATTGCCATTACAGGTGTTTGTTAGCAGCAAAAGGTACCATTGCTTAAAGAGGACCTTTCACCACTCCTGATGTGCCTGTTTTAATAGCTTCATGCATTCCCCGTGTAATAACAAGTCTGGAACATCTATTCTTATGTCTGTATGTTGTGCCATTCCTTTATTATTTGCACTAGAAGTTATGAGTGAATTGCTATTTGTCTTCAGTAAAGGAACAGAGGGGAGGTAACAAGTTGGATGTGTGTACCTGCACTGTCTGAACATGGCAGCACTGATTGGCTAGAGTCAGTCTGTGCAGGTACACACCCCCAACTGGTCACCTCCCCTCTGTTCCTTTACTGAAGACAAATAGCAATTCATTCATAACGTCTAGTGCAAATAATAAAGGAATGACACAACATAGAGCCATAAGAATAGATGCTCCAGAATTGTTAGTACGTGGGGAATGCATGGAGCTATTAAAACAGGCATGTCAGGAGAGGTGAAAGGTCCTCTTTAACCTGCATGTTTGTGTGACTATTGACCACCATGGGTGGTACACTAAAACTGTTGCCAAATTACCACATTTGTCTTTTTCCAGTTTTTCCTTCATCCATATGGCCTGTCTTTCTTATTATCTCCCCCAGGCTCATGTGTCGTACGAGATGCCTCTGGAAATGTTAATGACACCCTTTCATTTGGTGTGACAAACTGCACAGATGCTGCTTGTAAATTAGACTATGACTTTACAGCCTGTAAACCGGACTGTAAATATGGACTGATGAACAACTTTCAGGTATCAGAGTGTAAATCTTGTCCTTTTTATTTATTAGGAATCTTGGTTCCCCAAATCAGGGGTTGTCCAACTTCATATGTTTTTTTTTTTTTTTAGATAAAGCAGGAGGTGTCAAGGGAAGAATATGCTTATCTGCTCCTCATTTCTGTTCCAGCTCAATGGATCCACCACTGTCTTCACTGTGGTCCAAGCATTCAAACCTCTGGCATGGACAAGTCACGTGCGCCACCATAGCTATTGACTGGCCACAGCGGTGACGTGCCCCCCAAACGGCATGTAACCTAGCTGTGACATGCCACTTGGGGACATACCACCACTGCAGCAGTGCACATGTCCCATGCCAGAAAGTACATGCAGGGACCAAAGCGCAGTAAAGACAGCGGTGGACCCACTCAACCAGAACCGCATATCATGGAGCAGGTGTGTATAATTCCCTCAACAGGTCCTGCTGGGTGGGGAAAGTTTTTAAGAAACTATGTGAAGTTGGATAAACCCCTTTAAAGAGGACCTGTCACCAAAAAATGCAATCTGACTGCAGTATGCTATAGAGAATGAGAAGCTGAGCAGATTAATATATAGTTTTGTGGTCAAAGATTCAGTAAAAGCTGTAATTTTTAGCTAAACAATCTTATTTTCAATTGGCCTTTTATTAAAAAATATTGAGCCATTTTGTCACAAAGGGTTAACTGTTTTTCTAACTGTATGATTGGTACTTTGTGCCTTTCATCTAAAAAACCTTATCTCTAAATGACTAAGAGGACCTAAACACTTATTTAAGCCACATTCTCATCAGTAAGGAACTGAGCTACAATGAGTGTTTATAATGCCAGAGAGCAGAGATAAGGAGCCTGTCAGCTCCCCAACTGACGGAAAAGACCACAGGCTGCTACTACAGCATCTCAGCTCTGTACACAAAAAAGGATTCCATATTTTTACTAAGGACCAATTGGAAAGAAATATTTTTTAGCTCAAAAGAAGTACAATGCAATAATAAAAAAAGAAATGCTCCCAAAGGTGTAGCTACACACAATTCATTGGATTGCCCCCCACTCCCTTTGTTGTTTTTGGCAAGACTTAAAGGCTGTGGTGCATGTTATCGCCATTGGGCTTTTAATATGTGTAAATGAAGTAGAGGTCAAGAATATATTAGATTTGAGAGCAAAATTTTTTTTTTCTTTTAGACATAAGTTTAAAGGAGTTTTCTGGGATTGTACCACTGATGACTTTTCCTCAGGATAGGTCATCAGTATCTGATCGGTGGGGGTCCGACACCCGGGACCCCCGCCAATCAGCTGTTTGAGAAGGCACTCCCGCTTTTCCTAGGCCAGTCACGTCACGTTCATCGGTCACATGGCCTAGGAGCAGCTCAGCCCCTTTCAACTGAATGGAGCGGAGCACGATACCAAGCACAGCCGCTGTACAATGTACGGCGATGTGCTTGGTGAGCGGGGAGAAGATAGCGGCGCTCACGGGAGCACTGGTACCTTCTCAAACAGCTGATCGGTGGGGGTCCCAGGTGTCGGACCCCCACTGATCAAATACTGATGACCTATCCTGAGGATAGGTCATCAGTAGTAAAATCCTGGAAAACCACATCCTTTAGAATATGCATTTGTAATTTTATTGAACTTTCCTGAACAGATCTGTAAATCTCAGCCAATATGAGTGATATGATGTATCGTCATTTGTTCAATCTTAGGCTACTTTCACACTGGCGTTTTTGCCGGATCCGGCAGTGTTCAGCAAAAACGTTTCCGTTACTGATAATACAACCATCTGTATCCGTTATGAACGGATCTGCTGGTATTACCTTTAACATACCCAAGAGGGATCCGTCATTAACTTCATTGAAAGTCAATGGGGGACAGATCCGTTTTGTGCCAGAGAAAACTGATCCATCCCCATTGACTTGCATTGTGGGTCTTGACTTATCCGTCTTGCTCCACATCCCATGATGCTGCGGTTTGCTCTCCGGTATGAGAACGGAACAGGATGCATTTTGGAACATTCCCTTCTGTTCAGTTACGTTTTGTCCCCATTGATAATGAATGGAAGTGTTTTTCGGGTATTGAGACCCTATGACAGATCTCAATACCAGAAAATAGAAACACTAATGTGAAAGTAGCCTTAGTTTGTTAAAGAAATATTTAGCCCATTCTTGCATTGATGTTATTAAAGTCAGGTGACAAGTCTCCAGCGCTGCTCACCTTTGAAAAGTGGCAACCAAGTCCATGTGACCCCCTTATTTTTTGTAGTATTTTGACTCTGGCACTTACTCTATCCCGTCTGTATGGTTTTTGAATGCATTATGTACTCTGCGTGTCAACAATCAAACTCTACTTCCCTTTTAGGTCATGAGCATGGTGTCTGGATTTGCACCACTTATTTCAGCAGGAATTTTCTCTGCGACTCTTTCATCAGCACTTGCCTCCTTAGTGAGTGCACCAAAGGTTTTCCAGGTGAGCTCTTTATACTAGCATGTATAGAGAAAACATGATCTGTTCTCTATATGCCCACCTCTTTACTCTGTAGTTGTCAGTCAATGAGTACTTTCTATTTTGATGTATACAATTTTCCTTGCTATGGTAATCCAAATTGTGCCTAGTTGCAAAAGAATTGGATTTGCTCCAATACAAGTGATCACTATTCAAGTAAGCTTGCAGATCTATGTTGCAATCAATCTCTTCTTTTCCACCCCCTGCAACTACCATCAGCGGTGTGTAGAAGCGGTTTGCTTAAAGGGGTTTTCCGGGATTTTACTACTGATGACCTGTCCTCAGGATAGGTCATCAGTATCTGATCAGTGGGAGTCCGACACCCAGTACCCCGACTGATCAGCTGTTTGAGAAGGCACCATCTCTCCCGTGAGCGCTGAGGCCTTCTCTCAGCTTTTCCTAGGCCAGTCACGTCACATTCATCGGTCACGTGGCCTAGGAGCAGCTCAGCCCATTCAAGTGAATGGGGCTGAGCACGATACCAAGCACAGCTGCTGTACAATGTATGGTGCTGTGCTTGGTGAGCTACAAGAAGGTAGCAGTGCTCACAGGAATGTCGGCACCTTCTCAAACAGCTGATCAGTCGGGGTACTGGGTGTCGGACCCCCACTGATCAGATACTGATGACCTATCCTGAGGATAGGTCATCAGTAGTACAATCCTGGAAAACCCCTTTAATGTGGTTGTCACCTCAGCAAATTGCATTTATCATGTAGATTATGTCAATACAAGCCACTTACTAATGTATTGTGATTGTCCATATTGCCTCCTTTGCTGGATTTATTTTTCCATCACATTATACACTGCTCGTTTCCATGGTTATGACCACTCTGTAATCCAGCATCAATGGACATGCTTGCACTCTGTAGAAAAAGGCGCTGACCTCTCTGACACATTTTCCTGTAGTGTGTCAGCATGGCCACCGCTGCTAAATTGCAGGGTGGTAAAAACCCCTGCAATATGGACAATATCAATACATTAGTAAGTGCTTTGTATTTGTCTACATGATAAATGCCAGTTACTGAAGTGAGAGAATCCATTTAAAGACTATGGACACCTTTTGAAAACTTTTTTTTTTTTTTTAATTGATTTACATGGATTTGAGCCTGAAAATAATTTCCTATAGTTTAAAAAATTACACTGTTTCGCTTATGCAGCTTCTTTGTTTTACATTACATAGCTAGCTGCAAAGTGGTCTCCTGTGCCTCCCTGACCTATACTGAAGGATCTTCTGAGCTGATTTATTTGACTTAAAGAACTCCCGCAATTTTTTTTATTCTCTGACCTGTTAGAAAGGTGCATGATATAATCTGTAGTGAATGTCATTTTCTTATCAGTGACTGTTTCTGTGAGTAAAAACCTCTCTTCTTATTGTAGCTGGGTCATGTGACCAACTCCCTGACCTCCAACTGACCCAGGACAGAAAGCCAGTAACTGCTCTATTCATTCCTATGGGAGCCTCACTTTCAGTCTCATAGGAATGAATAGAGAACTAGACTTCCTGTCCACACATAAGTCTATGTGTGAGTTGGTGGGTCTAATTGCTGGTCACATGACACAGATAAGAAACTTCAGGATGATATAAGTCAAAAATTCAGACACTGGTAAGAAAATGACATTCACTACAGATTACATCATGTAAATTTCTAGCAGGACATGGAATAAAATATTTGTCGGGAGTTCTTTAAGTTCAACTTTGATTTGGGCATAAAGCACTTTAAAAGATTGATCAGGAGAAGTCCGAGATTGACGGGGGACAGAGTATCAGACACAGGTTATTGGGTTAATCACCCTGGAGCTTTCTGTGGCCACTATGTAGTGTAAAACGGAAGCTGCAGAATACGACCAATGTAAAATGCCCAGCAAAAACATATTGCAAAAAAATATATATTTTTTTAGCCCAAAATGCATTTAAATCTAGAATTTATAAAGATGGCCCCCAAAGTGTCCACTGACAGGACAAAGCTACATAAAAGAGCTCTGGAAAAAACCCTCTGTTTTTTTGTGTGAAAATTATACTACTGAATTGATGATACTGTAATTTCCTAAGTGGCTCTAAGCTTAATCATCTCTTAATATGCAATAGACTTACAGCACGTAATTTATTGAATATTTGTAGTTTAAAAGGAACTTCATGCACCAATGCCTTCTGCTTTTGCGGATATTTTGTACTCACTTCACAGAAGCCTGATAAATATGAAAAAGTTCGTGATTTTTCTGTATACTAGCTATATTTTGTCCTTGGGGTTTTTTTCAGATTGTGTCTTGTTTGTACAGCGTAAATAGATTTTATATCTTCCTTAATGAAATCTTTTTTTTTTTTTTTTTTCTCTCTCAAGGCTCTATGCAAAGACAACATTTATCCTGGTCTTCAAATATTTGCTAAAGGGTATGGCAAGAACAACGAACCACTTCGAGGATATCTGCTCACCTTCTTAATTGCATTGGGGTTCATATTAATTGGTTGGTGTGTTTTTGTTTTTTCTCTTGGAGGGTGGGTGGCGGTTTAGATTTGAATTGGGGATATGATACTCCATCATGTTACTTGTATGTGCAAAGGTAAAGGATTGTTATAAATGATGTTTTCAGTCAGTTTCAGATCTTAGTAAAAATAAAGCCACCAGGAAGATTCTGAGAGATGTATCAAGCCGGTATAACTGAAAAGTGGAGCAGCTACATATAGCAACCATTCAGATTCTGCCTTTTTATTCAATAAAAGTCCTGTTCTGATTGGGTTTTTGGGTAACCAAACCTCCATAAAGTTTATTGTGGCCGAAAGATAGAAAATTGACTTCTTAGCAAGTTCAGGTGCAAGATAGATGGCACTTAGTAAGCCTTTGGATGGTCTGGTATGAAAGTAAGGTTGAGGCGGAGACATGGAAATGTTAGGCTACTTTCACATCTGCGGCAACAATTCCGGCAGAGAACCACCTGACACACACTGCAGGATACAAATGGAAAAAATTCAGAGAATTAGCCGGACATAACCAGCTGCATGCTGCTCTGTGTGTCTGGCCAATTCTCGGCAGTTTTGGTGGATCTCCTTGCCACAGATGTGAAAGTAGGCAAAAATTAATTCATCATATGGTTTGTAAAGCAATGATTTTTTCACGCATTTATTACAAATTACAACTGCATTTTTATCACATAATTTAAAGTGTTTGATGTTTTCCTCTTTCAGCTGAGCTGAATGTGATTGCTCCTATCATTTCAAACTTCTTCCTGGCGTCCTATGCCTTAATCAACTTCTCAGTGTTTCACGCTTCACTTGCAAAGTCTCCAGGTAAGACATAGTATAGATATGTTTTGGCTGTTCCCTTTTCTAAATGTCTTCCTATACATCTGTATGAATACATGTGGTTGTGCTTATTGCGACTTACATTTTTCAGTGTTGTGTTTTCCTTATTTCTCTTCCATCATTTCAATCCCCATGTGTTTGTATGGGTTACTTTCAGCTCAGTTTGTGTCCATTTTAACAGGTTTTAATTATTTTAAAAAAGCGCCGTTTGCTGTGCTTGATTCCACCAAAAATAAATAACATATATATATATATATATATATATATATAAATTTTTTTTTTTACATTAAAATTAATGAATTATGTCATTCATCCATTTAACAGAATTCTTTTCTGTTCCTCTGACAGAACAGTAATATGCAAAACACAACGCTGATATGAACAAGCCTTTATATCATCTGGTGATCCAGAATAAGCAATTCTAGCTAGTTCCCCAAGTTCAAACTCTGTTCATCACCAACATTGCCCTAGAGCTGATAAGAGCTTCCTGTTCCTGAGATACAGCCCCCTAAAATAAGTGCGTCCTGAAGGATCATTACTGCTGGTTTGCCATGGGCTCGTTTCTCAGGAATTAGCCAATGCACGTTTGGTAATGTACGCCAGGGATGAGCAAATTGACTTTGGATGTTTCATCCGAAGTCGATTCTCTCATCCTTAATGTACACAGTCTGACTTTACTAACTTACTTTATAATAAATATATTGCCAAATACCTTTCATTAGTTATAATGGCTTGTATTGTGTGGGTAACAATCATCAGGGGAAATAAAATGGCCCCCATCCTATTAGTACACACAAAACCTGTCCTAATCACACAGCAGGACAAGTTACTTCACAACACTGAGGTAAAGATCTGCCTCATCCTCCTCTCTGCTCTACTTGTCAGGGATTATGATCCTGAATAAGATCTTCAGCTGTATCTCTCTAGGAATGGAGTCCATGAGGAGACATGAAGTACAGAGAGGAGGTGAAGGGGATGTGGTAATGAGCAGCAGCTCTTGTATGCAGTCTCCATTACCACAGTCTATCCTGTCCATCCTCTCTGTACTTCATATTTCCTCATGAAATACATCCCCACAGAGATTCAGCTGAAGATCTAATCAGCTGTATTCAGGATCATAATCCCTGACAAGTAGAGCAGAGAGGTGGCTGAGGCAGCTCTTTAGCTCAGTGTTGTGAAGTAACTTCTCCTGCTGTGTGATTAGGACAGGTTTTGTGTGTACTAATAGGATAGCGGCCATTTTGTTTCTCCTAATTGCTCCCCAGACAAAACAAGCCATTATACATAATGAAATGTATTTAGCAATATATTTATAATAAAGTAATATTTAAGTATTTTCATTTTCTTAATTTCCGTAGAACCCCTTTAAGATGAATTTATACTGTATCCAGAGAGATGCTACATTTTTATATGATCTGTGATGACTTTTTATTTTATTTTCCTGACAGGTTGGCGTCCAGCGTTTAAATACTACAATATGTGGGTGTCTCTTCTTGGAGCCCTTCTTTGCTGTGGGGTCATGTTTGTTATTAACTGGCAGGCTGCTCTTTTAACATATGTCATAGTCATCGGATTGTATATATACGTTACATACAAGAAGCCTGGTAAGTTTACATCTATTTTGACAAGATTATTGTGAACCGTTTGTGACCATAACTCAAAAAGAAATTCAGTAAATTTAACATTGACAGATCCGTTGATTTGCTCTCCAACCCTAGATATTGCTGCTTGTGACTTATTTGACGTAATACGTTCTTAGCCAGTCGTTTCAATGGTGGCAGCCCTTAAACACAGCTACATTGTTTGAAGACCGCTGATTAGATCAGAAAGGTTTTATTGCGCCGATGATGTCAGTCCTTGCTTTACACATTAAAATAAAGCAGCATTTGGGCTTTTTGTTGGACACAATAACATTGCAATGGTTTTCTTCCTAATTATACAGATGGGATTGTGAAAGGCCATGAAGTAGGTTCTCTGAATAGTCACTGTTGCATATTGACCCTAAGCTTTTGAAAGAAGCATTCCTGCGCGTGGATTAGTTAGAATCTCATTTATAATGGGCGAAACAATGGAGCGGATTTCACTCCAAGGTCGCAGTGGTCCGTGTTGAGTTGTGAAGTTATTTAGAGAGACTCGCCCCCATCTGCTATTTTATATCTTTAGAAAAGTATTTTCATCCCTGGAAAATATGAGATATTATCAGAAGCTTCATGGTGTGGAGCACTTTTGATATTTTCATTTATAGAAGCAATGTGCAGTTAATTTGTGGCTATTTTCTGCAGCATTGCGGCTGTTTTGCTTGGCTGTAGCTGCACGCGGTATATACATGTGGATGACGGATCTTTTTTCTTTTTTTAAACGAGAAGAAAGTATGCAGCTGGTGCCTGGTAACAAATGTCTTTGTGTTGAGAGGAAGGCGGCAGGACATTCTCTAAGTGAAGAAGCCCTGTGGAATATCACAGTGAAGGGCCGTTTGCGGGAAGTTCCATTAGTTCCTGTTCGTTTCCTGACTGGATCGTTTGTGCACTAGGGGAAAAAAAAACATAGTAGATTGGTCATAATCTGAAATAACAGAAATATAAACTTTTACATTGTTTTTAAAGGTGACAATATAGAAAGTTCTGTTACCATGACCATTCACACAGCGGTCTACAGTGCTTAGCTTTACCATTTCATTTCCTCTAAAATGGAATATGGATGGGGTTCCATTGAATTTTAAGTTTCATCTTTGTCTTAATCTAGAACACATGCTTAAATCTGATTTACCTGTGGTTACAATACATTTTGGGTCAGTTCAGTGCTCGAAGCCATTCTTCACTATTCGGCTCTTTCACAGCGTCCGGTAATTTTGACAACAACACTGGCATACATGAAACCTTCTTGGAGAACGTTTAGGGTACATGAAACATGATGTGTTTTATGGCTGCAAAATTTGCAACAAATCCATGGCAAAAATCCACATGAAGTTGCATGAATTTGATGCAGATTTTCTCGATGATTTGATGCGGATTTCATTGCATTGCAAAGCCTCGCAGGAAATCCGCAGCATTTGGAATTTCAAGTGCTTGTGAGATCACTGGTCTGTGGACCATGCCGCGGGCAACATTTCCACACCTCTTATCTTGTCTGCTAATGAGTCGAAGGTACCTATTTACACGAATGGATGTACCATGGATGACCAGCTGTAATTATGTCCTCATAAAAGATTGGATGAACAGCACGCTAGCACTCTCTCACTAGTCATGCAATCCATGTACATATTTACATTGGCCAATACTTTTAGTTGGGATCACAAACTTTTGTGTGATAATCACCCCATAATTGTAACAAGCCATGTCCCTGATCAGACGGGACACACAGTACCGTAAATGTTATTCCAGTATATTATCGAATGTGTGAATCTGACTAGTGCTCTTCTATATCAAACATGAAATGAATGACCTTCTTTCAGATGTGAACTGGGGATCTTCAACGCAAGCCTTGACCTATCTGAATGCACTGCAGCACACCATTCGGTTGGCAGGTGTCGAAGACCATGTGAAAAACTTCAGGTGATTTTTAAAGGATAATCTGTTTAATACAGCATTGTATATAGATCAATTTATCTTCCAGTCTGCTCAGACAAGTAACGCCCCTCCCCATCCCTGAATTGTCTACTGGCTGTTAAACATAAGCTCTTTTTAAACAAATTTTTTCGTCAAATGGTCCCCGATTCCTATTTATCACTATCTTTGCTCAGAGGTAACCTATATACATTCTACTACCATCCAAGCTGCAATTCCTGGTCTGCTGCATCTCCCTGCTGATGTTTTTGAGAAACAATAACACAAAGTTGCTGGACTTGGTTGTTTGACATAGTCCTGTGCACACTTTACAAGGTTGTGTATATGTAGGTAACACACTGGGGGAATTAGATGATCTGCTGTGTAGACCTAGGAGTTTTGGAACATCCCTCGTTTATATCATTATGAATCCTGCTTACAGGCTGTGTTCACATTTTGTGAATGCTTTCATGTTATGGGCCAGAAAACTTTGCACTGCAAATGACAAATGTAGCCCTAGGCCTCCATTTAGACAACACAGGCAAACAAAAACGCTCCTATGCCGCACAGTATATGTAGTTTTTAGTGAGATTGTGGTGAGTGACCAAACATATACCACTTATGTCTCTGCAGAGGCATTTGTCGTGGAATACTCACAAAGTATGCTGTAAGCTGAGCCCTATCTAGCATCTTCTTCACCCTTACAATATTCCAATTAAAATAGTTATTTATACATTCTTATTAAATGGATTATTATTTTATGTTTTATATTGTCTTGTGCTTTATTTCTCCCGTCACAGGCCTCAATGCCTTGTTTTAATTGGTGCTCCAAATTCACGTCCAGCTCTCCTTCACTTAGTGCACGCCTTTACAAAAAATGTTGGTTTGATGATCTGTGGCCATGTGCACATGGTAAGGTTTTTTTATATTTCAGTTTCCCTTCTGTATGTGTTTTGGACATATATGTCTTAAAATGTTTTCATTGAGTTGGATAAAGAAAGTATGAAGTAGATCAGGGGTAAATATGAGTAGATTACCAAGCACCATGTGTGCTTGATAATGGCACCTCGCACCCATGTAACTGACTATGGAAGGAAACAAAAACTTGTCACCAAATAGCTCTTAGAGCAGAAGTAGAATACTGAAAGTGTGTGCCAATCCTTGATGTAGAGTACTGTGCAAAAATTGTAGGCAGGTGTTGAAAGAAATGCCGCAAACTAATAAATCTTTCACATTTGCCACTTGAATGGAGTGAGCACTTGTAAATACACTGTGCTGCCACTGCAAACGGGACTTAGAGGAAGCAGTGTTTACATGCTGGACCCCCAACCGATGTGATATTGATGACCTACCCTGACGTCCCACTGCACCACCCTTTTAACCAATTATACCAAACAGGTTATAATGGTCTTCATTTACATATGTAAGTCTGATACAAAGGTGAGGTTGTGGAAGACGGTTTCATGTCACAGATCATACACCATGGCAAGACATGGTAGTTATACTGCATCCTCAAGGTCTCTCCTCGGCAAAGGTTTCAAAGCAGACTGGGATTTCAGGTGTGTTCAAGCTCTTTTGAAGAGGCACAAAGAAACTTGCAACAATGAGGACCGGAAATGCAGTGGTTGACCAAGGAAAGACACCTCATGCTTACTTTACTTTGAAATCATAATATGTCCAGCAGTGCCATCAGCTCAGAACTAGCAGAAACCAGTGGGACCAAGCTACACCCATGGAGAAGTTTAGCCAGAAGTGGTCGTTATGAAAGAAGTTTTTCAACACCTGACTAAAACTTCTGCACATTACTGTATATTAGAGGTACTTGTTCCCCGAACAATGGCAAAACAGCTTAAGTAAAGTACATGTGCATGAAAGGAAATGTTGGCAAACAAATTTGGTGGATATGATGATTTTTCATTTGGCAACGTCAGCAGACCTGCAGGGTCGATTATTGTGTAAGCCAAACATGTTTCCTAAACCCCAAGCATAAGAGAAGTATTAGGTTGTGAAACAGATACATATTTGGGAGACGTGCTGCAACAGTGCACTGCCTTGGTGTTGAGTCCCTAGGAGACAAATAAATATGGTGTGGTGCCTCTTGCACTCAGGTGAACTGGATGCCTGTAGGCACAGAAAGGTTTCAAAAACTGGATTATGATGTCTGACTAACTGCATCTATGTGGATCTGGTGAGCATCAGGCAGGGGCGGACTGGGAACTTAAAGTGGCCCTGGAAAAAAAATACTAAAAGTGGGCCCCGTTTTGTAGTTGGGTCCAAATTGATGGAAGGCAGGGTCAGCACATTATACCATCCCAACGTAGCCAAATACCACAGTCCATCACAAAATACTGCCAGCAGCCTCCTGGGAAATTTCCCTATAAGGTCTATTGACCAATCCGCCCCTGGCATCAGGTACAGTCTGTGTGAGTGTGTCGGAGCTGGATAGCTTGGGTGGACGCTGCTCTTCCTGTTAAGATGATGTTGATCAAAGCTGCTGGGACTCCAAATACTGCATGGCTAGAGCGGCTTTTGTAGGCTGGCCTTTTTATTGACATAGCCATATAGGACTTGCTAAATGTGTATAATACAAGAAGTTTAACGTTCGTTTTATATCTCTGTAGGGTCCTCGAAGACAAGCTATGAAAGAGCTACTTACAGACCAGGCTAGATATCAGAGGTGGCTTATTAAAAACAAAACCAAAGCCTTCTATTCCCCAGTACATGCCGAGGACTTGAGGGATGGAGCTCAGTATCTTATGCAGGTAAAGTCTTTATCTCCATGTGTTCTGGTTTGCATAGTGTAAAGTTATGCAATAGACACCAGTTATGTTATTAAATAAAATTAAAGGAAATGGAAAGGCTCTTCCCAGTCTTGCCTTGTCGTCTTCCCAAGCTGACATTTTTTTTTATTTTTGCTTTGTAGGCTGCTGGATTGGGGAGAATGAGACCAAATACTCTTGTGCTTGGCTTCAAGAATAACTGGATTCAGTCAGATATGAAAGATGTTGAGACTTACATTAACTTATTACAGTAAGTATAGGAAAAATCTGAAACTGCATGTGTATCTACAGACCAATGTTTTCTTGAACTTCTTCTGTACGTTACCTTTGCTCCGTTTTCTATGTCTTGTGATTCCGAGGCCGCCTCTCTCTACTGTAAGCACGACTTTTCTTCACAACCCCCAGTGGTGTATATCTGGGCTTAGATTTATGCTCCTTGCTGTTTTTACTGGTAAATTAAACACGAGCATACTGTTTATATGAAAAGCACAGGGACACAGCCATGTTTAAGACGTTCAGCTGCATGATTACAAGGAATCGCTGTGAGAAAATATTTGCATCCTTTGGATCGCAATGGAGTTTCTCATCTTCTCTTGAGGTATTAAATACAGCCTGGTACACAGCGATAACCCTTCAAGACAAAACTCATTTTCATATTTGCATTTTAATTTTTTTCTTCTCCGCATAACCATATGATGGCTTATGTTTTGCGGGACAAGTTGTAATTTTTTAACGGCACCATTTAACTTACCATGCCTTGTATTGGAAAATGAGGGAAGAAATTATTTGTGGGCCCACAATTCCGCCAAGGATTTATGGGTGTTGATAATATGGTGTTCACTGTATGCTAAAAATTAAATGACATCCTTATTTTGATGGTCAGTACGATTATAGCACCAGATTTGTATAGGTTTTACTCCTTTTATAAAAAATAAAATAAAAACCTTTTGAAAAAATATATTTTCTTTGCATTGCCATAACTAGGGATGAAACCGAACCCGAGTTCGGGAAATGTTTTTTTTTACAGTAGAAATTAATTTGTGAAGTTATTATGCAAAGTCTCACCAGACTTTGCGAAGTAATAACTTCGGCTCATCGGAGCCAATAGCTCAAATGAAGTATTATGCGAATCGACTTCGGATGTTTCATTTTATTCGGGATTTGCTCATCCCTAGCCATAATGTATTAAATTTCCATCCAAACTGTAGTTTTGTCAACTTTTTGGGGGGACTAGGTGACTGAAAAAATGTTAAATCCCAAGTTTTTATTTACGCATTGGCACAGGAAAATTTAAATATTTTAATAGTTCAGACGTTTTTGGACGCGGCGGTTATGTTTATTTTTTGTTTATTTTCATATATAAACTTTTTTTTTTTTCCATAATTTTTTTAGTCCCCTTAGGGGGGCTAGAACCTGTTATTTTCAGGTTGCTTATCTCCTAGACCTTATTCGAGAACCATGACAGGCCTGGGAACATTCATCATATTCAAGTATCATGTATGAGTGCTGTGGTATTCTTATACATTTATGTGGGAACCTTCAGCAGGCCCTAGGCTGTAATGGCAACCGATCGCAGCCTCACATTTTTACTGCAGGGACTCCCATCAGAAGGCAGAGCCCCCTCCTTCTGCCTAGTTCCACAGATGCTGCGATTACTATTGACTGTGGCATGTGAGGGTTTAAATGACTGGGTTTGACATCACTGACGTCTGTTATAGGCATCAGTAATGCAGCAAGAAGATCTAATATGGCCAAATGAGTTGTTCTTGTAAAGATATTAACAAAATGAAACAAGTGCATTGTACTTACATATTTTGAACCTTTTTGTTTTTTCCATTTCTTTGCTGCAGTGATGCTTTTGACTTCCAGTATGGTGTAGTTGTGATTCGTCTGCGAGAAGGCCTAGATATTTCTCATCTCCAAGGCCAAGGTAAGGAAGTCCGATAAGTGATAAACCAAGAATAAAACAGTAGTAAAAAGCCATAAGTCGCGCTGGTTTTTTTTTTTTTTGCTGCTAGAGATAAAATATACATTCTGTACAGTCGGAGATGCAGTGTCCAGTGGAGACAATAATTATCCACAGGCCGTTAGGATATGAGAAGTTCTTGTTAGGCCCTGTCCACGGTAACAATAATGGCCTCCATTTGATGTATACTTTGGGAAAAGCTCCTGATACGTACCTTTTAATAGAGGTCTGTGACATATCCCACTGTCAAGTGATACAGTGGGTTATATCACCCCTTGTCCGAAAAAAAATGCATATGGTATGCATTTATTTCTTACTGCCGTTATATAGAATGGAGCAGACGATTACAAAATTCCATACATACCTAACGAGCGATCATTGGTCTGTGATATCGCCTGTCTGAATTGACCTTAAAGAAGAACTCCCGCAAAAATGTTTATTCTCTGACCTGTTAGAAAGGTGCATGATATAATCTGTAGTGAATGTCATTTTCTTATCAGAGGCTGAAATTGAGAGTTTCCACTCTCTTCTTATTGTAGCTGGGTCATGTGACCAACTCCCTGACCTCCAACTGACCCAGGACAGCAAGCCAGTAACTGCTCTATTCATTCCTATGAGACTGAAAGTGAGGCTCCCATAGGAATGCATAGAAAATTAGACTTCCTGTCCACACATAAGGTGCTGTGTGAGTTGGTGGGTCTAATTCCTAGTCATATGACACATATAAGAAACTTCAGGATGATATAACTCAAAAATTCAGCTACTGGTAAGAAAATTACATTCATTACAGATTACATCATGTACATTTCTAGCAGGACATGGAATAAGATTTTTGCGGGAGTTCTTCTTTAAGCTTGTTAGTCGGGCTCCATTTACCCAATGAGTATCCTTTTAGTCTCCATCGGGCTGGTATACATTTTTGGTCCACCAGCTTGAGAGAGGCTGCTAGCATGATCTGAACAGGAACTTAAAAATATTCTGGGATCTCTTACACCTTCTATTATAACCTGGCTGCAGTTATGTAATGACTAAAACATACATGCAAAAAAGGAAAATATATTTAAAAAAAGACCAAATGTCATTTCTACTCTATTATCCATCATTTCAGCTAAAATTCATCAGTGATAAATACTTGAGGCATCTCACGGCTTAAACATTTGTTCAGTCCTCCCTTCCCTCCTCCAAATACCATGTCTATGACTTGATCAAATAGCTGCTAGAAACGAATGGGGACAAATAAAACTTTCCTAATGGCGTGACGTGTAGAGACAAGAATATCACGAAGGTCATGATGAGGATGCCAGAGGAAGGTGTGACAGGACGTGCTCTTATTGAAGGGTTTTCACTACGCCCTTCTGGCTTAGGACTGTGTGACTGCCGTCGTATGACAGCGATCGGACCGCAGCAGAGCGCAGAGTTCCTAATTACATGGGCAGGGTGGAATTGGTTCACAATAACTTTGCTGACTGACAGCACAAATTGTAAATGTTGCCGTCTCTCTCTCATGAGCAGTGTGGATTTGTAGACAATGGCAGGAATGTGTGACGTGGCAGATATGTTCGCCCACCCTTTCACTGCCGCGTGTCCTCGGCTGTTTTTGCTAAGCGTTGATATGGTGAAACCGTGTGCACTGTACGTGTGAAAGTGTTACCAGCTTCCAAAGTTATAAGTATTCTGACATCAAAAACATCAACAGTTTAAGCCAAATGTAATACATCATACCTTCAGATATGGTGTCAATTTATTAAAGGGGGTGACCACTTTATGGCCATGTTACCCTTTATAGTTATGTGCTTTTTTGGTTTTAAGCCACTCTCCGCATGTTTATCAAACCTTATGCATAGCAGTCCCATCCTTAAAGGGAACCTGTCATCTCCAAAACACCCCCTGAAGTAGAGTGAGCATTGTATAGTGTAAGTGATGCTGAATCCGAACATGTAAGTTTTATCTTCATACTTACTTCCATTCCGACGCTGTGCTCCCACAAACCTGCAGTAAAATGCACTCACTGGACTCCAGTGCTCACTCACATAATGGAGAGGACTCAAGAGTCCAGTGAGTGCATTTTACTGCAGGTTTGTGGGAGCACAACATCAGAATGGAAGTGAGTATGAAGATCACTTACACTATACACCGCTTACTCTAGTTCAGGGGGTGTTTCGGAGATGACAGGTTCCCTTTAAAGGGGTTATGTCATAATTGATGTAACCAATCCTAATCAGACATCATATATTACATGACAAGACCTTTCTAACAAAGCTAGAACCAGCCCTGTACTTCACATGGATTCAGAGATCTCCACATTCACTGCTCCGGGTGCTCTACCAGATTATCTTCAGCCTGGCAGATCAGGGAGTGTGTCCTTTCTGCCGCAGCTCTCTCCCTGTAACTGCCACAGCCTCTGACAAAACATAACATGGTGGCAGATGAAGATTAAAACTGAGAATTCAGATCCTGGTGCTGGTTTGAAAAATGTAGAATGTGTTCTGTGATGCAACCCCTTTAAGATGGCTGCAAGTGGAGGGTCATGTGACCAGACTTTCTTCCTCCTCTGATGAAACACCCCGGACCTACCATCTGCGCCTGCGCAGGTTCTGTACGCTGGTAATCTCACACAGACACAGTGGAGGATGCTGAGTGAATTTTTGGGTCACATGCCCCTCCATCAGAAGTCGCCACTTCACCTATAACACCGATTTATTAAAGTGACAAACCCATTTAATTACACATTAACACTTTTCCAGTGCAGAGGCACCTTTCTGAGAGGCTTTATTTCCCAGCTCTGTAGACATATGGATGCCATGTCATGTGCACCGCTGTGGCCAGTCTCTGGGTCAGTGGTGATGTGCCCATCAGCGGCACGTAACCCAGCAGTGATTGACCATAGCGGTCCACATGATCCCCTCTGCAAGTGTACAGTCCTGGAACCGTAAGCATCATGGAGAGGAGCCTTCTGTGCTTGGAACCAAGAGGATTGGAGGAGGTGAGTGGATTTTTGGTTTTGTTTTCTAAAGCTGGAATAGCTCTCTTAGGTTCTGCTGAAGAGAGTTGGCTGAAAATTTAAAGGGGCTGTATCATAAGCAGAGAGCTTCTCTGTATGACCTGCTCCCGTTCTGGTGGATTCAAGCCACCTTTGTATTACATGAGCAGCCATTATCAGCTGCTTCCCAGGGGTGCCAGAAGGAGGGCCCATGGCCATAAGCTGAATGCCTCAGCATCTGCTTTTTGAAAGGGGTTGTCTCTGATGAGAGGCATACTTGTCAGAAATGAAAAGAACTTGGCAGAGAGATTGTCCTTTTTTCTGTGTATTTGTGTTCTTTAAAAGCATAAACCCTTAGTGTGAGTTCACAAGGGAAACGACAGCGCTGAGATGAGTGGGAAAAATGAAAAGGGAATATCCTGTGATGTGACAGTGTTACGTGGACAGGGACTTGTTCACTGGGGAAGTTGGTTGTTTTCTGGGTTTTTTTTTTTTTTTGCGCAAACTTACTTGTTAATTCCTCTAAGGCAGATTAAATCGCTTACCCATCTTTTTGTTGACTTGCGATATTTTTATTTTTTTTTTGCAAGATAATTGATGATTAAAAACTGGTTGCACATGTGGAATCTAGACCTCCAGCTGTTTAAGCTGAAGATTTATTGAGAGTCGCCCCTTTACACATTTATAGGTCTGTGGCATTTTCTTTTATTCCTGGCAAATGGCTCTCCGCTGGGATTTCTTTACGAGCAGCTGCATCTGTGGCTTATTTATAGATGAATGGAATACCACAGGAAAGACTCGTTTCCGGCTAGGATAGCTATTGTGTGTGTTTGTTCAAAAGGCTGCACTGACCGTTTTATGGGCGTAATATGATGTAGAAGCCATGTAAGTTTTTCCCTATAGCTATCATTGTCTGATCTGGACGACTGGGCCTGCTTTTCCAGGAAGACTTTTCATGATTCATTTATTTTTCTGCTACGTATTTGTCTCAGAAATCGGGCCTACGAAGAGCAGCTTGTGCGACTTCATGTTCCAGTGTTTCTGCCCTGCTCAAATTATTTGTCACACTGTACTGTGGATTTCGTGTCCTCAATATCACTTTCAAAAAAATGGCTGAGAAGTCTACTTAGGCCCCACACATGGACATGGGACCGCTGTGCCCGTGTTGCTGACTGCAAACCGCAGGCACTGACCATGTGACCTCTACATCCCCAGTGTGGCCCCATTGGCGTCAATGGGTCAGCGATCTGCAAGATGCAGCAGAAGATAGGACATGTTCTATCATTTTATGGCACGGAGACACGGTCCCAGAAATACATGGAAGCCCTTGAAACCCCTTGAAGTGAATGGGTCAGCACTGCGATGCAGAGTTCACACTGGTGGTGCGGTTTGAGGTCTGCAACACGGCACGTCGGTCCCATGGCCGTGTGAATGGAGCCTAAAAGGAATGTATCATCTGTTTTTCTTACTGATTAAAAGATGAAATATATCTTTTCTCAATCTGTTTTTATTTTCTGAATGTAGATTATATATATATATATATATATATATATATATATATATATATATATATATATATACTGATTTCTGTACATGGTTATGGTACACCAAACTTACCTGAGATATGCTTTACAACAGCCTCATGGACCATAGGAACTTGTAATCTGGAGATGACTCATTGATGTGTGTGGGAAAGTATTGTGGGCATGCTCTGTGACCTGTGGATAGGTCATTGTGTATGGAGGAGGAGGGAAGCAATGATCATCACCTATTGTTAATGTTGTTATTATTATTTTACTCGCTTATATAGAGCGGACATATTCCGCAGCGCTTTAGCTTCACACTGTCCCAGTGGGGCTCACAATCTAAATAGTTACTCGTCATTTTAATTCTGCCCGTGATTATGATGAGATACAGATAACTGCTGAAAAGTGAACCGTGTAGAATAGGACATGTCAGCCATTTATAAAGCCGAGGGCCAGTGTCTAAACTGCAAAATTTGAGAATTTCTTTAAAGATAATGAAATGGAAAATAATTCTTAAATAATATGGTTCAGATAAAAGGTTATCTAAACAATAAGTCATTTGATGACACATTCAATGTCTAATACACTTTGTCTTGCATCTTGCTGACTCACCTTTGTGTCAACTAAGCACATGTGGTATTGGCAGTCACTTCTCCAAGATGCTGTCTATAAGCTATAGTAAGGCACTTTCATATATTTTGGGTGTTGCTGCCTTCAGGGTGGTGATAGTTGTTTCTCCATAAGTCTATTCTTAACATGTGATTTGCATTATTCTTTCCATGCTAAGGAGGGTGAGGTAGAGCTGTGAATTTATGTAATGGCAGACATGTAACTAAAAGACCTACCATCCATTTTTCAAGACGCCCATATGGAATATTTAAAAAATACACTCCTCATCATTGAAATTGCAACACCAAGAAGGACAAGCTATACGGTTATGCAAATTGAGGAAGCAGCAGGATGCTCTTACATTTGTAGATGATCGAATTTTCAAGCACCTAGCTCCCAATTTGTGGCATGTGAGAGGAGCATAAAAGCCAGATTGAAGGCAAAGTTTTTTTTTTAGCCACATGAAACCTCAAAAATCAGATCAAGTCATGTCGGGTGATTATGCAGTGCTGACGTGCAAGTTGTTGCCACTTGTCCCAAACTGATAGGGACAGATCCTTGAGCTGAGAGACCTTGGTTTATCACTCCAGCAGATCACTATTTGCCTAGGCCAAGATGTCGGCACTCTTCACCGTTGAATGTCAGGTGGCTGGGAGTAAAGTGGCAAACTGGATTGACAACAATTGCACAAATTTATCAAGAAATGGAACGTAGTGATCCATTCTATACTGCAAATGAAAGTGTATGCTCCCCTAGGCTTGGCATGTAACAAACAGTGTCTACACAAACCATCAAAAGACGTTTTCACTACACTGGACAACGAGCCAGAAGTCCAGCTACGGGTGTTCCAGTGACTTCACGCCACAACTCTCAAAGGCTATCATGGTGCACAGTAAGTCGGGAATGGAGGTCTATCCTCTTCAGTGATGAGTCCACTTTTGTCTCGCATGCAGTGATAGCTAAAGATTGGTATGGAGGCCATGTGGGCAACGCCATGAAGAAAGGAATATCACACCGTTTCTTACTCCCAGGGTTGGGGTGACATGATGTACGGTAGCGAAACCCCACTAGTCTTCAATTGATGTATGCTAACACACTGCCGTTTAAAGGGATTTTGTCGTGGAACTGGTGGTACAGCCATTTCTCCAAAGTGTCACTGGAGATGTTTTTCAACAGGACAACGCCAGGCTGCATGTTGCTCGTTCTACTGTGGGCAGTCTTTGTCTTAAACATGTGACCATGACTGCTGCGCCTCCAGATGTCATTGGTGTGCAATTTGTAAGGGGATCTGCGAGCAGTGGATCTTGATGATTTGCGTGCCCAGTTGCATTCATCATGGCAGAACATTCCTCAGACAACTATTAATAACATCACTGATGGCATGTCAAGTTCATGGACGTGTGCGTTTTTCTTGGCGTGCACTCATACACAATACTGAATAAATGAAGATGGTAATTTACTTATCATTAACATGTCTTTTTATCCTGTGATTTCCATAATTCCACAACTTTTCCTTCTTGGTGTTGCAATTTCATTGTTATGGAGTCTGACATTTGACATAACCGTTTTTGAATTGACGTATGAGCCTGAACCTTGACATACACCATTCCCGGACAGACTGGTTTCAGTTGGCTGCTTATTATGGTACTGTCACCAGAAATGTGATTATACAGGGAGGTTATTTCTTGGAGATGGATAATTGGTTATTCGATCACTAGACATAAAGTAGGCCATGCTTATGTATTCACTTAATGGGCCGAGGATATGGCATTTATGAGGATACACTAAGACATGAGTAGAACGATTGATGACTCACAGCCTGCACATTATGTAGTAGAATTTCATGCAGGTTGCGGTCAGTACCTTCTTTTTCTTTTTTCTTCAGAAAGTGCAGGAAATTGTTCCTCCTGCAAATCTATACCAAGGAAGGTTTACATTATCTGTCGATCCCAGACACCTACATATTTCACATCCTTGGAGGTCATGTAACCTGGCTGATGGAACTTTGTTCTTTGCATGACTTTTAGTGCAGATGAACACACCCTGTAGAGATCAGGGGCAGAATGTGTGACCATTTTAGCTCATGCCACTCTCTGGTTTGTCCTGTGAGCATTTTTTAATTGAAATCTTAATTACTACAAATCTCTTTAGCTTGTCTGAGTGGAAATCAATAGTATCTGGTCAATAGCTGCCCAAGTCTGTGGATGTCAGAGTGGCTTCAGAACCCAGTGGCCCAGATTTTATTCCAAATTTGCACCAAGTTGGTTATTTACTCATCTCTACTGCATCTGCTATGGTAGTTCTGTGTTGATATGTATGCAGGAAAAACAAAGTTCTAACACATGAAGGCCTGTTCCTTGAAAGGTTTGTGGTGTTTTAGACCTCTGATAAATGTGAAAGCAGAAAGTTCTATTGTCCTTTTGTACACACTTTATTTACGTCTCATCTGATGTCGATGGCGGTCACTCGGAATTGACAAAGTCTCTTTACTTAGTCAAGATCATGTGTTGTTTCTTTTCTTCTCCAGAGGAACTGCTGTCATCACAAGAGAAATCTCCTGGCACCAAAGATGTAGTCGTGAACGTAGACTATAGTAAAAAGGCAGAGGCAGAGTCTTCAAAGCATTTCTCCAGTGACACCAGTCCAGTGATGAGGAAAGGTATAAACCAGATTGGAACTAGTTTATGCTTTTTTTTTTTTTTTTTTTTGATGGGTTTATCTAAATTCTGTGGGAACTGTGGTGGAAAATTAGCAGGTACACAGCTAATATTCTACAGAAAACATGGCATAAGGTTTTGCTATTCCATGAGTCTTATTATCTACTAAACCAATTATAGCTGTTTTGTAATCCTACGTCCCTTTTGGGATCAGTACAAGGCTAAAAGGGAATAGTTTCTGGAGCATCAGCATTTCCACACTTGGGTCAGAACACTCTTTTGATCTGTAATTGGATAATGTTGACTTGTAGCACCAGCTTGAATATTTTAGCAGTTGCCCAAAAAAAAGAGTCCTTGCCGTCCAGTCAATCTTTTCATTTTCATTTTGTGCATTCTAGAAAAATGTGATTCAGACGTTTGCGACAGTACCTGTATGTTTTCTACGGTTTTGTAGATAGCTGCTGGTGGCATTCATTAGTGCAGTAGCCTTTATGTTGTCTGCTTTAATTTTTCATTTTTTTATTTTTTTTTTTTTTTTTATTTTTTTTTTTATTTTGAGTTGTTTATGTCATAATGTCCACTGACTGTTAACACAATTAACATTGCCTTTCATGTTTCTTTTTAAATGATATCAAGATGAGGAAGATGATGGAAAGACACAACCTACACAACCTCTGTTGAAAAAAGGCAGGCATTATCATTATTTTTTTTTTTTTTTTTTTTTTTTTTTTTTTTGTGACATCCATTATATGTTCTTTTCCAGTTTCCTTCTTTTTTGTGCTGTCTTGTTTCTTTCATCTTTCCTTTTCTGATCATGAAATACTGTAGAGGCTAAAACATACCCGGTATTAAAAATACATCTATAAAGTTATCCACTTAATAGCTAATCAATGTATGATTGCCGGGACACCCGTGATCACTAGAACAGGGGTTGAGTTTTTTTTCCATCAGTCCCTTAGACTTTAAAAGGAGCCTGAATGCATGATCACCATTCAACTCCTCAGAGAACTGGAGATCCTTGTTCTTGTGACCGTGAGGTCCCAGCAGAGAGGCCTCCAGCAATCATACATTTATTACCAAATGTTATTTGTGGGAAATAGATCTGGGGAGAATATTTAGCCCTCAATAACTTCTTAATCTCTGATTGTTCTTTTTCCAGGTTATAGTTTTTCCACTCTTTCTAACTTTTGTGTGACTTTCTGTTAGAAGGCTTATCTTCAGACGTTCTCATGTTATTTGTGTCACTTATACTGCAAGCAAGTTGAATTTGATATCTTTTGTATAATTCATGCTTGTTTCAACTAGATTTGAAATTCTTCACTTTTAAGTTACTTCAAAAAGACTGAACATGTATACAACTATGAAGACTTGTGTGGGCGTATTCATTTACTGTATATAGCACCAGCTTAGGCTTGTTTCACACGCAGAGGTAGTGGTGATTGATCACCATCCACACTAAGCAGTGCATTCTCTTCAGCAAATGGCATTAATCACATATACGTGACTACTCCTTCACATTATACCCTGCATGTATCCATGGTTATGACCACCGAGCAATCCAGCAGTGGTGGTCGAGCTTGCACACTATAGGAAAAAGATCCGGCCTGTGTGCACTCCTGTGGTATCAGCCACTAGGGAGGCTGGCGCCTTTACCTATAGTGTGCAAGAAAGAGCAGTGTAAAATGTGATGGAAAAATGAATCAAACCAGCAAAAGGAAGCAATATGGACAATCACAATACATTAATAAGTGGCTTGTATTAACTCAACATGATAAATGCCATTTGCTGAAGTGAGACAACCCCTTTAACGTTACCAACTGTGTATGCAGTGGCAATGCCCCATTGGAAAATAATGTGCACAGAGGTATCTCCTAAAGAACGAGACCTGACTTTTACGTAGGAAACCTGAACTAACTCGTGCAAACATGGGAAAGGATATACAAACTCCATGTAGATATTGCCTTTGGATTTGGATCCAGCTCTGCAAGACAACGTTGCTAACCAGTAAGCTGTGGTGCTGCCCATCTCGAAGGGATGTTATCAGAAAAGTAACTCTACAGCCATTACATACGAAACTTCAATAGAGCTGAACTGCAATACCAGACGCAACGCACAGACAAGTTTTAGCAATGTATCTGGAAGAAAGCAGCCATGTGTTTCTAATTCTGTACAGACAATTTAAAGGGCATCTGTCAGCAGTTTTATGCTGTCCTAGTGGTCACCGCCTTTATCGATTTATCTTTGGGAACAGCACTTGATCAGCACTTGTTCCTTGTAATGTATAAAGAGATACTGGCCTTACAAACATCTTCAAGTGATTCCCAATATAATGCTTTAAAGGAAAATGTCATCAGTTTTATGCTGCCCTATAATAACAGGGCAATAAACTGGCGACAGACTCCGACTGAAATGCCGGGTCACTTACTCATTTTAGTCCAGTCATTTTATTAAAATACCTGGTGAGAGCTGCACCTCCCCTTCCATTAAGAGTGTCTATATGGCAGGAGCTCAAAAATATGAGGACTCCCCGTATTGAGCAGACTCCGGCTTTCCAGTCCCAATGGAGCTGTTCAATAGGAATTTTAATGGGAACCTGTCACCACGAAAATGCATGAAAATTAAGCAGCATGTTATAGAGGAGGAGCAGAGTGACTGACAGCTCTGTATGCGTAGTCATAGAGGACAGGCTGTCAATCAGAAATAGGACCTCCTCCTTGACTTCCAGAATGAGCAGAAATGAATAAAATACAGTTATACAACTATATATAATTCTGTTCAGCTCATTCTGCTCTGTAATATAACTGCAGCCCATGTTCAACATGATTTGAGTTATTTTAAGAAAATATCTGGGCCTAAAAAATAGGAAATGACCCTCCATTTCAGTCAGGGTCTTTGTCAGCCGTTTCTGCTGCCCTCAGATAAAGCATCATAAAACTGGTGGCAGATTCCCTTAATGTTATATATTTGGAAACTTTTGAAGATGATACAAACAGTTCTTCTAAGGTTATAGGAGTTAATTGCTGATAATTCAGTTCCCTAGCATAATCGATAAAGGCGGCTACCACCATTAGAATTACTAATGCTCCTGGAACCTACCAGTAAGGCACCTGATAGTGTGTCTACACAGTCCATTAGCTGATGAAGCTGACTATTTGCAGGAACATCAGCTGCACTCATCCTCCAGAACTGTTATAGTATTAAATGGCTTTTATTTAGCCAGGGTAGCAGATTCCAGATAGTAGTAGGAAATGTAGATTGTCGTCTTGGTGAACAATTCTATGTCCAGCTAGCTCGGCTGACCTTCTAAAGTAGAAAAGCCTTTAGTATGGCTGCTTATTTTTCAACCTTCAGGCTAGAGGGTCAAGATGTATGATGGATGGTGATCAAGACTTTTTTTTTTTCAAAGTTTTACTCATTTTAACTAGATCTCTGCATAATAAAATCTAACTTAAATGTTATTAAAATATTGCTTCTTTCTCCAGACTCTAAAGGTCAAGGCGTAGCTCTGAACTCTGCAGACCAGAGACTTCTGGATGCCAGCTTGCAGTTCCAGAAGAAGCAAGGCAAAAGCACTGTTGATGTGTGGTGGCTCTTTGATGATGGAGGTAGGGCCAGTCATACGGACTATAGACCAAAATGACTATGCTGCTAATGTAATATCATTGTCAGACAACACAAAGATGTTTGCTATAGGCTAGGACTACTCGGCTACTTTGGCCATGCGACAGTAAGTCCCACAGCTATGCGTACGGTCTCGGATTTGCAACACCCATTATACAGTAATAAAACAACTAAGTCTAGTCTGATAAAATTGCATGTGACCTGCAATCAAAAATCCAGCAGGTTTGGACTCTTTGGGACTTGTTCATGTTCAATATCATTACTTGCAATGTCGTAATACTAAAGTTGCCATGGTGCCCTGCATTTACCGGATTCTATTGTATGTACTCGTACATTACTTCTCTCCTCTCTTTCTACAGATCGTGGGGGTTTCAGTGCTCAGACCCCCACTGATCAAAACTTTTGAAATGCCCCTGTAACATATCAAAAGTTTTCTGAAAGCGCAGTGACCCTTTAACGCTCAGCAGGCTTTGTAGATCTTGGCCCTGGAACAAATAGTCCAGTGGGGAAGTTATCTGCCGCTGATCACTATTTGGTTCATATTCAGCCGCTGTGCAGTTTTGACCTTCTTTACAATGTTACTCCCTGAGGATAAATTTGACTGCATTTGTCGATTGAAGCCGGAGTCTTTCTGTGCTTCCTAGCATAGGCTATGAAGCTTGTGCATAAAATTGATTTTTTGTTTTTATGCAATCTCTTTGGTCAGTGCTGGGTAGTGGAGGAAGGCTTGAGTCATGTCAGTTTTATAATTGTGTTAGCAAAATGTTGGGATCCTGTAGTTACTGTCCTGTAACACGTTCAGTGGTAGTCAGCCAAACTACCAGGATGTCACTGCGGATGCATGCCTACAGGCCGTGTGTATAGAAGACATGACCTTGGTATCCCCATATATGTTAGGATACAGGATACCATATTACTATTAGATTTTTATTTCTTATTACCTATTCTATTATTCTACCCATTTATATTTCCAAAAAGAACTTCAGATATAATTAAAGGTGTTTTTTGGGAGTTAAGTATTGATCGCCTATCTCCTGTTGGGGAGTCCAACTCCTGGCTGATCAGCTGTTTGAAGAGGCCGTAGCACTCTGGTGGGCATTGTGGCCTCTTCCTAGGCCAATGACATAATATTCATTGGTTACATGACCTATTTGTAGTTCAGTCCCATGCAAGTGAACGGGTCTGGGACTGTGATACAGTATACGCTGCAGCACTCACAGCCATGGCCTCCTCAAACAGCTCATCTGTGAGGGTGCCGGGGTGTCAACCCCCCCATTGATCAAATATTGATGACTTATCCTGAGGATAAGACCCTGTAACGGCAAATTTACCAAATACTATAATACAAGAAAACATTTCTATTATAGCATATAACATTAAAGGGGTATTCCCATCCCAGATAATGGGGGCATATCGCTAGGATAGCTACACCGTGAATAGAGCGGGGAAGGTGGCCACCCTCCATTAATTGAAATGAAAGGGAGCGGTGGCCGCGCAAGTGCGGTGCGCTCCCATTCACTTGTTCAGAGCGCTTGGCAATGGCTGGACCTCGGGAAACCTGGGGTCCTCCAGTCACCACTCTCCCCGCTCCGATCTTGGTATAGGTTGTGCACCTGACTTTGGGCTTGCTTTGTAAGTGGGCTGTGTATAAGTGGAGTTGAAAAACCGGAGTTCTGGTACTGAGTGTGAATTTGTGGGAGTGACTGCAAATAACTGTCTAGTTGATTGCAAAGGTCTTTGTTTAGTGGTTGCATTTGGTTATAACATTTAAACCCATTTTTTTTCTCTGCTGTGTACCTGGTGAAGGGGAGTGGTTAGCAATCCCAGGTGCTATAAATTACATAGCTAAACTCTTATAGAGCTTGCTTTGTAAGTGGGCTGTGTATAAGTGGAGTTGAAAAAACGGAGTTTAAGACAAGGAGGATAAAGTAAGGTGGGAGAGATTTTCCTTGTGTGTTAACTTGATTTGTAGTTCTCCAGCTACAGCAAACCCTAATCATATATTTACTGTTTTTCTGTACTGTATATCCCCATCTAGCAGGTGCTCCATGGACAATGCTACTAAGTGTGTGTCCTGTGCAATGTATGCATGCCTTGAAGAACCATTCGAGGGTGAATACATTTGCACTAGATGCAATCACGTTGCATATTTGGAAGCCCGGATCTTGGATCTAAATAAGCAGCTTGGCATACTTAGGGGCATTGAACATCTGGAGAGAGGCTTAGACCTCACAGTGCAGGCACTGGCTGGGGTCAGTGAAGAGGAGGAGGATGGAGATGGGCAAGAGCAGGACTATCAGGTCAGCAGTTGGGTTAATGTAGTAAGGAGGGGTAGAGGGAAAAGTGCCAGGGAGGCTAGTCCTGAGCTGGAACACCCTAGTAAATATGCCTGTTTGGCTGATATTAGGGATGAAAGCCCAGGACCAGCGACACTGCAGCAGGCTGTTTCTCCTAGGAACCAGGAGGATGACTGCTGCAGGAAGGATGGGAAAAGGAGAGCAGCAAAGGCCAGACAGATGCTGGTGGTAGGGGACTCTATAATTAGGCGGACAGACAGGGTCGTCTGTCGCCGAGACCGTGAATGCCGAACAGTGTGTTGTCTCCCGGGTGCTCGGGTTCGGCATATCGCGGATCGGATTGACAGATTGCTGGGTGGGGCTGGGGAAGACCCGGCGGTCATGGTACACGTTGGCACCAATGACAAAGTCAGGGGGAGATGGAAGGTCCTTAAAAATGATTTTGGGGAACTAGGTGAGAAGCTAAAGTCCAGGACCTCCAATGTAGTGTTTTCAGAAATACTACCAGTGCCACGAGCGTCACTAGAGAGACAACGGGAGATTAGGGAGTTAAATAAGTGGTTCAGAGGCTGGTGCAGGAAGGAAGGGTTTGGGTTCATGGAGAACTGGGCTGACTTCTCTGTCGGCTACAGACTCTACAGTAGGGATGGGCTGCACCTTAATGGGGAGGGTGCAACTGCCCTGGGGGAAAAAATGGTTAGACGGCTGGAGGAGCTTTTAAACTAGGATCTGGGGGGAGGGTGGGGGATAATACTAATAAGGGGGTAGATAGTGTAGATAGAGAGTGGGTCATAGTCGGGGAGAGTGGGGGGTTAGTGGGGGTTGGGATTAGTGAGGAATGTAGGGAGAATATTGGTCAAAACATCAACCAAAGTAACCCAAAAACCCCGGATATTCACTTCACAGGTAATAGTAATTTTAAAAGGGGGGTAAAAAATATACATAGACCTCTTAAGTGTATGTACACTAATGCCAGAAGCCTGACTAATAAAATTGGTGAACTGGAATTAGTGATGTGTGAGGAGGACTGTGACATTGTGGGAATAACTGAGACATGGCTGGATGATACCTATGACTGGGCAGTTAACGTACAGGATTACAGTCTTTTTAGAAAGGATCGCCAAAACCGGAGAGGGGGAGGGGTCTGCCTTTATGTAAAGTCCTGTCTAAAGCCCACACTGCGGGAAGATATAAGTGAGGGACATGAAGATGTGGAGTCACTGTGGGTAGAAATAAATGGAGCCAAAAACAATAATAAAATACTAATAGGAGTTTATTATAAACCCCCTAGTATACCAGAGCCCATAGAAAATCTACTTCTAAACGAAATAGACGAGGCGGCAAATCATAATGAGGTCGTATTTATGGGGGATTTAAACTACCCAGATATAGACTGGGAAACTGAAACCTGTACATCTCATAAAGGAAACAAGTTCTTGGCAATAACCAAAGACAATTACCTTTCCCAACTGGTTCAGGACCCGACTAGAGGGACGGCCATACTGGACTTAGTATTAACCAATAGACCTGACAGAACAACAGATGTGCAGGTCGGGGGACTCCTGGGAAATAGTGACCATAACATAATAACCTTCCAATTGTCATTCAAAAGAGCGTTTCTTCAGGGAGGAACAAAAATACCTAACTTCAAAAAAGCTAAATTTAGCCAACTAAGAGAGGCCATAGGCCTAACTAACTGGGACAAAGTCTTCAAAAATAAAAATACAGCCACAAAATGGGATATTTTTAAAAACATCCTAATATCTAATTGTGAGAGGTACATACCATATAGGAATAAAATAATAAGAAACAAGAAAAAGCCAATGTGGATAAATAGAACTGTAAAGAAAGCAATAAATGACAAACAGAAAGCAGTTAAATCACTAAAACAGGAGGGGAGCGAGAAAGCATTGAAAAACTATAAGGAAAAAAATAGAATATGTAAAAGACAAATAAAAACAGCCAAACTAGAGACCGAGAGATTAATCGCCAAAGAAAGTAAAACTAACCCTAAAATGTTCTTTAATTATATAAATGGTAAAAAGTATAAACCTGAAGGTGTCGGCCCCTTACAGAGTAATGAGGGGGGAGTTGCAGAGAGCGATGAGGAGAAAGCAAAGCTACTAAATATCTTTTTCTCCACTGTATTCACTGAGGAAAATAAACTGTCAGATGAAATGCAGAATATAAAAGTAAATTCCCCATTAAAAGTGCCCTGTCTGACCCAGGAAGAAGTAGAGCTGCGTCTTAAAAAGATTAAAATAGACAAATCGCCAGGACCGGATGGCATACACCCCCGTATCCTAAGAGAATTAAGTAATGTCATCGCCAGACCCTTATTTCTGATATTTAAGGACTCTATACTGACAGGGAGTGTTCCACAGGATTGGCGCATAGCAAATGTGGTTCCAATATTCAAAAAGGGTCCAAAAACAGAGCCCGGGAACTATAGGCCGGTAAGTTTAACATCTGTCGTGGGTAAACTGTTTGAGGGTTTTCTAAGAGATGCTATCTTGGAGTACCTCAATGAAATTAAGCAAATTACTCCATATCAGCATGGCTTCATGAGGGATCGGTCATGTCAAACCAATTTAATCAGTTTCTATGAGGAGGTAAGTTCTAGACTAGACCGCAGCAAATCAATGGATGTCGTATATCTGGACTTCTCCAAAGCATTTGACACTGTACCACATAAAAGGTTAGTATATAAGATGAGAATGCTTGGCCTGGGAGAAAATGTCTGTATGTGGGTAAGTAACTGGCTCAGTGATAGAAAACAGAGGGTGGTTATTAACGGTACATACTCAGATTGGGTCACTGTCACTAGTGGGGTACCACAGGGGTCAGTATTGGGCCCTATTCTCTTCAATATATTTATTAATGATCTTGTAGAAGGCTTACACAGTAAAATATCAATTTTTGCAGATGACACTAAACTGTGTAAAGTAATTAACACAGAAGAGGACAGTACACTGCTACAGATGGATCTGGATAGACTGGAGGCTTGGGCAGAGAAGTGGCAGATGAGGTTTAACACTGACAAATGTAAAGTTATGCATATGGGAAGGAATAATGCAAGTCACCAGTACATACTAAATGGTAAAATATTGGGTAACTCTGACATAGAAAAGGACCTAGGAATTTTAGTGAACAGAAATCTAAGCTGCAGAAACCAGTGTCAGACAGCTGCTGCCAAGGCCAATAAGATAATGGGCTGCATCAAAAGAGGCATAGATGCCCGTGACGAGAACATAGTCCTGCCACTTTACAAATCACTAGTCAGACCACACATGGAGTACTGTGTACAGTTCTGGGCTCCTGTGAACAAGGCAGACATAGCAGAGCTGGAGAGGGTTCAGAGGAGGGCAACTAAAGTAATAACTGGAATGGGTGGACTACAGTACCCAGAAAGATTATCAAAATTAGGCTTATTCACTTTAGAAAAAAGACGACTGAGGTGAGATCTAATAACTATGTATAAATATATCAGAGGTCAGTACAGAGATCTCTCCCACGATCTATTTATCCCCAGGACTGTGACTGTGACGAGGGGACATCCTCTGCGTCTGGAGGAAAGAAGGTTTGTACACAAACATAGAAGAGGATTCTTTACGGTAAGAGCAGTGAGACTATGGAACTCTCTGCCTGAGGAGGTGGTGATGGTAAGTTCACTAAAAGAGTTCAAGAGGGGCCTGGATGTATTTTTGGAGGGTAATAATATTACAGGTTATAGTTACTAGAGAGGGGTTGTTGATCCAGGGAGTAATTCTGATTGCCTGATTGGAGTCGGGAAGGAATTTTTTTCCCTAAAGTGGGGAAAACTGGCTTCTACCTCACAGGGTTTTTTTGCCTTCCTCTGGATCAACTTGTAGGAAAACAGGCCGAACTGGATGGACAGATGTCTTTTTTTCGGCCTTATAAACTATGTTACTATGTTACCTATCAGACAATGGGGGCATATCGTAGTGATGTGCCCCCGTTGTCTATGATGGAAATACCCCTTTAACTAAGAGGGGGAGGAACAACAATCCCATATACTGTACTATTGTGATTTTAAAGTAGAGAACTGGTCAATCATTGTTCTCCTTTGTTTGGTCCTGTGCACACCGTGGCTGACTTGTGTTGTCTACTATCTCATTTCTCTTGTCTGCCCTACATTTAGAATTGCTAGCTCTGGCACATGGTTGTCATCCCTTTTAGTAACTCATGCATTATCACTCTTGCTCAGGATTGACACTGCTAATTCCATACTTGCTGACTACCAAAAAGAAGTGGAATGACTGCAAGATCAGAGTGTTTATCGGTGGAAAGATTAACCGGATAGATCATGACCGCAGAGCGTAAGTTTGTTGGTTTTGATTCATACATATATGTAAGGGGTTGTATAGTAAGAATTAGTAGAGCATATGGACATCATAGGAGGAGGTCCTCCTCTCAGACTGCAGCCAATTTTCCCAACAAAATCACCCATAGGATCCCGCAAATACTATGTTTAGGGTCTATACACACAAACGTTTTTAGTGGTGTTTTTTAAGCATTTCATGCATTTTTTTGGTGACAAAACGCCATCTCCAGATATTACCTTAAAGTCTATGGAATACATCCAATGCCACACTAGTGTTTTCTTGCTACTGACATTTTTTGTGTCAGTGGAATATTTTTTAAGCAATGTTGTTCCTTTTTTCCAGCTGGCTTTCCCTTTTTTTGCCCAAAAAAGCCATTCATGCTTTTGTTTTGGGGAAAAAATGCTCTTAAAATGCATGTGGTATGTCATGGCTTTTTTTTTTTAAAGAGGAATAAAACACCAGTGCACATTTGTGTGTGAAGGAATCCTAAGAATGGTGTCACACACTGTTTGTTTTTGGTTTTTCTTTTTCTTTTTTTTTTTTTTTTTTTTTTTTTTTTTTTTTTTAAGGCAGATTGCATTTTTTTGGCGCTCTTTTACTAGTGATGTACCCCCTAGGTCAGCAAAAACAGTACAAAAGTGCGTAACAAACATCTAAAAAAAAAAAACAGGGATTTTGGGTGTGTTTTTTTTCCATAGATAACTGCCTCCTTGGGGGCTGGACTGGGATGTATGCCCTATTGGAGGGCCATACATATGCCTGCACAATTCCCTCAGCTGTCTCATTCCTTTCATACATATTGGGGGAGATTTATCAAAACTGGTGTAAAGTAGAACTGGCTTAGTTGTCCATAGCAACCAATCATATTCCACCTTTCATTTTTCAGAGCTCCTTTGGAAAATGAAAGGAGGAATCTGATTGGTTGCTATAGGTGACTAAGCCAGTTCTACTTTACACCAGTTAAATCTCTCCCCCAACTCTAGCTCTGCCTATATCATTCTCAAAGTATAGTATTGCTGCTCTGGCTAGCTGCAGATGATGGTGCTCAACATGTTTGCACACTATAATTTGCAGTGTTTCATCTGGAGCTTCCCTATAGTAAAATGCCCGATCATCCATCTAGCAGATTACTGGCTGCAATGATGGTGTGCAGCACCTGGCCAAGGTCTCCAGAACTGAACACAGTACTCCACATGTGGTCTCCCACATGTATTATTAATATTTAAGTACACACACCCCTATAGTCACATTCATGGATAGGCCCTAGGAGAACATCAGTAGTGTAATCCAAGTTGTCACTTACCACCGTCATGAGTTTTAATGATTCTAATAATCAATTACGTTCTAATTCTTTCTTGAGAAGTGTGGGAAAGCTTCTGTTCAAAGGGGTGTCCGCTCAGATTAAAGCAAATTTAAATCCATTTATCATCAGACAATCTGCTGATGAAATGGGGATGACAAAAGCATTTAGTAATAAACCCTAAGCCACCAAAACAGTTTGTACTGTGACATTATGATCTATACACAAGAATTTATAATATATTATTTCAAACGCAGCAGAGAAGAAATGTCTTTGTGAGAAGAGCAAACCATGAAAACCAGCACTTGTATAGCGTCTGGGTGCACAGTAATAACTTTGTCAGAACTTGTCTTGTTCATGTCAACTGACTGCATCAACTCTGGGGGGGGTTGGGGGGGGGAGTAGTAAATCAAGCAAAACCGTGGCACTGGCTTCTCCCTTGTCTGTAATGCTGACATCATGCTGTTTTTTCAGGATGGCAACGTTACTCAGCAAGTTCAGAATTGACTTCTCTGACATCATGGTCCTCGGCGATATCAATACCAAGCCAAAGAAAGAAAAGTAGGTTTAGTTTTTGGTTTACGACATCTGTACCGGTGCAGGATCATATGTGGACTTGTTCTTTATAATGCCGTTTTTAATATCGCAAGAACATGCAGTTAACCCTCTGTTGCTTTTTTAGTTGTGGTGAATTTGTGAAGATGCGCATATCTAAGAATAGGTGCCATCCATGAAGTACTCTATGCACATTTTGATTTTTTTTTTTTTTTTCTTTTTAGAAGGTCTAAAGCTTGTGTTACACAGGCCTGATTGAGCTAGTGATTGTCGGGAGGCAAGCGTTCTCTCCCGGCAATCACCTGCTAGCTAGCGGAGGAGACGCCTACAATTACATGCAGTGATCACCTCTGCAACATGGGGAGGAACGATCGCTATGTCATCACTCATCCCCATGCTGTCTAGTGGTTTGCTGACGGCAGATCGTAATTAGACAGCGCGATCTGCCACCGACAATGATTTTTAAGCGTGCCTTAAAGATCACAATTTCCCAATGAACGAGCAATCCGTGGCAGTAATCATACGAACGCTCGTTAGCGATCATCTGCCGAAAAATTGTCAGCAGGTGTAATACAGCCTCAAGTCTCTGCTTGAGTCACACTTTTAGCCACAGCAGGAAAACAGGAGACCCTATCTTAGGTTATATTTGATCCATTAAACAAAAAGCCTTTGAAGGCCTTAAACCCAACTTGTCCCAGAAATCAAAATAAATAAAACTTAACTTTTACTACGTCTACTGTAAAAACTGAACATCAAATAAAGTGAGCTACTAGAGTGGTTAAAAATAGCTGCTTCCTAGGTCTAGATATTAATGAAAAAATCGAAAGGGCTAATGGGAGTGCACTTCCCTACTGTGCCCTAAGTAGCCGTCAGTTACTACCACTGACAAACGTTACATAATTGCAAATGTATATTCCTCATTTTATGAATGTATCAACATATACTGACGGAGGAACTCAGACACCTTACTCTGCCTGTTACCCCTGATGAAGCCAGTGTAGCTGGGGGGGGTAGTTTATAGGTTTTAGGTGTCTGAGTTCCCCTGTTAGTATATGTTGATACATTCATAAAATTATGAATATACATTTGCAATTATTTTTCAAACAGGCCACAAATAATGTTTTTTTCCCCAAAAAAATACAACTTAACACACACAAAACAAACCCTCACATACAGCTATGTCGACAGAAAGAAAAAAACGTATGGCTTTGAGTAAATGGGTTAAAAGGTAAAGGTTAAAGGCCCTTTTAGACGGGCCGATGTGTCTCCCTGCCCGAGCGCCGATCAGCGATATCGGCGCTCGGTCAGGGAGCCTTTACGCGGCCCGATGAATCGAGCGCCGGGCCGCACGAGTTATCGCTGTATCACTCGTGCGGCCGGGAAGCTCCATACTGTCAGGCGCACATCGCCTGTTTACACAGGCCGATGTGCGCCCGACAGATTGGATCTTTTGTAGAAACCAAAAGATCCAATCAGCCAACGAACGAGCGTTTTGCTTGTTCGTCGGCTGATTAGGGCCACTTTTACACGGGCTGATTATCGGCACTAGCGTTCCTAGGAAAGATTTTTCGGCCGATAATCGGCCCTTGTAAAAGGACCTTTAGATAATCTGTATTGTGTGTTCTTGTAACGAATTCTATAATCTTATTAGCTGTAGACGTAAGACACTTAAAAAATACTTCAAAGCTGAAGGTGGCACCTTCCATTTATTACAATAAAGAAGCAAGCAGCTTGCCAAGAATGTATCCCGATTTCTTGGCATAGTGTTTGAGCTGTGTTTATTAGCTGCTGTTGCTTTGTCAGGATCACTTTTGGCAAATCCTGGATTTGGCTTTCATTTCCGTGTATCACACCCCCTCAATTTTATTTTCCCTCGCATGTAGCTTCAAACACATCAATTGGATGTGTCATTTTGCAGAACAGATTTGTATGGGAATGATCTGATTCCCATGGATGTCAACAAATGGAGTTCCTTGTCTTGACTATTTGCACTTTTTGGATTTCTGATGATTAAACTGTAGACATTGTAGACTTTTCCACTACTACAATGAGAGCGAATTGCAGTTAACACTTTTTTCCCCTCCGTTGCCTTCAGTGTGGCAGCTTTTGAAGAGATGATTGAACCGTTCAGGCTGCGGGAAGACGAAAAGGAACAGGATGTCGCTGACAAAATGAAAGAGGAAGAGCCATGGAGAATAACTGATAATGAGCTAGAACTTTATAAGACAAAGGTATCTTTTATCTTCCATTTATCTGATCAGCAATGTCAATATCAAGGTATATTAAAGGAGTGATGTCGTGAAGACAACTCCTTCCCATGGTGTCCTCAGTGAGGACTCCCCTCTTCAGACCAGAATAGAAAGCTGATCTAGAAGTGCTCCTCCTCCATGCCTTGGCCAGCTAATCATTCAATGTTCATCTGCATGTGGCTTCTTCCAGCAATGGCTGGTGACGGCATGGGTTTTGAGAAGCTGTCTTCTCAGTCTTCTCATTAAAAAAAAAAAAAAAAAAAGTTGTCTTTGTGAGACAACTCCTTTAACTTACAGACACATAATATATTAAATGGAGGTTTCTGCCATCCAGTGATGTTCTGTCATATGTCCTGTTGGGTCAGTCTGTTGGCTAAAGCTTACAGCCAGCTTTGGCATTGGCGCATTGCAGAAAAACCAAATAGACTGTATTGTGGAAACTGCACTGTATTGTCTCCAGCACATGGCATTTATCATGTAGAGAAAGTTAATACTAGGCACTTACTAATGTATTGTGATTGTCCATATTGCTTCCTTTGCTGGCTGGATTCATTTTTCCATCATATAATACGCTGATAGTTTCCATGGTTACGACCACCCTGCAATTCATCAGCGGTGGTCCTGCTTGCACACTATAGGAAAAAGTGCTGGCCTCTCTGGTGGCCGGGGATGTGGGAGCACTCAAGCTCAGCAGTGTATAATGTGATGGAAAAATGAATCCAGCCAGCGAAGGAGACAATATGGACAATCACAATACATTAGTAAGTGCCTGTTTACATAATAAATGCCATTTGCTGAAGTTAGTCAACCCCTTTAATGCTTGTTTTCCCCCAATCCCATAATAACTATACCTCACAATCTTGAGCACTGCACGCTGTCTCCTCATACAGCTGATCAGCGGGGGTACCTGGTGTCGTATCCTTGACGATCTGATATTGATGAACTATCCTGAGGATAGGTCATCAATATTAAAAGCCATTTAAAAGCATTTTCCCAATATCAGATTATTGGAGGCCTGACACCTGGCAGCCCCACCAATCAGCCCAGCAGGTGGAGCAAGAAGCAGAAAGCTCCATCCTCTGTGTGGTCAGTGTGCCGGCTATCTGCTCCCATTCACTTGAATGGGACATGAGCTGCAGTAACCCGGCATGGTCACTACACAGAACTGTTCTCCTAGCCCCATCCTTTGTTTGTTCTGGTGTCAGCAGCTACTGAGAACAGCTGATTGGTAGGGGTGTTGGTTGTTGGACCTCCACCATTCTGGTAGTTATGATCTGTACTATGGATAGGTCATTAATTTTATAGCCCAGAAAACCCCCTTAAACATAGTTTGATAGAAATGAGGTGAGTAACAGCAATCTGAAGTGAATTTGCCCTCACCCTCTTAATTCATATGGAAAGACAAATGTGACAAGTCATCTTTAAAACTCTATGCTAACAGAATCTGTAACACGTGGTTATTGTAATAGATCTTCTGTTCCTTTTCCAACTCTGTTTCGTCTACTACCCATTGTTGAGTATTCACCATGTCTCATCCTCTGCCTTGTATTAGACTCATCGTCAGATCCGGTTAAATGAATTGTTGAAGGAGCACTCGAGCACGGCCAACGTTATTGTCATGTAAGTTGAAATATGATCTAGACTGCCATGTACATGCTCGGATGTGAGCTTTGCCTCTCATATGTTCTAGTACTAGAAATGTAGGTAAAATATTTTAACAAGAATCCTCAAGACGTGCTGCTTATACCATGAATCATATGGCTCTGGAGAAAGGGAAAACTTACAGAATTGTCACTTTCAGCTGGTTTTTTGGTTCATAGAGTTTGAGGCCAAATGTTTTGTCTCTGGTGTAGTTCTCCCATCCCATAGATGACACAAAGGAAAACCATTAACCTGACCTAAATGTGATTAAACACAATGGTGTACAATGAATACTTTGAGTTCATGTGGTTCATAGGCACAGTACTTTAGGGAAATAATGGGGTTATCCGGGACTCTAAGAATGATGGTCTGTCTTCACCAGGCTCTGTGCCATACTTTAGTACTGGTTGTGCCTGAGGTTACATTCACTACACCTTCATCTGTTTCAGGTCAGAGATACTAAGTTGTAACGCCAGACACGGCTTCTACTAAAAGTATGATGCGGGCCCTTCAATCCTAATTTTAAAGTCCCAGTTAACTCCTTTAAAGGGGTAGTGCAACACTACAATATCGATGACTAGGTATGAGCGAACTTGTGTTTTACAAGTTCGGGTTTTGGATTTTATTACAATTCTGATACGGATTCCATTACCACGGACCATAAAGGAAGGCCTTTAAGAGCCAATTCCGCTATAATAGAAGTCTATAGGCCGCATAACAGAGCCGTCTGGTTTACGTTATGCAAAACACATGTTCGCACGTCCCTATTGATAAACTATCCTCAGGATAGGAAACCAATATCAGATTGACGGGGGTCTAAGTTCTGGGACGCTTGGCGATAAGCTGTTTAAAGCGGTAGCTGCTTCTGCTTCGAAATCGCCTCCATTTATCTTACAATTACACTGCATCGTCTCTACAAACAAGATGATGCGCAGGGCATTTTGAAGCTAAAGAAGCGCTTGCACGAGCGCTGCTACTGCTTCAAATAGCTGATCGGCTGGGGTGCCGGGGATTGGATCCCCACCGATCTGATATTGATGATCTATCCTGAGGTAAGGTCATCAATACTGCAGTGTTGCCCCTTTAAGGTGTTAAGTAATCCCTACCTATGTATATAATGCTCCGTTAGCGCTCTGTATTTTGGCCTTAACATATCTGCTTTACTGTTTTGTGACAGGAGCCTTCCAGTGGCAAGAAAAGGTGCCGTGTCCAGTGCACTTTACATGGCTTGGCTAGAGGCACTTTCTAAAGATCTCCCACCCATCCTGCTTGTCCGTGGAAATCACCAGAGCGTCCTTACTTTCTACTCCTAAAAGCTGCCAGCCTCAAAGCCCCAAAGAAATGGTACTTCAGTGGCTGGGATGCAGGCATCATCACCTTCTCTAAAGCCCCTGAACCTCTCGTTCTTAATTCCACAGACTTGAAAGCACATGGAGGAAAGTAACCTTTTCCACACTTGAGCATCTGTTGCAGTTTTACTGCTTCTGTTACATTACCGGTGGATCCTGGCTTCATAAGGGAGATTCCGATGTATGGGACTCGAATACATGGAAGTTTATTTCTCTGCTACTTGAAAAGCAGCAATAAAAGCGTGTTTCTTTTTATTTTGACCAGTGAAAGGATTCTAGATTTGTAAAAAGCCTTTAGCCTTGAGGTGCCTTTTTGAAAATTAACCAAACTTCATCCATACCCCCCTTTTTTATAAACTTGTATAGAATGTACAATCTGCCTTTCAGCTAGGACTTTAGCTAGAAAACCTTTAGTTTCTAGTTTCTTCCATCTTGACGATAACTTATGCTGCTTCTCCGTCTTCCACCAAGCTATTCACTCTTGTATTGCGTCATAAATGTTATTATTTTTTATATTCTTCTTCTTTTGAATGTGTTAGCAAAAATGCACAGGGTTTGAACAAGACAGCTATTCCGACAATAAAAACACGTGAAGCGACCGTATGGGTTGTATTGGAACAAATGCGCAGGTAAAATGGACCTCGCTGTATGTGTCCTGTGTTTGTAGTAGTTTCAATAGGTGGGTATCTCATACACTACTTTAAGTGAAACCCATGTTCCCTATTCAAGTTATACTCCACGTGTCACCCAAATACAATAGACTTCATTAATGGTGCGTAGGTGACTGTCTAGGGGGTTTCATTGCGCTAGTTTCTGGCATATCCAGAGATCCGTTGTACATGAATAACACAATTCAGGTCAGTTCACTCTATATTCATTCCTGGCATCTCTATACAAGTGGAAGCGGCCATACTGTGCCCTTACCCCACTATTCAGCTTACTAATCTACCACAGGGAATCAATTGACTCATTTCTACACAAAATGTTGGCCTCCAGTCACTGCAGCCCCAAAATGTTCAGTTTGTTTTGTCATATTTTTGTAATACAGGAATGCAAATTTTCAATTTATCTTACCTGTCCTGGTCGGAGGATGACGATACTCAGTACACTTCTCCAGCTGTCTTTCTATGTTATATATGTGGATGTTGAGGTTTATGCCCAGAATCTTTGATGCAATGGCTCATGTGCAATAACATTATTTTGGGGGGGGGGGGTGTGGAACATGGGGCTTGTCTTGAAACTGAACGCTTTCTTGTTGAGAGATGCCTTACTGCAGTACTACCTTGTAGCCCATAGGCTTATATTATGAATACCTGTAGAAAAAAAAAACCCTTTTCTGTCCACCTATGTCTTGGATTTTTCTATGTTTAAGTCTAAATATGTTTTAAGCAAAACCTCCTTACTTCACATTAAGGCTACATTCACACGAACGTGGTGTTTTGCGTATCCTCAAAACATGGATACCAGCCCATGTGCGTTCCACAATTTGCAGACCTCACATGCCGCCGCTATCATGGAAAATGCCTATTCTTGTCTACAATTGCGGACAAGAATAGGACATGTTCTATTTTTTTGCGGGGACGCGGCACGGTACTACGGATGCAGACAGCCTAAGGTCACATCCACACGACGGCAGGCACATGACCTATTTAAAAACAATGGTAGTCTATGGTGTTATTCACACTGCTGTTTTTTTGTTTTTGAAGGGCTGAGTATAACGTCTGTCCTATTTTGTCAATTCTCATGGGCCAACAGCCCCTATATAATTTAAAGAGGACAGTTTTTAACAGTTTTGCCGTTTTTGCTAGCCGTCGTGTGAATGCAGCCTTACGTTAGCTTTGCATTCTACAACTTTTTGAAATACTGTACTTTGTACTACTGTACAGTGTTCAGTTTCTTTTATGTTGATCGGGCACTAACTTTTTATAGGACCTTGGAGGGAAGTTGATAAAACAGATTATGAAGAGGAATAGAACTCTGAAGACCTATGGAGAGAAGGTTCTTCATACCAAGAAAGTTATAAGGACATTCCAACCGTTTCTATACTTCTCTTTCGGAACCAATCAGATTCCACCTTCCATTTTTGATAGCTCCTTTGGAAAATGAAAGGAGGAATCTGATTGGTTGCTATGGGCAATTAAGTCAGTTCTACTTTACACCAGTCTGATAAATGACCCTTATTGACTATTAAGCCAGTGTTTTACCCAGTGACGGGGTTCTTAAAGGGTTCTTCGGCATAGTACAAAAATCTATTGAACTGAGCACAGGATATACTGACAGTTTTGATGTGTTTTATTAAGATCCCATCATAAAATGAGGCTATGACTATAATGACTTTAAAGAACTGTACGTCCTCTGACTAAATACATGTATGTTAATCATTCAGACACATCCTGTGCTCTGTTCCGGTAACGTTATGTGTACTATGCCAGAAGGTAATGGAGATATCGAAATAAGCTCCTTGGTCCTGAATGATAAGATATCCCTGGCGTGTCAGGATAGGTTTGGAAGTGAGGAAATAGTAAGCTTTTTCATTTTTTATCTATAGAAGGAGCCTGTCATCACATCATCCCACATTCCCGCAAATGGTTGTACTGGATTGGTAGAAAGTCAATAGGGCCATTTGTGAAGATGCTGTATTGGTGCCACCGGCTATACGTGTAATATAATTACAATACCCACTGATATGTTTTACCTGGGAAACAAGAATTGTCACGTGTAACTAATGTAGTGAAATGTACAGCGTATTATTAGTGTCTTGTATTCAGAGCATGTATGATTCGTTATATACTGGTCTGTATCGCTGCTCGGTTGAACACCCAACAGCTATATTTGTACAGAACTTGTTTGGAAAAAAATAACCTGAAGTAGGTGAAAATACTTTAAGATCTGTAAAAAAACGATTACGGGCTCGATGAGTTTGCAGTAAGTTGGAATGAAAGTAGATGAATTTATCCCATATCCAAGTTTATAGTAATGTCTAAGGGTTTTGGTATTTTTTTTTGCACATTTGCATTTTTTACACCTGTGGTTTTTGGTGCTTTTTTTTTTTTTTTTTTTTTTTGCTGTAAAAAATGCCAACTCCAGAACATAGCAGAACGTCTATGGGAAATGCGAAAAGCAGGAAACACAAGCTTTTTTTTTCTTTTCTACTGGTGGTGTTGTTAATTAGTAGTTGCCGCTTTTTTTCTCTATGGCTTTTTTTTAAGACGTCTTCACATCACCTTCTCTTTAGGGGTGGAAGAAAACGCTAGTGTGCAAGAAATGCCAGGAAAAAAACACTGAAAAAGAAACATGCAGTTATTCTGCCTTCTACAGTTTTAGTCAGTGATTGTGAGCCAAAACCAGATGCAGATCTTTCCCTTATGTCTGTGGAGGCTCAAATCCTGGTTTTGGCTCACAATCACTGATTGAAATCACTGAACAAAACACTGTGTGAATGAGGCTTAAGGAAAGGAAGGAGTTTGGAAATCTAGGGAGCAGTAGAGGTAAGAGGCATGTGATTTCATATGGTTCGTACTACATGGTGGAGGGAGATAGCACAGGTTCATAGTACAGGATTTCACCCAAGCAGCAGAACACCAGAAGCAGGGACATGTGAAACTGGCTTACAGAGAGACCTTTCAGCTGCAGACACTACATAATTAAAAGGGTTGTCTCACTTCAGCAAATGGCATTTATCATGTAGAGAAAGTTAATACAAGGCACTTACTAATGTATTGTAATTATCCATATTGTCTCCTTTTCTAGTTTGATTAATTTTCTATCACATTGTACACTGCTCGTATCCAGGTGTTACAACTACCCTAAAAGCCAGCAGTGGTGGCCATGTTTGCATACTATTGGAAAAAGCACTGGCCTCTCTGGTGGCCGGGATCACGGGAGTGTGCATAGTCTAGCACTTTTTTTCTACAGTGTACAAGCATGTCCACCTGTGTTGCATTGCAGGGGGGTCGTAACAATGGAAATGAGTAGTGTATAATGTGATGGAAAAATGAACCCAGACAGCAAAGGAGACAATATGGACAATCTCAATACATTAGTAAGTGCCTTGTATTAACTTTCTCTACATGAAGAAGTGAGTCAACCCCTTTAAGTGCACTTGAACTATGGGCACAACATATTTAATGATCAGAAAACGCCTTTAAACTTTATAGATTAGTTAAAAAAATAGATATTCCAAAAGCATAGATGTCTAAATTAAATTTTTCAGGGACCACATAAATAACGAATTGTATTGGGGTTTAGGGTTTGGGTACCTTATAGAGGTTATTCCATTAAAGACATCTCCTGCACATATACCATAGAGGACAGCCTTTGCCAGGTAGCTCATCTGTTTGGCAGGGTCTCGGGAACAGCAGCTGTCACGTTATAGAGGTTTGCTGGCTGTGGCGGGGCAACAATGGATATGTTACTGTTTTATATGAGGTAAAATGTCTCTTCTATGAGTTTAGCTGTATCCTTAACTGACCCTTCAGTATAGGTGTCAAGTAGAGATGAGCGAACGTGCTCGTAACGAGCACTGTACCGCTCGGCTCCCCTGCGCTCGCATGGGCGCAGGCAGCCGCTTCCGGCCTCCTCAGGAGGATGGAAGCGGCTGCCTGCGCCCATGCGAGCGCAGGGGAGCCGAGCGGTACAATGCTCGTTACGAGCACGTTCGCTCATCTCTAGTGTCAAGCATTTCATTGGGTTCATTTCATAGCCTTTCTCTGATTTATTAATACCGTTGGGACTGGTGATGTGAAAACATTATAAATGATATTAGAGTACCAGTCATTTTATGTCACGGCTAAAAGATTTTTTTCCCATATAAATCCTTAAAGTCTCTGCATGCACATGGTGAATTGGTGTATAGAATGGACCTAGTGTTATGGCAAATTTTAACATTCAGAGCATGATGAGTTATTCCTGCTGCCATTATATCTCAGAAATTGCCCGTAGTCACGTTACATAATATTTGCAAGCTCTATAGTGCACATGTGGTCTTTTTTCCTGCTTTGGAAAAGGCATTGTATGGAATACATAGTCAGATTTCCTAGCATCAGCAGTTTGGAGAACCAGTGATACCTTGCTAGGTGCATGTGTGTTGAGAACAGGTAGTACTGATGTCGCTGGTATCAGCGGATGTTATATAATGGAAACCTAATCTGTAAACTGAGCATTAAAGCTTAATTTACTTCTATAAATCCGTATAAGTGGATAGGAATTTGTGGAACTTCCTCAGACACGATCTATTATAAACTAGGTCCCTATTGACTTCTTATTCACCTCCCTTCATTCCACAGAGCCCATCTCTGCAGTTAGTCTGATATGTGGGACTGTGACTTAATCATTCATTACAAGAGGATGTTGAATGAACTGCTGACTTGTTTTAGTGCTGCTACCTTGTGTTTGTGACCAGGTACTTTTGCCGTATCCACTTTCTAACTGTATTCTGGAAAGGTTGCTAACAGTTTGTATTTTAATACCCTTTTTACGGCAGCGTGGTAAGTTCAGTTCACGGCTAGGCTCTCGCTGACCCTTTCCGGGACATAGTCGTGTGACACACTGCAGTGATCTCTATTGATGTTTGTGTATGTATTCAGGAAATGTGCTGGTAATATTTAAAAAAAAAAAAAAAAAAAAAAAGCTGCAAAAAAAAAAGAAACCAAATTCAATTTGTGTGTACATATTGAGATAAGATACTACTTATGAGCAATTGTCTTAACTGCAAACTTTGGGGCTTGGGTCGGTCAAATATATGCTTATAATTACTCAGTGCACTTTCACTCAGTACAATTTTCTTGGACACCTTGACATTTTAAGCTACACCTATTTGATAACATTCAGTAGAATTGTATGTTCCATCATGTACCTATGTGTTAACATAATACAATTAACACTGCGTCTTTCTAGTACAAAGATTGTTATATATGCATTTTGCCTAATTTAATGACATCTAAATATGCTAGTAAGTGTAACAGCTTATTTATGATTTATATTTAAACGCTGTGCTCTTTTATGTTTGAGATTTTTAGAACTTTCCTTAATTGCGTTTTTAAAACTTATTTTTATATGCATTCCGGACATTGGACAGTAATAAAAATGTTGAAATAATGAAATTCAACAAAGCTGTGTTTTCTTGCTGTTGCCACAAGAACTTCCCACTTTTTAGAGTTATAGAATTGTTACTAAATTATATGAACAAGCATTTTGGTAATATGGTTCTCAACTATTCAAAGGAAACTTATTTCACATGTAGGTTTTCGCTGGTGGTTTGCAGCACTTCTGTATTTTTATTTTTTTTTGTGGCTTCTTTTGAAACTTTTTGTTTTTCAATATTGTAAAAACGTTAGCTCTGGGTGTTAGCCGAAGGACTATGGTAAATATGAAATGCAGGATACAGCCTTTTTTTTGTTTAGTTTTTTGCTTTTGGCATTTTTGGTAATTTGGGTAGCATTTTTTTTGGGTCTTTTATGCTTTTCTAAAATGCAGCCTGCTGTAGCTGCTGATGATTTTTAAGGCGTTTTACCAATGCCTCCTTTATAGGAGAAAAACACCATGAAGAAAATGCTAGTGGTAAGAGACACTGTATGCAAAAAAGACCAAAAAAACTGCAGGTTGTCAAAAAAAGAGCAAAATATGTGCTTATTCTGGTATATTCTGAGGGGACTTCTGAGAATGGAGGAGTATAGACTAAATTGAGGAAATGCCATAAAATAACAAGCGTACATTGTAATGAAAGGCCCAAGACTGTATTTATTTGTCAGGGGAGTTCTTTTGTAGTACAGATGAGATAAATGTAAAATTAAAAAAAAACATTTGAAATGTTCAGGGAAATCGTTATTGCTGGAATGGAGCTGTGAGCTGGAGCTCTTGGCAAAGTGAGAGTGTGACTTTTGACACTTGAGTTTGGCGTGTATAAGCAACAAAAAATGGACAAATGGACATTCCAGATGAGTACCACCCACCCCATAAAAGGGAGGAGAATTAAGCCATATACAAATTCCTCGAACAGTCACCAACAAGGGACTTGAATACTGATTCAAAAGTGGGGCTCTAAAACACGAGCCAAGGGCTGAAATAAAAAAACAACAACTTGGGGCTCACCATATGAACAAAATTACACATGCGGTGGTCAGCCAAGATCTGAGTGTGTTCTCATATTTCCTTTGAGCCCCCAAGAAGTCAGAAGAACTATAGCTTGTAAGTTAGGGTTTTCTGTCATTTTATCCCATGTGTCCCAGTGTGTGTGTGTGTGTGTGTGTGTGTCTCTGTGTGTGTGACTAAGTGAGTGGAGTAAACTAACCCTTCGGAGTCTCATCCGCATCATGTGCTAGGGTGGTGTGTATGTGGTAAATTGGTGGAAGCAGCGACATACTGTATTTTTTCGCTTTAAAAGACACACCTGATAAGAAGCACCCCAGGTTTTAGAGGAGGAAAAAATATATATTTCATCAGACCACATATCGCAAACTCAGATCAGACCCCCTTATTGGGAACTCAGAGTAGACCACCATGTCAGACCTCATATGAGACTTCCAGGTTAGACTTCAGATCAGACCCCCATCAGGCCTCAGAGATAAAATAAATTTTCTATATTTTATTATGCAGAGCAAAGAGGCTCTCATTTGCATTGATATAGCAGGACTTTGGAGCATCATTCCAGGGCACCTGGGCAAGGAACCTGTACCAGCCAGGAAAGTCAAGCAGAGGACACCACTCCAGAAGTTCAAGTATCCCCAGCTTCGGTATCCTGAAGCTGTAGCATTGTCTTCCGTACATAAAGATAAGATTGCAGATACCCTACTCACTGTATTTTTCCATGGTGGGAAATGTTGACTGATCAAGGATCTCCATGTCTAATCCAATGCAAAGCCTCTAGAAGAAGAAACCGGTGGAACATTTTGTGGCCAGTTCCTATCTAGTTCACACTAATGGACAGTGTGAGCATTTTAATGGGACATTAAAGCAAATGCTTAAAGGGAATTTTGGCAGCTCCAAACATCTCTTACCCTCCCCCAACCCAAACCAGAGTAAGCAATGTATAGTGAGACGCCAAGTCCAGTTATGTAATATTTACCTTTATATTCACTTCCATTCCGACGCTGTGTTCCCACAAACCAGCAGTAAAATGCATTAAGAGGACTCCTCTTTGAGTCCTCTCCATTATGTGTGTGAGCACTGGATTGCTTTCAATGCATTTTACTGCTGGTTTGCAAGAGCACAGCATCAGAATGCGATTGAGCCTAAAGATAAAAATTACATAACTGAGCGTGACATCGCTTACACTATACACCGCTTACTCCTGTTTGTGGGGTGTTTCAGAGTTTACAGATTCCCTTTTAAGATGCTTGTGAAAACTGAAGGAAGGGACTGAGTGTTACCTTCCATATGTTGTGTTTGCTTACCATTTGGTACTCCAGGCCTCAACAGGATTCTCCCCCTTTGACCTCTTGTATGGAAGAAGAGTGAGAAGGCCCCTGGAAAGATTAAAGAATTTGGGGAGGATAAATTTGAAACTTCAGAAGTCTCTGTGTTAGAATATATAAAGCGACTGAGTGAGAAGATGCCCACTCTGAGCAAATTGGTATGGTAAAATATGACTGATGCCCATATTAGCCAGAAACCAGGTATGATCGTAACACCAGACAGAGGGTGTAATGTGTAAGGCAGAAGTTTGGGTGCTGGTTCCCATGCTGCAGATCAAATTACAGACTGCCTGGGAGAGCCCTTACCCTATACGCAAGCATTTAAGCAATGTAAACTATGTTGTAACACTGGATGAGGATACAATACATCAAAAGATCTCCCATGTCAATATGATAAAAGTTCATCATGACAGGAAGGGGGTGGGGGGTGTCCTGCCTGTGTGCATTTTGACCGAAGAGGGGAAGGACGAACCTTTTGCAGACTTGTTGGCTGAAGCTCAGGATGCAGAGTCCCTTGATATGGTACAGTTTAACCCTCATCTATCCAGCAGTCATAAGTCTGAGCTTGTTAAGGTGCTCAATACTTTGACTTATAACTTTACAGGGAGGCCAGGGCCAGAACTCATTACTCAAACTCAAACCATTATGATAGAAAAAATAGAAGAGACATTAGCTCTGGGATTAATACAGAAGTCCCTGAGTGCATAGGCATCCCATGTAGTACTTGTCCCAAAAAAGGACTGGACGGATCTGTGTAGACCAGGGATGCCCAATATGTGGCCCTCCAGCTGTTGCTAAACTGCAACTCCCAGCAGGCCTGGACACCCTACAGCTATCAGGGCATGCTGGTAGTTGTAGTTTTGCAACAAATGGACGGCCACAGGTTGAGCACCCTGGTGTAGACTATAGAAATGCTGTATACCTATCCAAAGCCAAGGATAGATGAGAATTAGATCAGCTGGCTAATGTATCTAATGTAACAATTATGGACTTGAGTAGGGGATATTGGAAAATCCCCATGACAAGGAAGGCTAAGAAAAGATCTGCCTTTATAATACTTGATGGGTTTGCAGTTGCTTACCTCAACAACAGCCATCTTTAGAAGATCCCGGAAAGAGAAATTCTCTTCACTGTCTCATATGCTGGAAAGACTCAAAATGGCAGGTCTGACTATTAAGCCAAGAAAATGTTAGATAGCCATATCTGAAGTGCAATACCTAGGACACCATGTGGGTGGTGGAGTGCTAAGACCTGAATCTGGGAAAATGGAAGCAATTACAGCCTGGCCTATTCCAAAAATTAAGAAATGTGTAATGTCCTTCCTAGCTATAGTTGACTTCAGCAGTAAGTATGTGCCAAATTACAGTACTCTGGCTAAACATTTAACTAGAAGAAAAAGCTTCCCTAAATTGTTTCCTGGACCTTTCAATGTCAGGAATCCTTTGAAGCTCTAAAAGCTGCCATGACCAGTTCACCCATTGCCCAAGCCTCAGAACCAATTCTTTACCTGAGCAGAAAACCTCTGCTCAGGGAAGTTGCCTATGCCACAATTGAAAAGGAGTGCTTGGCAACTGTGTGGGCCCTACAAATGTTACAGCCATATCTCTATGGACGCAATTTCACAGTGATCACAGATCATAACCCACTTAACTGGCTCAACAGAGTGCTGGAGATAATGGGAAATTACTCTGATGCCTAGTCTTACAACAGTATGATTTTACGATCATAACAAGGGTATTGAGCTTGGTAATCCTGATGGCCTATCTTGCCAAAAAGAAACAGAAGTAGATCTGTGCTTCGGAGATGGTAAACGCGCCAATGTCTCATACACTATCTAAAAGAGGGAGGTGTAAGGAAAGGCCCACAACTGTATATACTTGTCAGGGGAATTATTTTATAGTTTTGTGTCCAGATAATATAAATGTGACTAAAGCCCCTTTCACACCTGCGGCGCGGGCCTCCGGCAGGCTGTTCCGGTGGGTGAACAGCCGGGCTGTTCACCCACCGGAACAGCCTGCCGGAGCCCCGCGCCGCAGGTGTGAAAGTAGCCTTAGTTAAAACACCCTTTGAACTTTTCAGGGGGATTTGTATTGAAGGAGATAGTCCTTGGAGAAGGTAGAGTGTGACTTTTGCCACTTGGGTCTTGTTTGTAGAAGCAACAAAGAATGTGCAAATGGTCATACCAGACGAGGGGGAGAGGATTAAGCCACATACAAATTAATATTCCTGGGACTTTTTATTAATCTGCTACCCAGTCACTAATAAGTGACTTGAATACTGATTCAAAAGGGTGGCTCTGAAACATGAGCTAAGTGCTGAAATTATAAAACACAAGTCTGATCATATGAATGCTGTGGGGGTCAGCCAAGATCTGAGTGTGTTTCCATATTTTCTCCTACCCACAAGAAGTCAGAAGGACTTTAGCTTGTATGTTAGATTTTTCTTTTTCTCCCAATTATTTTATGAGTGTTTTATGTCATTTTATTTTTACTCCTTTTAATATTTTTTCTAAGCACCTGACCCATTTTTGATATTAAAGTATTTGATTAATATTATTCTGTGTTAGCTGTACAGGTCCATTGCCTTGTAAAGTGTGTTTTGCCATCTGATTGGTGGAGAGCTTGTATCTGGGGTGCATGGACTGTGATGGAGTGTGATTCATGCTCAATTTGCAGCCTGAGTGAAAGGCGAGTGCAAGATTGAGAGAGCAAATTAACCCCTCGCACTCACACTTGTATCATGTGCTAGGGCGGTATGTACGTGACACATATTCAGCTGATAAATCTGGAGCCGCTCCAGTGCATCTGCAGCAATGATGGGGGAGATTTATCAATCAGTCTGCACCAGAAAAGTAACACAAAATGCACCACAATTACATGTAAAGTAAATCGCACCAAACTTATTACATGCCTATATTGGTATTCATGTCAAAATATAAATCTGCCTAGAAAAGTAGGCATAGTTAATAAAATGGCGTTAGGACTGTAACAGAGAAAAGGCGCAAATATAAGCAATGTTGTAAGCATATCCCAGACAAGTGTAAACTGATGACAAGTTGCACTCTGTAAGGTTCCTGCAGAGCTGACCACATTCGGAATGTCCTGCTCTTCTCCTACAATATGCAAACAATCCCCTAGAGAGCAGGCTGGCACAGTTTCAACTCATAAGAGCACTATAGACTGGAGTTTCCTTATACATGACAAGTGCAGCATTCCCATGAACAGGCGTTTCTCAGTTTAAGGCCTCTTTCACACGAACGTGTTTTGCGGTCCGCAAATTGCGGAGCCGCAAAAACAACGTATGGCATCCGTGTGCATTCCGTATTTTGTGGAACGGAACAGCTGGCCCCTAATAGAACAGTACTATTCTTGTCTGTAATACGGACAAGAATAGGACATGCTCTTTTTTTTTTTTGCGGCCTACGGAACGGAGCAATGACGCATTTTTTGCGGCCCCATAGAAATGAACGGGTCCGCATTTTTCATGTGAAAAGTGCGGATCGGAGCCCGCAAAAAATACTGTTGTGTGAAAGAGGCCTAAACAGGAGCATAGTCCACAATAACCTCCCATGGCACTTGCCTTTAACCCCTTAAAGACCGGGCCTATTCTGATTTTTGCATTTTTGATTTTTCCTCCCCACGTTCCAATAGCCATAAGATTTTTATTTTTCTGTCCACATATCCATATAAGGGCTTATTTTTGCAGGACAAGATGCATTTTTAATGCCTCCATTAAATTTACAATGTCTTGTATTGGAAAAGTTTTTTTGTTTTTTTTTGTCACAGCGTTCACTGTGCGCTAAAAATCCATACCAAATTTGAATAGTTTTTGTTTTGTTTAATTAATTGTTAATTGAAAAAAAAATATAATTGTTTTTGCATTGCCATTTTCTGACAGCCTTAACTTTTTTATATTTTTGTCTACTGAGCTGTATAGTTTTTATTGGTACCATTTTGTGGTATGTACAACTTTTTGATCACTGTTATTCAATTTCTTGGGGAGGACAAGATGACAAAAAAATGGCAAATCCAGTTTTTCATTTTTTTCCAATAGTTCAGACATTTTCAGACCCAGCAGTACCTAATATGAAGCCTGCTCTATAGAAATGCGGACACATAATGACGTACATTTACGGCATTATGAGTTAAGAGGTTAAAGGGCCACCAGGCCTAAAATATGTTCAGACTTCCTGTCTATTGAGAGCAGCTTCATGGCCGTAGACACAATGGACAGGACTTCTATGGGAGAGTTTTCTAGGCCTGTTCTGTGACCTGTACAGAGGTCAGAAGGGAGCTAATAAGCTGGGATATCATCTATTGTGAAAGGTGGATCCTGTGTTATCTATATATACGTATTATTTGTCATTGTAATTCTGCCTGTAGTGATAATGATAATACCTACTGAAAAGTTCATTGTAATGTACATTTTGAGTGGCTTCCCCTATTTAGCCCATGCAAGAATAGATGAATCAAGAACTCTTAAAGGGGTTCTCCGAGTTATATATATATATATATATATTGATGACCTATCCTGTTAAAGGGGTTCTCCGAGTTCCTATCCTCAGGATAGGTCATCAATATCAGATCGGCGGGGGTCCGACACCTGGCACCCCCGCCGATCAGCTGTTTGAAGAGGAGGCGCGGAAGAGGAAGTCTATGGAAGAGATTCTTTCCATTGAAATGAATGGGGTGGTTAGGTGTAATTACACCTACTCACCACTACCCCCATTACGACCAGCATGTAAACAGTGAAGAGGAGGCAGCGCTGATACGGCGCGCGCCTCCTCTTCAAACGGCTGATCGGCGGGGGTGACGGGTGTCGGACCCCCGCCGATCTGATATTGATGTCCTATCCTGAGGATAGGAACTCGGAGAACCCCTTTAAGAGTGATAGAAGAAAAAATTGCCTATACTTCCTGTACACCTCAAAGGGGAACCTTCAAAGGGGGAAAAAACTTTTTGATGATATTCTAATTTATTCAGATGCACTTGTATCAGTAGGGATAGTGAAATAATGGAAATGGCAATAAGAGGATTAGCAGCAGGGAGTAGGAGGTGTGGCAGTGACAACAACAGCAGCCATATGGTATGGAACATGAGGGTAGGCAGGCTGACAGCGGCAGTGACATGATACAGCAGCCATATTGTATTAAACATGATGGTAGGCAAGCAGACAGCGCAGTGGCATGATGGGGCACTGTCAGCAAAGGCAAAATTCATATTTTGTACCCCGGAGGTGGATAACTTTGTCCGTTTGGGTGTCATGATTTCCCCTATAGTACTGAAAACTCTCTCTGAGATGACAATGGAGACTGGACAGGACACAAAAGAGAGACCACACTGGGCCAGTTCTGGCCACTGTTCCAATCTGCCTGCCCAGAAGTTCATGGATTCAGTGAACACAGTATACACTGGAAAAAGGCTAGAGTCCAGGCAGGACTTAATCTGGGTGTGGAGGTGGTACTTCTTCATGTGCTAATTTGTGTCAGCCTGGTGTGGCACACAAAAAAATAGCTTCATTATGTTGATGATACTGAACCAGCTGCTGCAGCTTCTACTGGTTGTGGTGAAGGAGATGGAAGGAGGTGGGTGACTGTGCAGAGGGAGGAGACAGTCCTCCTGGACAAATATGCAGGTGAAAGCTACAGCAAGCTGCGTACACAATGTCTCCTGGTAATAAAGTAATTTGGCCTCACTTTCAACAACAGGAAAACATTTCCCCTTTTTCTTTGATAACGAGTGTCTAAAAGCATGGTTATCCAGTAATTATCAGATTGATTGATAGTAAGGATACAGTTGTCATTACGAAAGCAAGCAGGCACATATACAGCTTGCCACTCAGCCCAGTATGCTCAAGGACCCAGTTCTTTCCGGCACCTCCCTCCACTGGTCATCATTCTACCATGGGTGCCGACCAGTTTTTGCATATTCATCATGGCCAATGTCATCATCATCCTCAGCCTCCTGTTCTTCCTTCAAAACAGATGACTTCTCCAGTGGTTGCTCCTCTTTCTCCTCCTACATGGGACTTTCTCAATGTGGGTCCCCAACAGCTTCAGGGCAGCCATCAAGATGTGTGAGCTGTTCTCCTTACACCATCCCTTTTTCATGTTCCATCAGCATGAACATCTTCTCTAAGATAAATATCAATGGATTGACATAGTTGATACTGCAGTTGATCCTTATGACAAATCTGGTGGCCTCTTCTAAGTGTCTGAGTACACAACAGGCACCTCTAATGAGCTGCCAGTGCCTGTCCTTGAAACAACACATGGTCCCTGCTTAGGTGGTCTGCTGCATGATAAAATCGTTCATAGCTTTATGCTGCTTGTACAGACACCTTAGCATATGCATGGTGGAATTCCAGTAAGCTGGAACGTCACAAATCAAGCGATGCAGAATGTTCTGCTGCTGCACGTCCAGGACATTCCTTGCCACATAAGAATGGCTGAAATGTGAGGACAGTCTCCTTGACATGGACAGCACCCTCTGCAAACCAGTCTACTTTTTAAAAAAGTGTCATATGATAAATTGATCACAAGCGCCATGCAAGGAGCATGTGTTTTTACCATGATGTTCCTGTTATTAACGCTGATGACCTTGCCCTGTTGCAGTTGGTGAAAATTGCAAGGAGCAGCCCATATTCTCTACTACATCAGACTATAAGGCAGGGAGGGTTTTCTGTTTTTTTTTTGTTTTCTTTTAGAAATAATGGTGGCTAGGTATCTCCCAGGAATGCTTAGCACACCTGCCATCAGCTCCCTAAAGCGGCTTCTTTCCTGGTCACAGCTTCCTTAATGGAGTGGAGGAGGAGTCTGAGCAGGAGGAGCAGTAACTAATGGTGACAATGACAAGAACACTGTACTACTCATGGATGTGGCCTGGTGAAGGAGGACACTCTTGCGCTAGCTGGCAGCCAATTCAATTTTTCTACAGTAACTGGGGATGCCCTTTTATGTGGTTCAATAGAGCCACAGTGCCTACCTTTGTGTTTGAATGCCCACAGCTTATTTCACTCCAACAGATTTTGCAAATGGCAATGCTTTTGTCTTCTGACACTGTGGAGAAAAACTTTGAGATGGGAGATACTCGCACAGTGCTAGAGGTAGTCAAGCTTGGCTTCGGTTTGGCACATTTTAGGCTGCTCCCACAGTATCAGCGGCATCATCAGTTCCCATGCTGACCTCAATAGAAGCAAATCTGGCCCTGAAAGTTTTTTTGGGAGATTCTGACCATACTTTGCTTATGCTCTTTTTTTTTTTTTTTGCTGCCACCACAGCCACCACCCATTTGAAGTCACCTCTTTCTCAACTCCCCAATCTTGCTCCCAGGTCCTGTACAACACTCAGAGTTCTCACCCTCCCTGGCACCTTTTCCAGACTGTGATATGTTATTGTAGGCTCCTTGGCTCCCCTCCCAATTCCCTCCTCTGTATTTGCCTCAAGTGCCACTATCGCTATCACTGCCTCTACCACCTTCACTGTGGCTACAGGTGTCCCCATTACCACCAACACAGCTATACATAGGGTCACCGCCTCCCCCTGAAGTCCCTACTCATGGCAATCCAAACGCTGGCTGTTCTTATACAAGTCATCAACATGGATATAATGGACTGAAAAAAAAATGCAATAACTCATCATTTGCAGCAGAATGCTATTGGAGTGCTGTGCTGGAAATAAGCCTATGTAGAAACTAGAGGTTCTGGAAAAAATGTCTGTTCATAAACAGTAAAAGAGATTTTTTTCTTGCAGTTGTAATGCATAACTGCTAGACTGAGCTGCTGCAGCAGAAAGCAGATATATTAGGCACAGTGTAACCAGCCCCTCACTCCCTTAAAGCTTTCCCTGATCAAATTCTCTAAAATCTGCACAATTATCGTAATTTGTCACCCTATAAGACACAAATGTCAGTACATCTTATGGGGCGAATACTAAAAACCACTTCCATTATGGAAAAGTTCATTTGTACAGGAGAACCTGTAAGCGTTGAATGCAGCACTCCCCTGACTCTATTTACCGCTTCCTGGTTTTCGTCAGCCGCTCGCTGTGCTGTAACTGCGCAAAGCTTGAGAACATTGGCGATCTGTGTGTGTCCTTATGCTATGTGTATCAGGTCATAGCACACCGTATGGCAGGAAGAACTAGAAAATAGTTGTATGACCGGAACGGCGATGTCCAGAGCAGAAGAGGTAAGTTATTTTTTTTTTCTTTTCTGAGCACGGGGGTCTGAATGGGAGTCATTCACATTGTGACTCTGATCTGAGGTCTCAATTGGGGCTCTTATTTAGGGCTCATGCACACGACTGTATTTTCTTTCCGTGTTTGTTCCTTTTTTTTTGGCAGCCCGTATTTCCATTTGTCCACAAGTCCATTCTGCAAAAAAATAGAACATGTACTATTCTTGTCTGTTTTGCGGACAAGGACAGGCACTATTAGAATGGATCAGCAAAAAAATCGGATGCAACACACATGGACGTCTTCCGTTTTTTTTGCAGACTGCAAAATACATAGGGTCCTGTGCATGAGCCCTTACATTGTGGGTCTGATCTGAGGTCTGATTGGGGGTTATTCACATTGGGCATCTGATCTGAGTTCTGAATGGGAGTCTTTTCACACGTGAGGGTCTGATCTGAGGTCTGATTGGGAGGTCTTATGAGCATTGGGCATCTGATCTGAGTTCTGAATGGGAGTCTTTTCACACGTGAGGGTCTGATCTGAGATCTGGTTGGGGGTCTTATGAGCATTGGTGCTTTGAGCTGAGGTCTGAAAGAGGGTCTAATTGGTGGTCTGATCTGAGGTCTAATGAAAAATATTTTTCCTCCTCTAAAACCTAGGTGTGTTTTATAGGCAGGTGCATCTTATAGGACAAAAAATATGGTATATTTATCCCTATAGTGTTTCTACCAAACTACATTAGTAGCTTCTGTCTATAATTATTTTTTGTTAGAAAATGCTAGATATACTCCTTCCAGGTTACAAGCTGAATACAGCATGATGCTTATTTTCGGTTAGCACAGGGATCTCCCTGCCTATTGCCCCCCTGATTCCATCTAGTGTTATTTGATCCTCTGTCTTCTTCTGCTCTTGTGATTTTGCCTGCCAATGCCAGTGAAATGGCGCTGGGTGCAGTTTTTATGTGAATCGTCCAAAACAAATTGCAAAAACTTTCGATTCATTTGGCGGCTGTATTTTTGTGAAATTTGTAATGAATTTGATTACTTTAGAATCTGAACTTCATTCAGGTATGATGTTATAACACTATTTCTTGTAACACCTTGGGGAGTCGCCCATGTGCTACTACAGCAGTTTGGAGTCCCCCTCCAATATTGGATGTGTAGAACAGTGATGATTATTTACTTTTTACTACTCTGTATTTAATTTGTCTGTTTTACCTTATATTTAATCATATTTAGTAAATATATTTATTCACTTAGCCGCATAAGTTTATTTATTCTCAAATCTATTGAATTCACATTAAAAAACTTGGTGTCAGAAGGTGGGATTTGAGCAAATGAATAGGATTATTATTTATTATTTCTACTAGAAGTTATGAATGAATTGCTAGCAGTCTGCAGTAAGGGTACAGAGGGGAGGTAACAAGTTGGGGGTGTGTACCTGCACACTCTGAAAATGGCAGCACTGATTGGATAGATTCAGACTGTGCAGGTACACCCCCCCCCCATCCAACTGGTTACAACCCCTGTGTACCCTTATAGCAATTAATTCATAACTTCTAGTAGAAATAATAAAGGAATGGCACAACATAGAGTCATAAGAATAGATGCTCCAGAATTGTTATTACATAGGGCAGGGGTCAGGAACCTTTTTGGCTAAGAGAGCCGTAAACGCCACATATTTTGAAATATAATTCCGCGAGAGCCGTACAAAATGTTTAAAGGGCCATTGACAGATCAATCGCTCCAATGTTCACTTAGTACAGCAAGGAATGCTCCTCCCTGCTGTATAAAGCCACAACTGGACTGAAACAATGGTAATTAGCAGTAAAAAAATTAAATAAATAACTTACATTGTGAGCTTGCGATGCATGACATCAGTCCAGCAGTCTGGCTTCTTCTTTTTCCTGCGCATGACTGGAAGCTGGCATTGGTGTAATATGGGTGGCAGATGTTTTTTAAGGCCATATTTTTATTTTTTTTTTTGGGGGGGGGGCTATATAATGGATTATGTGGGATTATTTTCAGGGGTGAAGTGGGAAGGGGGGGTTGGTGGGACACACTGTATTACACAGCCCCTTTATTGATGCAGCTCACTGCTGCTGACCATGAGGCTGTGTAACAATTTCCATGTTATAATGTTCACCTTCAAAGCAGCAGCACAGCCAGGGGTTTCTGGAACGTCCAAGGGGAGACACAAGGGAGGAGGCAGATGCCGCTTCACTAGGGGACGCAGGTGCGTGCTTGCAGACGGCGCGGCTATGCAGGGAGTTATGGGAAATGTAGTCCATGCTCCCTGCCGCTCACCACTGCCGCCAATGCTTATCAGGCCATCAAAGAACTACCAATATCAGCGTGCACCGCGGCCTGATGGAGCGCGGTGCATGCATCCTTCCCATAGACAGGTAGCAGGGGCGTAGCTAAAGGCTCATGGGCCCTGGTGCAAGAGTTCAGCTTGGGCCCCTGCCATCCCCCCCCCCCGCCTAATACAGCGCCTCATACCTCTTACATCCAGTATAATACAGCGCCCCATACCTCTTACATCCAGTATAATACAGCGCCCCATACCTCGTACATCCAGTGACGTCTCCTCGGATGTACATCTTCTCTTTCCTCATCTTCTCCTTTCAGACCAGACGCCATTTTTCAGCCATTTCTCATGTCTGCAGTTTGACAGAAAAAAATCTTAGTTTACTACTTTTCCATCATCCTCCCATCTTCTGGACAAATCATCCTACCACCCCCAGTACTGTGCCACTAGTACCACACAGATTATGTGCCAGTAAGAAATGCCCCAATAATGCGCCAGAAGTTCCCCCCATTGATTCCCCCCCAAAATCATGTGCCAGTAAGAAATGCCCCAGTGCCCCCATGTGCCAGAAAAATGCCCCCCATACCAGTAAAAATGGCCCCAGTGCCTGTAATAATGCCCCCAGTGCCCCCTTGTGCCAGTAAGAAATGCCCCAGTGCCCCCATGTGCCAGAAAATGCCCCCCATACCAGTAAAAATGGCCCCAGTGCCTGTAATAATGCCCCCAGTGCCCCCTTGTGCCCGTAAGAAATGCCCCAGTGCCCCCATGTGCCAGAAAAATGCCCCCCATACCAGTAAAAATGGCCCCAGTGCCTGTAATAATGCCCCCAGTGCCCCTTGTGCCAGTAAGAAATGCCCCAGTGCCCCCATGTGCCAGAAAATGCCCCCCATACCAGTAAAAATGGCCCCAGTGCCTGTAATAATGCCCCCAGTGCCCCCTTGTGCCAGTAAGAAATGCCCCAGTGCCCCCATGTGCCAGAAAAATGCACCCCATACCAGTAAAAATGGCCCCAGTGACTGTAATAATGCCCCCAGTGCCCCTTGTGCCAGTAAAAATGCCCCCAGTGCCCCATGTCAGTAAAAATGCCACCAGTACCAGTAAAAATGCCCCCAGTGCCCCATGTGCCAGTAAAAATGCCCCCAGTGCCCCATGTGCCAGTAAAAATGCCCCCAGTGCCAGTAAAAATGCCCCCAGTGCCCCCATGTGCCAGTAAAAATGCCCCCAGTACCAGTAAAAATGCCCCAGTGCCCCATGTGCCAGTAAAAATGCCCCCAGTGCCCCCATGTGCCAGTAAAAATGCCCCCAGTGCCCCCATGTGCCAGTAAAATGCCCCCAGTGCCAGTAAAAATGCCCCCAGTGCCCCCATGTGCCAGTAAAAATGCCCCCAGTGCCAGTAAAATGCCCACAGTGCCCCCATGTGCCAGTAAAAATGCCCCCAGTGCCAGTAAAATGCCCACAGTGCCCCCATGTGCCAGTAAAAATGCCCCCAGTGCCCCCATGTGCCAGTAAAATGCCCCCAAAGCCCCCATGTGCCAGTAAAATAATAAAAAAAAATTAACACTTATACTTACCTCCAGCAGCGATGCGATGCAGGCCTCTTCTGGCCTGTGTCCCGCGCTGTACGGCTCAGGCGGCGCAATGACGTCATCGCGCCGCCTGAGCCGGCCTCTGATAGGCTGCAGGCCCAGTGCCTGCAGCCTATCAGAGGAACGGGCAGGGGAGACACCTCTCCCTCCCCTGCCCCAGTACAATACAGTCATCTGTATCGCCGTCCTGAGGACGGCGATACAGATGACTATGGAGATGAGCGCTTCCATAATGGAAGCGCTCATCTCCCTCTGCAGGGCCGCGCCGCACCTGACGCCACTGACAGGTAGGAGCCCTGTCTGCGAGCCAGATACGGCCATCAAAAGAGCCATATCTGGCTCGCGAGCCATAGGTTCCCGACCCCTGACATAGGGGAATGCATGAAGCTATTAAAACAGGTGTGTCAGGAGTGGTGAAAGGTCCTCCTTAATGCTGTGGACACCTTGGGATAATTTGCTTCTGATACAAAACACCCCATATATTCCCCTAATGTAGCTGCTGGGCAATAACAAAGTAACCTGACTGTACTTCAATAAAATAACAATTATTAACAGTATGACGATTTTGCCCATGATCACCAGTAAGTGCAGGCAAAATCGTCATACTGTTAAAGACCAGAAGACGTTGGCAAGTAATGACAGAAACAGGCAATAAAGATCATCAGCAATTGTGGGTGTGGTGTGTATATATGTGTATCAATGAAAGCTATGTGGCTGTATAGTTTCAGGAATATCATACACAGGGGGCTTGTAACTGAAGAGTAGTATTGCAGCCATAAATCATTCATTGAAATTTGAATGGGTGCAGCTTTAAGTTGTTGTTGTGGATGTGTGAAGTTGTAACAGAAAATAATTTAATGGATTATCAGCAAAGCTGTGTGTGAAGTTTGTACTCTAAGAATAAGGGTGTGATTATGAGCTGTGTGGATAAATGAATAATTAAAATGTGAATGTGCTTCAGAATAAGAAGTTGGAGTAAAACATTTTTAATGCACATTGGGGATTTTAATCTTTTCTTAGGAGACTTTTTTTTTTTAGTTGGCGCCAATAGCTTATACTGAACACAAAATTTTACTGAATAAAAAGAATAAATTAGAATATCATGAAAAACTTGTTTTTTCAGTAATTCAATTAAAAAAAGTGAAGCACATATATTATAAAGAGTCATTACAAACAGAGTGAACTTTTTCAAGTATTTATTTCTGTTAATGTTGATAATTATGGCTTACAGTCAAGGAAAACCCAAAATTCATTATCTCAAAAAATTAGAATATTATATTAGACCAACTATAACATAGTAACATAGTTTATAAGGCCAAAAAAAGACATCTGTCCATCCAGTTCAGCCTGTTTTTCCTACAAGTTGATCCAGAGGAAGGCAAAAAACCCCTGTGAGGTAGAAGCCAATTTTCCCCACTTTAGGGAAAAAAAATTCCTTCCCGACTCCAATCAGGCAATCAGAATTACTCCCTGGATCAACGACCCATCTCTAGTAACTACAACCTATAATATTATTACCCTCCAAAAATACATCCAGGCCTCTCTTCAACTCTTTTAGTGAACTTACCATCACCACCTCCTCAGGCAGAGAGTTCCATAGTCTCACTGCTCTTACCGTAAAGAATCCTCTTCTATGTTTGTGTACAAACCTTCTTTCCTCCAGACGCAGAGGATGTCCCCTCGTCACAGTCACAGTCCTGGGGACAAATAGATCATGGGAGAGATCTTTGTACTGACCTCTGATATATTTATACATAGTTATTAGATCTCCCCTCAGTCGTCTTTTTTCTAAAGTGAATAAGCCTAATTTTGATAATCTTTCTGGGTACTGTAGTCCACCCATTCTAGTTATTACTTTAGTTGCCCTCCTCTGAACCCTCTCCAGCTCTGCTATGTCTGCCTTGTTCACAGGAGCCCAGAACTGTACACAGTACTCCATGTGTGGTCTGACTAGTGATTTGTAAAGTAGCAGGACTATGCCTCTTTTGATGCAACCTATTATCTTATTGGCAGCAGCTGTCTGACACTGGTTTCTACAGCTTAGTTTGCTGTTCACTAAAATTCCTAGGTCCTTTTCCATGTCAGAATTACCCAATATTTTACCATTTAGTATGTACTGGTGACTTGCATTATTCCTTCCCATATGTATAACCTTACATTTGTCAGTGTTAAACCTCATCTGCCACTTCTCTGCCCAAGCCTCCAGTCTATCCAGATCCATCTGTAGCAGTGTACTGTCCTCTTCTGTGTACATTTTTTTAAACACAGAAATGTTGGCCAAATCAAAAGTACGTAAAGTAAATGCACTCAATACTTGGTTGGGGCTCCTTTTGCATGAATGACTGCATCAATGCGGAGTGGCATGGAGGCGATCAGCCTGTCGCACTGCAGAGGTGTTATGGAAGCCTAGGTGGCTTTGATAGCAGACTTCAGCTTATCTGCATTGTTGGGTCTGGTGTCTCTCATCTTCCTCTTGACAATACCCCATAGATTCTCTATGGGGTTAACGTCAGGCGAGTTTGCTGGCCAATCAAGCACAGTGATACTGTGGTTATAAAACCAGGTATTGGTACTTTTGGCAGTGTGGACAGGTGCCAAGTCCTGCTGGAAAATTAAAATTCCACCTCCAAAAAGCTTGTCGGCAGAGGGAAGCATGAAGTGCGATAAAATTTCCTGGTAGACGGTTGCACTGACTTTGGTCTTGATAAAACACAGTGGACCTACACCAGCAGATGACATGGCTCCCCAAACCATCACTGATTGTGGAAACTTCACACTAGACCTCAAGCAGCTTGGATTGAGGGCCTCTCCACTCTTCCTCCAGACTCTGGGACCTTGATTTCCAAATTAAATGCAAAATTTACTTTCATCTGAGAACAACAGCTTTGACCAGAGAGCAACAGTCCAGTTCTTTTTCTCCTTGGTCCAGGTAAGACGCTTCTGGCGTTGTCTATTTGTCATGAGTGGCTTGACACATGGAATGCGACACTTGTAGCCCATGTCCTGGATATGTCTGTGTGTGGTGGCTCTTGAAGCACTAACTCCAGCAGTAGTCTACTCCTTGTGAATCTCCCCCAAATTTAGGAAAGGCATTTTCTTAATCATATCAAGGATGCTGTTCTCCCTATTGCTTGTGCACCTTTTTCTACCACCCTTTTTCCTTCCACTCAACTTTCCATTAATATGCTTTGATACAGCACTCTGTGAACAGCCAGCTTCTTTAGCAATGAACTTTTGTGGCTTACCCTCCTTGTGGATTGTGTCAATGCCAGCCTTCTGGACATCTACCAAGTCAGCAGTCTTCCCCATGATTGTGTCGCCTACTGAACCACACTAAGGGACCTTTTTAAAGGGTTAGGAAGCCTTCGCAAGTGTTTTGGGTTAATTATTCTAATTTTCTGAGATAATGACTATTGGGTTTTCCTTGCCTGTAAGCCATAATCATCAACATTAACATAAACACTTGAAAAAGTTCACTCTGTAATGACTCTATAAAATATACGTGTTTCACTTTTTTAACTGAATTCCAGGAAAAAAAACCTTTTTGATATTCTAATTTATTGAGATGCACTTGTGTGTGTTGGCCATGCACAGAACAAAAGTGTAATAATATTCCTTGTAATGTAGTTAGTTGATAGATAACATACACATACCTCCAAACATTGTGTTGAGAAATTCATGAGTGCTTATCTCAGAGACAAGCATGCTGCACAATGGACATCTTTGGGAGCAGGGGCTGAAAGGGTATAAACTTGGCTGCAATGAAGAACTTCATCCAGGTAGAATGTTAATTGAAATACTATCCGTATCTCTTGTATGACCATGTGCTACGACATGGTGGACTCAAAGTCACCCCACCCCTTATTGTATGTGTAGGCCGGTGATCATGATTTACTTATTACTACTCTGTATGTGATTTGTATGTTTTACCTTATATTTAATCACACTTAGGGCCCATTCACACAACCATGTGAATGGGTCTGCATCTATTCCGCAATTTTGCGGAATAGATGAGGCCCCATTCACTTCTATTAGAGCAGGCAGCTCCGTGCCGCAGCTCCGCAAGAAGATATAGAACATGTCTTATTCTTGTCCACAATAGCGGAAAAGAATAGGCATTTTGAGCAGGGCGCCCGGCTGTGTGTTCCTCAAATTGCGGAACACACACCGGGTGGCATCCGCAAACCTATGGCTGTCTGAATGGCCCCTTACTAAATATATTCTTATCACTGAGCCTGTTAAGCCTATTTATTCTCATCATCAAATTCAAGTTATAACACAAATTAATTAACTCATTTCTAAATAGGTAATTTTCTGGTGACACATTCCCTTTAAAATAGCAGTCAATCTTTATTCCAGTGTCTACATGCAGGTACCTGCAGGCAGGCTCGGACTGGCCCACCAGAGGACCGGAGGATCCTCCGGTAGGCTCCAAGCCCCCCGCTGCCGCATACCTCCCAACCAGTGGCGTAGCTATAGGGGTCGCAGCAGTCGCAGTTGCGACCGGACCCCCCTTGCCACTTCCAGGGCCACACCGCCAATTAGCCAGGTGCGGCGCGGCCCTGCGCACAGATAGGGGCAGAGGGAGATGAGCGCTTCCATTGTGGAAGCGCTCATCTCAATAGTCATCTGTATCGCCGTCCTCAGGACGGCGATACAGATGCCTGTATTGTACTGGGGCAGGGGAGGGAGAGGCGTCTCCCCTGCCCGTTCCTCTGATAGGCTGCAGGCACTGGGCCTGCAGCCTATCAGAGGCCGGCTCAGGCGGCGCGATGACGTCATCGCGCCGCCTGAGCCTACAGCGCGGGACACAGGCCGGAAGAGGCCTGCATCGCATCGCTGCCAGCACCATGGAGGTAAGTATAAGTGTTCATTTTTTTTAAAAATTTTATTGTAGCAGTCACCAACCGGAGCTCAATTGGGGGCACTGGGGGCATTTTGGGGGCATTTTTACTGGCACATGGGGGCACTGGGGGCATTTTACTGGCACATGGGGGCATTTTTACTGGCACATGGGGCACTGTGGGCATTTTACTGGCACATGGGGGCACTGTGGGCATTTTTACTGGCACATGGGGGCACTGTGGGCATTTTACTGGCACATGGGGGCACTGTGGGCATTTTTACTGGCACATGGGGGCACTGTGGGCATTTTTACTGGCACATGGGGGCACTGGGGGCATTTTTACTGGTACTGGGGGCATTTTTACTGGCACATGGGGGCACTGGGGGCATTTTACTGGCACGGGGCATTTTTGCTGGCACATGGGGCACTGGGGGCATTTTTACTGGCACATGGGGGCACTGGGGCATTTTTACTGGCACATGGGGGCATTTTTACTGGCACATGGGGGCACTGTGGGCATTTTACTGGCACATGGGGGCACTGTGGGCATTTTTACTGGCACATGGGGGCACTGTGGGCATTTACTGGCACATGGGGGCACTGTGGGCATTTTTACTGGCACATGGGGGCACCGTGGGCATTTTTACTGGCACATGGGGGCACTGGGGGCATTTTTTATTGGCACATTGGGGCACTGGGGGCATTTTAACTGGCACGGGGCATTTTTGCTGGCACATGGGGGCACTGGGGGCATTTTTACTGGCACATGGGGGCACTGGGGCATTTTTACTGGCACATGGGGGGCATTTTTACTGGCACATGGGGGCACTAGGGGCATTTTTACTGGCACATGGGGCACTGGGGGCATTTTTACTGGCACATGGGGGCATTTTTACTGGCACATGGGGGCACTGGGGGCATTTTTTACTGCATATGGGGGCACTGGGGGCATTTTACTGGCACGGGGCATTTTTACTGGCACATGGGGGCACTGGGGGCATTTTTACTGGCACATGGGGGCACTGGGGGCATTTTACTGGCATGGGGCATTTTTACTGGCATTTTTACTGGCACATGGGGGCATTTTTACTGGCACATGGGGCACTGGGGGCATTTTTACTGGCACAAGGGGGCACTGGGGCATTTTTACTGGCACTGGGGGCATTTCTTACTGGCACATGGGGGCACTGGGGGCATTTCTTTATGGCATGGGAGCACTAGGGGCATTTTTCTGGCACATGGGGGCACTGGGGCATTTCTTACTGGCACATGGGGGCACTGGGGGCATTTCTTACTGGCACATGATTTTGGGGGGGAATCAATGGGGGGAACTTCTGGCGCATTATTGGGGCACTTCTTACTGGCACATTGGAAGCATTATTACTTCTGGGGCACAGTGGGGACATTAGTACTGTGGGGGGCACCCTGGCACAGTGTCAGCGCAGTTATTTCTGGGGCACGTTATGTTCACACTATTACGGGACAGTATTTGCTGGGCGCAGTTATTTTAGGACACTGTGCCAATAATTATTGAAGGGCACTATCTGTGTGGTACTAGTGGTACAGTACTGGGGGTGTAGGATGATTTGTCCAGAAGATGGGAGGATGATGGAAAAGTAGTAAACTAACATTTTTTTTCTGTCAAACTGCAGAGATAAGAAATGGCTGAAAAATGGCGTCTGGTCTGAAAGGAGAAGATGAGGAAAGAGAAGATCTACATCCGAGGAGACGTCACTGGATGTAAGAGGTATGGGGCGCTGTATTATACTGGATTTAAGAGGTATGGGGCGCTGTATTATACTGAATGTAAGAGGTATGGGGCGCTGTATTATACTGGATGTAAGAGGTATGAGGCGCTGTATTATACTGGATGTAAGAGGTATGGGGCGCTATATTAGGCGGGGGGGGGGCCCAAGCTGAACTCTTGCACCAGGGCCCATGAGCCTTTAGCTACGCCCCTGCTCCCAACCGTCCCGGATCCAGCCTCTGGCAGCTGTCTCTGCGTCCATAGGACGTAGAGACAGTTGCCTGTTGCAGGAAGGAGCAGACAGCCGAAATCGGCTGTCTGCTTCTTCCATCATCCCTCCTGTCCCCCCTGCAGCTCTCTGTACCTCCCAGGCATGCCTCAGGTCTCGGCGGGGGGCGGGGCCGGCCGGCAGCATAGGCTCCGCCCCCTTCAGACATGAGAAGAAGATCTGCTCTGATGATGCTGGCCCTGCTGCTATGAAAAAGGTAAGTATAATTTTTTTTTTTAACTTTCTGTACACTGTGTTTATTATCCCTTGACTGTGACATCACTGTGTTTATTATCCCTTGACTGTGATATCACTGTGTTTATTATTCCTGGACTGTGACATGACTGTTTATTATCCCTGTACTGTGACATCACTGTGTTTATTATCCCTGTACTGTGACATCACTGTGTTTATTATCCCTGGACTGTGACATCACTGTGTTTATTATCCCTGGACTGTGACATCACTGTGTTTATTATCCCTACACTGTGACATCACTGTGTTTATTATTCCTAGACTGTGACATCACTGTTTATCATCCCTGGACTGTGACATCACTGTGTTTATTATCCCTGTACGGTGACATCGCTGTGTTTATTATCCCTGTTCGGTGACATCGCTGTGTTTATTATCCCTGTACAGTGACATCACTGTGTTTATTATCTCTGTACTGTGACATCACTGTGTTTATTATCTCTGTACTGTGACATCACTGTGTTTATTATCCCTGTACAGTGACATCGCTGTGTGTATTATCTCTGTACAGTGACATCACTGTGTTTATTATCCCTGTACTGTGACATCACTGTGTTTATTATCCCTGTACAGTGACATCACTGTGTTTATTATCCCTGTACAGTGACATCGCTGTGTGTATTATCCCAGTGCAGAAAGAGGTAAGTGGTCTGTGTTTGTGTGTTTGTTTTCTATTTTTCAGGGTCGTGAATGCAGAGGACTACGTCGGATTCGGTGGACTACGTCGGAACAGCTTTTTTTTTTTTTTTAAATAAAATGGTCAAACAGGGGTCTGGGGGAGTGTTTATTTCAATAAAATGTTTTATACTTGTGTGTGTGTATTTTTTTTTTTACAATACTACAGTTTTAGTAATTATGGCTATCTACAGACGGCCCTGATTACTAATACTGGGCTTAGTGCTTGCCGGTATGGCAGGCCAGCACTAACTCCAACATATATTACCTCGGCACCCACCGCCACCAGGGGTGCCGGGAAGAGCCGGGTACCGGCAGGACCGGACCTTCTAAATTGAGGGTCTGACTCTGGGGCGGCTGCAGGCTGGTACCATTAGGCTGGGAAGGGCCAATAACCGTGTCCCTTCCCACCCTGGTAGTGCCAGGCTGCCGCTGCTGGTTGTATCTGGCTGGTGAAGGAAAAATGGGGGGACCCCACGCCATTTTTAAAAAAATTATTTAATTATTTTTGTAAAAAAATGGCGTGGGTCCCCCCCTTTTTTCCTTCGCCAGCCAGATACAACCAGCAGCGGCAGCCTGGCACTACCAGGGTGGGAAGGGACACGGTTATTGGCCCTTCCCAGCCTAATGGTACCAGCCTGCAGCCGCCCCAGAGCCAGACCCTCAATTTAGAAGGTCCGGTCCTGCGGGTACCCGGCCCTTCCCGGCACCCCTGGTGGCGGTGGGTGCCGAGGTAATAGATGTTGGGGTTACTGCTGGCCTGCCATACCGGCCAGCACTAAGCCCAGTATTAGTAATCGGGGCCGTCTGTAGATAGCCATAATTACTAAAACTGTAGTATTGTAAAAAAAAAAATACACACACACAAGTATAAAACATTTTATTGAAATAAACACTCCCCCAGACCCGTTTGACCATTTTATTAAAAAAAAAAAAAAAAAAGCTGGTCCGACGTAGTCCACCGAATCCGACGTAGTCCTCTGCATTCACGACCCTGAAAAATAGAAAACAAACACACAAACACAGACCACTTACCTCTTCCTGCACTGGGATAATACAAACAGCGATGTCACTATACAGGGATAATAAACACAGTGATGTCACTGTACAGGGATAATAAACACAGTGATGTCACAGTACAGGGATAATAAACACAGTGATGCCACAGTACAGGGATAATACACACAGTGATGTCACTGTACAGGGATAATACACACAGCGATGTCACTGTACAGGGATAATAAACACAGTGATGTCACTGTACAGAGATAATAAACACAGTGATGTCAAAGTCCAGGGATAATAAACACAGCGATGTCACCGAACAGAGATAATAAACACAGCTATGTCACTGTACAGGGATAATAAACACAGTGATGTCACTGTACAGGGATAATAAACACAGTGATGTCACAGTACAGGGATAATAAACACAGTGATGTCAAAGTCCAGGGATAATAAACACAGCGATGTCACCGAACAGAGATAATAAACACAGCGATGTCACTGTACAGAGATAATAAACACAGTGATGTCACTGTACAGGGATAATAAACACAGTGATGTCACAGTACAGGGATAATAAACACAGTGATGTCAAAGTCCAGGGATAATAAACACAGCGATGTCACCGAACAGAGATAATACACAAAGCGATGTCACTGTACAGGGATAATACACACAGTGATGTCACTGTACAGGGATAATAAACACAGTGATGTCACCGTACAGGGATAATAAACACAGTGATGTCACAGTACAGGGATAACAAACACAGATATTTCTTTATGGTGGGCCCCAAGAATTATTTCCTCTGGTGGGCCCTAGGTACTCCAGTCCGACCCTGCCTGCAGGTACAGGTAAAGGACTCACAAATCAGTGATCAGTTGCTTTAAATAATAGTGGTGCTTGCATTGCCTCCTCTCTGTTCATGGCGCTGTGAGACAGGGACCGACTCTTGAGATCCCACCTCTTGGACCTGGGACTGTCGTACATTTATTGCATATCCTGTGGATATGCGCTAAGGGGGTCATTTATTAAGACCAGTGTTTTAGATGCCAGTCTTAATTACCCCTATAGCTGGCGATAGATCAGTGAAGTTATGTAGAGGCGCTTGCCTCTACATAATTTTGGCGTATCCGCCGCCAATTCAAAATCTAAGACATCTTCCTTGCTTTCTCACATTTAGACCATTTTCTATACCTAAACCAGGCCTAGAAAGTGACAGGCATGCCTTACCCAATGTGTTTTTATGTCAAGTTTGTTTTCATGATAAGGGAAGTAAAATTGCAAATAAAGGTCTTATTCACATGACAGTATTTTGGTGAGTGATTTCCTTCAGTGAGTGTGAGCCAAAACCAGGATTGGAGCCTCCACAGACATAAGATTTAGGCCTCATGCACACGAACGTGTGCCGGCCGTGCCCGTGCTGCGGGCCACAAACTGCGGTCCGCAATGCACGGGCACTGACCATGAGGCCACCGCATGCGGATCGTGGACCCATTCACTTGAATGGGGTCCGCGATCCGCATCCGAGGGTCCGCACCGCAAAAAAGTAGTGCTTGCGCTACTTTTTTGCGGTGCGGAGGCACGGCCAGAAACACCACGGAAGCACACCGTAGTGCTTCCGTGGTGTTCTGATCCGTGCCTCTGCTTCGCATCTCCCGGATCGCGGACCCATTGAAATGAATGGGTCCGCGATCCGTGATGCGGGCTGCACACGGCCGGTGCCCGTTTATTGTGGACCCGCCGTATGCGGCCCGCAACACGGGAACGGCCAGCACACGTTCGTGTGCATGAGCCCTTAAGGTAAAGATCTGCACCTGTTCAGTGTTTAGAGCCGCACCTGGTGTTGGCTCACAATCACTGATGGAAGTCACTGACCAAAACACTGACGTGTGAATAAGGCCTAAAGCAATGGCACACAATAACATCTAATACATAAGAACGCTAAAACAAAAGACACAATGATTATTTTAATGAAATAGCTGGAGTAGCGCAGAATATAACTAGAAAATAAGAGTAAAAAAGAAAAAAGAGGGCAAAATTTCCATCGCATCGAATGGTCAGCATCTATTACTAGAAGTATTTTTCCTTTTTGGCATTAAAGAGGCTTTACACAACCTTAGGCTCCATTCACACGTCCTGTTTTTCTTTCCTGATTCGATCCTGATCCTGATCTGGATCCATTCATTTCAATGGGTCCTGAAAAAATCAGGATCGAATCAGGAAAGAAAAACAGGACGTGTGAATGGAGCCTTATTTTCAGTCTGCATTCAATCAGCATTTTTTGCAGATCGAATGGACCAGTTCATTTAAATCGGGCCAGAAAAGATGTGAACAGCAGATTGTGTGCTTTTTCAGATAACAATAGGCAATTCTTACAAAGGGTACGATGTGCTCATCTGCAAAATGGAACGGAACGCACATGGCCAGTATCCGTGTTTTGTGGATTTGCAATTTGTGGACTGAAAAACTGAAAAGTTGGACAAAATCTCTAAATTTTTAGACAGGCAGTCTATAAAAGTGCCAGATTTATCATAGAACCTGAGCCATTGTGGTAATTTTGGCACATCTAGGTCAGTATGGATTTTACATCACATCATGCAGTTTGCAAATCATCTTTAGTAAAGACCCCTTTACACTGCTTGATGTCCACGCAGATTATCAGTAATGAGCATTCGTATGGACGCTTTTAGTGATAACCTGTCTGCCGGTGCTGATTACCCAATGAATCAACAAAATGCTCATTCATCAAGTAATAACATTGTTTGTGCCATCACCAAAATCATCATTTGCTGACAGCAGATCAGATTGTGCCTCTAAACAGCTGTCTGCTGCTGGCAAACAATGATTCTGTATGAGGGCGAGTGATGGCATTAGTGATTGCTCCTCTCCATACTGTGGACGAGATCACTGCATGTAGATTCAGCGGTCTCCTCCACTGGCGAGCAAGCAATTTTCGGGAGGAAACGCTTCCTTCCTGACAATTGTTTGCCATGTTGGGCCTTGTAAAGGGGCCTTAATTCAATTGCTTTTATTGTGCTCAACTACTTGATATGCAGGAAGGGTTGAAGGCTTTGTGCCCATGGCAAGATTACACACACTACTGTGCAGACAATACAGACAAATGCTGGTCCCTGATACCATTGATTCAGACGAAAAGCCTATGCATATATGATTGTGTTTTTCTTGTTAAAAAAAATTAAAATCAGCTGCAGTTTTTCTTTTGGCCAGACAAAGTGCAATCTTGCATGAAACAGACGTTGCCTAGATGTCGATGATTTTGTATATCTGCTTGAAGCAATAAAGGAAGAGATTGTTTTACTCTTGGATAAGCACCATGGAATAGTCCATTATATATCATGGGTACTAAGGAATGAGTTTTGCATTCAGACATGTTAGTTGCACCTCCAGAAAAGTATGCCTCTTAATTATTGAATTCAAAGGTTTTATTCAGTCCATGGCCTCAGGTGTATAAAATCCAGCACCTAGCCATGTAGTCTGCCTTTACAGCATGGTACTTTAATTGGATGGCACTAGAGATGAGCGAGCATACTCGTCCGAGCTTGGTGCTCGTTCGAGTATTAGGGTACTCGTAAGTACTCGCAGCTCGGACGAGTATCTCGCCATACTCGAGGAAATGGCAACTTCCGCATCGTGCTTTTTTGGCGCCTATAAACACAGCCAATCACAAGCCAGGAGACTCTGCAGTACACCCAGCATCACGTGGGGCCCTTACATGTTGATAGCAGGGGTTGGCTGGCCTGATGAGGTGACCCTGGAATATACTAGTGACTGGCCGCGGCGCTCGGCTCAGATGCCGTCTGGATGTCGTTAGGGATAGAGCTGCTGCCTTTCAGGGAGAGTGTTAGGGCCTGAATTTAGTTCTCAGTTAGGCAGGAATCACCCACAAAGAACCCAACAGCCCTTCTAAGGGCTAGAAGAATTTTTTTTTGTCTCCTGGCTTGGCTGGCTGGCTGGCACTAGTAGTGCAGCTATCGCCATATCTAACCCTGTTTTTTTTTTTATTGTTCTATCTCAGTTATACAAATCCATTGCACACAGCAGTGTGGAACCATTCTGTGTGTCACAGTTCAGCACTGACTCACTCCAATCCATATATACTGTCCAGGTGACACTTTCTGTACGTCACAGAATACAACCAAGTCATTTGCTACCAATATCATCTACAGCTTGATCCAGAAAACTCTCTGTGCGACATTTGTCTGGGTCGCAGACTAAATAGCCACCGTTAACAGGGTGTCAGTCAGTTCTACCATATTTCCTGCACGTCACGTTCCCAAAAAAACAAAATATAAAAAAAAAATTATTTTTTCAGTTGTTTTAGCTCAGTGATACAAATCCATTTTACTCAGCTTTGTGTAACCTTTCTGTGTGTCACAGTTCAGCACATTCGCTCCGATCCGTATATACTGTCCAGGTGACACTTTCTGTACGTCACACAATACAACCAAGTCATTTGCTACCAATATCATCTACCGCTTGATCCAGAAAACTCTCTGTGCGACATTTGTCTGGGTCGCAGACTAAATAGCCACCGTTAACAGGGTGTCAGTCAGTCCTACCATAGTTCCTGCACATTACGTTCCCAAAAAAACAAAATTGTAAAAAAAATATAAAAAAACAAATATAAAAAAAAATTTTTTTTTCAGTTGTTTTAGCTCAGTGATACAAATCCATTTTACTCAGCTTTGTGTAACCTTTCTGTGTGTCACAGTTCAGCACATTCGCTCCGATCCGTATATACTGTCCAGGTGACACTTTCTGTACGTCACACAATACAACCAAGTCATTTGCTACCAATATCATCTACCGCTTGATCCAGAAAATTCTCTGTGCGACATTTGTCTGGGTCGCAGACTAAATAGCCACCGTTAACAGGGTGTCAGTCAGTTCTACCATAGTTCCTGCACGTTACGTTCCCAAAAAAACAAAATTTAAAAAAAATATAAAAAAACAAATATAAAAAAAAATTATTTTTTCAGTTGTTTTAGCTCAGTGATACAAATCCATTTTACTCAGCTTTGTGTAACCTTTCTGTGTGTCACAGTTCAGCACATTCGCTCCGATCCGTATATACTGTCCAGGTGACACTTTCTGTACGTCACACAATACAACCAAGTCATTTGCTACCAATATCATCTATCGCTTGATCCAGAAAACTCTCTGTGCGACATTTGTCTGGGTCGCAGACTAAATAGCCACCGTTAACAGGGTGTCAGTCAGTTCTACCATAGTTCCTGCACGTCACGTTCCCAAAAAAAACAAAATAAAAAAAATAAATTATTTTTTCAGTTGTTTTAGCTCAGTGATACAAATCCTTTTTACTCAGCTGCGTGTAACCTTTCTGTGTGTCACAGTTCAGCACACTCGCTCCGATCCGTATAATCTGTCCAGGTGACACTTTCTGTACGTCACTTAATTCTACCGGACTTAACAAGTTTGTGGGTTTCAGTATACCACGCCCGTGTAATTTTTTTTTTTTTTATCATACACCTATATACAAAAAATGTTGAACCCCAGGGCTAAGGGTCGAGGGCGTGGGCGTGGGCATTCAATTACTGCAGGGGGCAGAGGCTGTGGTCCTGGGCAGGGTGAGACAGTACCCGCTGATGAGGCAGCAGGGGAATTCCGCAGAGCTACACTCCCTAGCTTCATGTCTCAACTTACAGGGACACGTGGTAGAGGACTGTTGAAACCACAACAGTGCGAACAGCTGATCTCGTGGATTGCGGACAATGCTTCAAGTAATTTGTCCACCAGTCAGTCTTCCATGCAGTCCACCCACGTTACCCAAGGGAGCACTCCTCTGGCTCCTCCACCTCAACCTCCTTCCCCCCAGTCTGCCCCCTCCCAGGAAAATTTGGAATGCGATCCGGCATACTCTCAGGAACTGTTTTCTGGACCCTTCCCAGAGTCACAAACCACTTCTCAGGTTGCTGCTGACCTCGTTCCCGATGCCCAAGTTTTCCAACTGTCGCAGTCTGTGGGTGATGATGATGACAATGTTGAGTTAGTGGAAGAAGTATGTAAAGAGGTGTCAGACGATGAGGAGACACGGTTGTCAGACAGTGGTGAAGTTGTTGTTAGGGGAGGAATTCCGAGGGGGGAGCAGACTGAGGAATCGGAGGATGACGAGGTGACTGACCCAAGCTGGGTTGATATGCCGAGTGAAGACAGTGCTTCTGAGGCGGAGGCGAGTGCTGCACCAGAACAGGTTGTAAGAGGCAGTGGGTGTGGCCAGAGGGAGAAGCAGGGCCAGAGCTGGTGCATCATCAGCAACTGTTTCACGTAGTGAAGCTCCCGTGGCGAGGCCTAGATGTTCACAAGTCTGGAGGTTCTTTAAAGAAAGTGAGGATGACCGACGGACTGTGGTGTGCAACCTGTGCCACATCAGGATCAGCAGGGGTGCCACCACTACTAGCCTAACCACCACCAGCATGCGCAGGCATATGAGTGCTAAACACCCCACTCAATGGAACCAAGGCCGTTCACCACCTCCTGCGGGTCACACCACTGCTCCTTCCCCTGTGTCACTCGCTGCCTCTGCTAGTCAACCCCCGCGTCACTCGCTGCCTCTGCTAGTCAACCCCTGCCCAGGACCCCGGCACGAGCGCCTCCCGCCGGAAAACCACACCTTCGCCTCCATGATCCTCCACAGCGTCCACCAACGTGTCCCAGCGCAGCGTTCAGCTGTCTTTACAGCAGACGCTGGAGCGCAAGAGGAAATACAGTTCCACCCACCCACATGCCCAAGCCCTCAACGTCCACATCTCCAAATTGCTTAGCCTGGAGATGCTGCCCTATAGGCTGGTAGAGACCGAGGCCTTTCGAAATCTCATGGCGGTGGCTGACCCTCGGTATTCCGTCCCCAGCCGCTACTATTTTTCCCGATGTGCCGTCCCAGCCCTACACCAGCACATGTCACAGAACATCATCCGTGCCCTGACCAACGCTGTTTCTGAGAAGGTCCACCTAACCACGGACATGTGGACAAGTGCTGCCGGGCAGGGACACTATATCTCACTGACGGCACATTGGGTTAACTTGGTGGAGGCTGGGACTGAGAATGACCCTGGGGCCGCTCATGTACTGCCCACACCGAGGATTGCAGGGCCTACCTCAGTCACGGTCTCTCAGACGTACTATGCCTCCTCCTCCTCCTCCTCAGACCCCTCCTCCTCCACCGAATTACCATCCGTGGGCACGGCGCCTTCAGTCGGTAGCTCTAGGCGCAGCAGCAGTGCCGTGGGTAAGCGCCAGCAGGCGGTACTCAAACTGCTTAGCTTAGGTGACAAAAGGCACACCGCCCAAGAGCTGTTACAGGGCATCACGGCGCAGACCGATGTGTGGCTGGCACCGCTGAACCTCAAGCCAGGCATGGTTGTGTGTGACAACGGGTGTAACCTGGTGGCGGCTCTGCAACTCGGCAGACTGACACATGTGCCATGCCTGGCCACGTGTTCAATCTTATAGTTCAGCGGTTCCTCAAGACATACCCCAATCTGTCTGATTTGCTCACCAAGGTGCGCCGCATCTGTGCGCATTTCCGCAAGTCCACCACAGATGCTGCCACTCTCAGGGCAGCGCAGCGCCGCCTACAACTGCCCACTAACCGCCCACTAACCGACTGTTGTGGGATGTGCCCACGAGATGGAATTCCACATTAAACATGTTATCCAGAGTTTACCAGCAGCGCAGAGCGATTGTAGACTGCCAGATGTCATCTTCCACCAGAACTGGTAGTCAGGTCTCTCAGATTCCTCAAGTCTACAATGAGGAGTGGACGTGGATGTCTGATATCTGCCAGGTGTTGACCAACTTTGAGGAGTCAACACAGATGGTCAGCGGCGATGCCGCCATTATCAGCCTCACCATCCCGCTGCTTTGCTTGTTGAAAAACTCACTGCTCAGCATCAAGTCGGATGCTTTGCGCTTGTCACAAGAGACGGTGGAGGAAGATACGTCGCTTGATAGCCAGAGCACCCTCCGGTCTGTTTCTCAGCGCGTATCGGAGGAGGGGGATGAGGATGAGGAGGAAGAGGAGGAGAATGTCGGCGAGACAGTAGAGGGTACCAGTGCTCAGTCCTTAACTCTTGAGCGTGTATGGGCTGAAGAGGAGGACTTGGAGGAGGAGGAGGAAATGGAGAGTCAGGTCAGTGAGGAGAGGGAATTCTTGCGTGTTGGGACTCTGGCGCACATGGCAGACTTCATGTTAGGCTGCCTATCCCGTGACCCTCGCGTTAGAAGAATTTTTTCAAACACCGATTACTGGGTGTTCACTCTCCTGGACCCACGGTACAAGCAGAACCTTTCCACTCTCATCCCTGCAGAGGAAAGGAGTATGAGAGTGAATAGGTATCAACAGGCCCTGGTGCACAAGCTGAAACAATTCTTCCCATCTGACGCCGCTAGCGGCAGAGGGCATGGTTCTGTGGGCCAAGTAGCGGGGGAGAGGAGGCGAGCAGGCAGCTTGTCCAGCACTGGCAGGGGAACGCTCTCCAAGGCCTTTGCCAGTTTTATGTCACCCCAGCAAGACACTGTCACCTGTCCCCAGTCTAGGCAGAGTAGGGGGGAGCTGTACAGAAAGATGGTGAGGGAGTACCTAGCTGACCATACCAACGTCTGTAGCGATCACCTTGCTCCATACAACTACTGGGTTTCAAAGCTGGACACGTGGCCTGAACTGGCGCTGTACGCCTTGGAGGTGCTGGCCTGCCCTGCCGCTAGCGTGCTGTCAGAGCGGGTATTCAGTGCAGCTGGTGGCGTCATCACCGATAAGCGTACACGCCTGTCAACTGACAGCGCTGACAGGCTGACGCTTATTAAAATGAACAAAGCCTGGATTTCACCGGAATTCAAATCTCCTCCGGGGAAAGCAGCTAAAGATTTAAATAACTTATGTATCCGATTCCTCTTCTCTACTCCTCTTCTCTCCTCCTCCTCCTCCTCCATATCGTCTTTGCCTAACGCTGACCCAAAAACGCCATTTTTTAGAGGTCCAACTGGCACTCTTTTAGCACAATTTTTCAGGAGGGCCCCCTACAGGCCCTCTCTTCAAACAATTTTTCAGGAGGGCCCCCTACAGGCCCTCTATTCAAACAATTTTTCCAGAGGTCCACCTACAGGCCCTCTATTCAAACAATTTTTCCAGAGGTCCACCTACAGGCCTTCTCTTCAAACAATTTTTCAGGAGGGCCCCCTACAGGCCCTCTATTCAAACAATTTTTTAGAGGTCCACCTACAGGCCCTCTATTCAAACAATTTTTCCAGAGGTCCACCTACAGGCCCTCTCTCCAAACAATTTTTTCCGGAGGTCCACCTATAGGCCATCTGTCCAAACAATTTTAACGGAGGTCCACCTACAGGCCCTCTCTCCAAACAATTTTTCCGGAGGTCCACCTACAGGCCCTCTGTCCAAACAATTTTTCCGGAGTTCCACCTACAGGCCCTCTCTCCAAACAATTTACTTCTTTGTCCTATCTTTCTCTCTCTCTCTCTACAAACTATTTTTTCCGGATAGCTGCCATATACGGTATTAAACTGAGTAGTATACATGAACACATACCACACTTGATCAAGCTCATAATTTACGACTGTACCGGTTGATGCTAAATTTTTAAGTTGGGGTCCTGCGTCGTCATTCTAAATACATCCGGCTGTTGTCACCACCACACACGCTAGCCCAGGGGGCACTCCTCTGGCTCTTCCAGCGAAACCTCCTTGCCCCAGCCTGCCCCCCCTACCTACAGGCCCACTCTACAAACAATTTTAGCCGGATAGGGGACCGTAATTAGAAGTTGTACTCATGTTTGTTTTTGTTCTTCTTTTATCTGCCTCATGACCTTGATAAGCAGAGCATGGACACGTCCCTTAGCTTGCAGTGGGAAAAGACAATTCCCTGGCCAGAGCAAGCTCTTTTTTCGTTTTCCGTGTTCGAAAAAATCCATTAAATATGAGGGTCCCCAAAGATAGGGGAAAGTATACGGTATTGAACCTGCGAAGTAATCGGGATACTGCACCGGCTGATGCTAGAGTATTTCCAAATGCATTCCGGCTTGTTTTCACCACCACACACGCTAGCCAGGGGCACTCCTCTGGCTCTTCCAGCGAAACCTCCTTGCCCCAGCCTGCCCCCCCTACAGGCCCACTCTACAAACAATTTAGCCGGATAGTGGGACGTATTAGAAGTTGTACTCATGTTTGTTTTTTGTTCTTCTTTTATCTGCCTCATGACCTGTGATAGGCAGAGCAGGACACGTCCCTTAGCTGCAGTGGGAAAGACACTCCCCTGGCCAGAGCAAGCTCTTTTTCCGTTTTCCGTGTTCGAAATATCCATTAAATATAGGGTCCCAAGATAGGGATGTATACGTATTAAAACTGAGAAGAATCGATACCATACGGGTTAAA
>ONZH01002924.1:0-31238 GCA_900303285.1 Rhinella marina
CACCAGTTGCTGTGCACAGTGTGCAGCCAAGATGGCGGTAGCTGCACTTCAAGTCCCAGCCTGAAGCCAGGAGGAGACCAAAAAGAAAGGTGCTTGTAGCCCTTAGAAGGGCTGTTGGGTTCTTTGGGGGTGATTCCTGCCTAACCAATATCTAAATTCAGGCCCTAACACTCTCCCTGACAGACAGCAGCTCTATCCCTAATCTCATGCAGGCGGCGTCTGACGCGAGCAGCGTGGGACCAGATTCTTATATTCCCATCTCATCTGATCTGGCCAGCCAATCCCTGCTATCGACTTGTAAGGGCCCCATGTGATGCTAGGATGTACCAAAGACTCTCCTGCATGTTGATTGGCTGAGAAAAGGCGGCTAACATGCAGGAAGAGGAAGTTGCCATTTCCTCGAGGATCGCGATATGCTCGTCCAAATATCGAGCATATGCGAATACCCTAATACTCGAACGAGCACCAAGCTCGGACGAACATGTTCGCTCATCTCTAATGACCATTCATCAGAAAGTGGGATATCTGACCTGTTAAAGTGTCTAACCCAAACATATGTTGTTATTAAAGGGGGGTATTCACTTTAGTGTTGACCTCTGATTGCTCTAGATGGCTACAGAGAGTCCACCCCCTCTTTATTAATTGCTATATAGTTGTCTATAGTGCTGATCCATATCTGGAATCGCTACATATATACACTAACTTATACATCCCTACTCTCATTCAGCAACTGCGTGTATACAGTGCTATAAAGGGTACAGAGCAGACTTATACTTACTATAAGTGTTATCCATATATTTATGTATCATTTGTTTAGCCCTGTACCACTCTGAGATGGGCATATATAGCGTGCGCATGCGCACTTTCTACCTAGAGCTCGAAATCTAGGTTAGCTCAAAGAACCAGTGTGCGCATGCGTCAGATCCGAGGGCATGCGCACATTCATCATAACTTCTTATCTTGGAGTAAGCGACATGTACGTGGAACGCAGTTATGTGTTCATCGATTGCGCTTGCGCACCTCTACCCCACACATCCAGGAACAGATACAGTGCTACTAATTTAATATGCAGGCGCCTTCCTACGGCGCTTGCGCGCTTTACCCTTAGCGACTCTGTATTACTTGTGGCCAGACCAAAAATAGGGCGCCGGCGCACTTTCCACTACCGGTGCACTCAAAATAATTGCACGCCCTTTTTAAAAAGCACAGCGTGATGTGAACCAGGGCTGACAGTCTGAACAACTGACCTCATAGCAGTATCGCTGCATGGTGCCATCGAACACACCTACTTAATATAGTACACTGAAGAACCAGGAACAAGTACAAGGGGAAACGCGTTGGGACTTTAGTTTAATAATTAAGGCATTCATATTGGTCATTTACTGTAGGTAGAGGGGAGTCAGTTAGCAGGGCAAGTCACCGATAATTGGGGCCGCCCCTTTCGGGGCGATTACTCCACTTTTAGGCAGCGAAGGATTAGTCCAAGTAGGGACAGCTTCCATTCTGCCTAGAAGTGGAAAAGTAACTGAACTCTGCACCTTATTGGGACCACTGCTATGGTTCTACATGAAGTATACACCACGAGGCACAATCTTGAACCTGATCTCCATGGCGTCTGTAGAATCAAATTGACACTAGACCCTGAGGCATGTCCCAGAAATTGATCCATACTGTGTCTGCAGAATCGTGAGTTACATACATGCATGGGCGCAATACTTCATGTTATCAAACATTTCCAATAGTTTGCCATTTTTTCCAGACAATGTGTCTGAACTGATAGGTAATGTTATTTTTGTGTTCAGGGATGATTTTAATGTATATCTAGTAAAAGTTAATTCTTAAAGGGTAATTAAATATACCCGGGCGAAGCCGGGTCCTTCAGCTAGTATATAATAATTTATTTCTTTTACTGTTTGTGTGTGTGTGTGTGTCATTAAAAGATATCGAGAGTGTCCTCTACAGTGCCTGCCCCTTTAACAGTGACCTCTACAGCGGCCTGCCCCTTTAACAGTGACCTCTACAGCGGCCAGCCCCTTTAACAGTGACCTCTACAGCGACCCGCCCCTTTAACAGTGACCTCTACAGCTGCCCGCCCCTTTAACAGTGACCTCTACAGCTGCCCACCCCTTTAACAGTGACCTCTACAGAAGCCCGCCCCTTTAACTGTGACCTCCACAGCAGATAGAGTGGCCACTGTCTTCACCCCAGAAAACCAGACCTCACCGGCCATTCCCCCAAACGTGAAACAGTGCCCCAGGTCCCATGAAGACACATCACTAAACATGAGGCCACGCCCCCCTGGCTCCGCGAAGACATGGAGGAGAAGCTGTCTGAGTGTGAGCTACTGAAAGGGTGGACATCCCTGTGTCCGTCCAGGCACTGCGTCGGACGGAGAACAGGTAGCCAGAAAACTGGACTGTCCAGCCTAAAGCCGGACATCTGACCACCCTAACATCAGCCTGCCCCTAGGGTGGCCAGAGGTCTTGTTTTAGGCTGGACGGTCTGGCTTTCAGACTCCCTGTCCTCTGTCATGCGCAGGGCCTGGATGGACACAGCAGCAGCACTCTCAGCAGCAGCACTGTGCAGTCTGAGCAATGAGCTGCAGGGAGAAAGTCACCCTCCCCCCACCCCTGCAGCTGACAGAAGGTGATTTTTATCAATATTTTTAATCCCGGTCAAATGCAGCATGGAAGGGGCATGGCCTGACTGAGTCAGGGGCGTGACTTAGTGGGATCTGGGGGTGGTGCTTTTAAGTCCTTCTTTTGACGGTGGCCGGAATTACAGGTCGATGCCTGATTTAGGAGGAAGGTGGGTAGCAGTGGAAGAAAACATCTTTTATTACTACTGAACAGTAAATATGTAAAATTTACATTATATGAGGTAATGATTAGAGATGAGCGAGCATACTCGTCCGAGCTTGGTGCTCGTTCGAGTATTATGGTACTTGTAAGTGCTCGCTGCTCGGACGAGTATCTCGCCATGCTCGAGGAAATGGCAACTTCCGCATTGTGCATTTTTGGAGCCTATAAACTCAGCCAATCACAAGCCAGGAGACTCTGTGGTACACACAGCATCACGTGAGGCCCTTACATGTCGATAGCAGGGGTTGGCTGGCCTGATCAGGTGACGCTGGAATATACTATTGACTGCCCGCGGTGCTCGGCTCAGATGCTGTCTGGATGTCGTCAGGGATAGAGCTGCTGAGTTTCAGGGACAGTGTTAGGGCCTGCATTTAGTTCTTTGTTAGGCAGGAGTGATCTCACAAGAACCCAAAAGCCCTTCTAAGGGCTACAAGAAACTTTTTTTTTGTCTCCTGGCTTGGCTGATTAGCTGGCACTAGTAGTGCAGCTATCGCCATATATAACCCCTTTTTTTTTTTTAATTGTTATATCTCAGTGATACAATTCCATTGCACACAGCAGTGTGGAACCATTCTGTGTGTCAAAGTTCAGCTGTCCACTCACTACAATCTGTATTTTCTGTCCAGTTGACACATTCTATAAGCCATTAATTAAACCAGGTCTATTGCTCCCACGTATACAGCTAGATCACAAAAATCTCTGTGCGACATTTGTCTGGGTTGCAGTCAAAATAGCCACCGTCAGCCGGGGCTGAGTTAGGTCTCTGATAGTTTCTGCACGTCACGTTAAAAAAAAACCTAAACGAAAAAAAACGATTAAAAAAAAAGATATAAAAAAATAGTTTTTTTGTTGTTTTAGCTCAGTGATACAAATCAATTTCACACAGCTGCGTGGAACCATTCTGTGTGTCACAGTTCAGCTGTCCACTCACTACAATCCGTATTTTCTGTCCAGTTGACACATTCTGTACGTCACTTAATTAAACCAGGTCTTTTGCTCTCACTCATACAGCTAGATTACAAAAATCTCTGTGCGACATTTGTCTGGGTTGCAGTCAAAATAGCCACCGTCAGCCGGGGCTGAGTTAGGTCTCTGATAGTTTCTGCACGTCACTTTAAAAAAAAAAAAAAACTAAAAAAAAAAATTAAAAAAGATATAAAAAATTAGTTTTTTGTTTTATCTCAGCGATACAAATCCATTTCACACAGCTGCGTGGAACCATTCTGTGTGTCACAGTTCAGCTGTCCACTCACTACAATCCGTATTTTCTGTCCAGTTGACACATTCTGTACGTCACTTAATTAAACCAGGTCTTTTGCTCTCACTCATATAGCTAGATCACAAAAATCTCTGTGCGACATTTGTCTGGGTTGCAGTCAAAATAGCCACCGTCAGCCAGGGCTGAGTTAGGTCTCTGATAGTTTCTGCACGTCACTTTAAAAAAAAAACAAAACTAAAAAAAAATATAAAAAAAGAGATTAAAAAAATAGTTTTTTGTTGTTTAACTCAGTGATACAAATCCATTTCACACAGCTGCGTGGAACCATTCTGTGTGTCACAGTTCAGCTGTCCACTCACTACAATCCGTATTTTCTGTCCAGTTGACACATTCTGTACGTCACTTAATTAAACCAGGTCTTTTGCTCTCACTCATACAGCTAGATCACAAAAATCTCTGTGCGACATTTGTCTGGGTTGCAGTCAAAATAGCCACCGTCAGCCGGGGCTGAGTTAGATCTCTGATAGTTTCTGCACGTCACTTTAAAGAAAAAAAAAAAAAAAAAGATATAAAAAAATAGTGTTTTTGTTGTTTTATCTCAGCGATACAAATCCATTTCACACAGCTGCGTGGAACCATTCTGTGTGTCACATTTCAGCTGTCCACTCACTACAATCCGTATTTTTTGTCCAGTTGACACATTCTGTACGTCACTTAATTAAACCAGGTCTTTTGCTCTCACTCATATAGCTAGATCACAAAAATCTCTGTGCGACATTTGTCTGGGTTGCAGTCAAAATAGCCACTGTCAGCCAGGGCTGAGTTAGCTCTCTGATAGTTTCTGCACATCACTTTAAAAAAAAAAAAAAAACTAAAAAAAATATTAAAAAAGATATTAAAACAGTTTTTTGTTTTATCTCAGTGATACAAATCCATTTCACAAAGCTACGTGGAACCATTCTGTGTGTCACAGTTCAGCTTTCCACTCACTACAATCCGTATTTTCTGTACAGTTGACACATTCTGTACGTCACTTAATTAAACCAGGTCTTTTGCTCTCACTCATATAGCTAGATCACAAAAATCTCTGTGCGACATTTGTCTGGGTTGCAGTCAAAATAGCCACCGTCAGCCAGGGCTGAGTTAGCTCTCTGATAGTTTCTGCACATCACTTTAAAAAAAAAAAAAAAACTAAAAAAAAGATTAAAAAAAACAGTTTTTTTGTTTTATCTCAGTGATACAAATCCATTTCACACAGCTGCATGGAACCATTCTGTGTGTCACAGTTCAGCTGTCCACTCACTACAATCCGTATTTTCTGTCCAGGTGACACATTTTGTACGTCACTTAATTAAACCAGGTCTTTTGCTCTCACTCATACAGCTAGATCACAAAAATCTCTGTGCGAAATTTGTCTGGGTTGCAGTCAAAATAGCCACCGTCAGCCAGGGCTGAGTTAGGTCTCTGATAGTTTCTGCACGTCACTTTAAAAAAAAAAAAAAAAAAAACTAAACAAAAAATATAAAAAAAAGATTAAAAAAAATAGGTTTTTTTTGTTGTTTTAGCTCAGTGACACAAATCCATTTCACAAAGCTGTGTGGAACCATTCTGTGTGTCACAGTTCAGCTGTCCACTCATCACAATCCGTATTTTCTGTCCAGGTGACACATTCTGTACGTCACTTAATTAAAAAAGGTCTTTTGCTCTCACTGATACAGCTAGATTACAAAAATCTCTGTGCGACATTTGTATGGGTTGCAACTAAGCAGACCAATTCTGCCTAATCTAATAGTTTCTGTGTAATTGCTCCATACACGGTACGGTACGTAATAACATACGTAATTTTGATATAACTTATCCACCTATATATTCACTTGTTTAGACTGAACAAGTTTGTGGGATTCAGTACAGCAGGCCCATTTATTTTATTTTTTTTAAATAATACACTTATATACAGAAAATGTTGAACCCCAGGGCAAAGGGTCGAGGACGAGGGCGTTGGCATTCAATTACTGCAGGGGGCAGAGGCCGTGGTCCTGGGCAGGGTGAGACAGCACCTGCTGATGAGGGAGCAGGGAACGCCGCAGAGCTACACTCCCTAGCTTCATGTCTCAACTTACAGGGACACGTGGTAGAGGACTGTTGAAACCACAACAGTGCGAAAAGCTGATCTCGTGGATTGAGGACAATGCTTCAAGTAATTTGTCCACCAGTCAGTCTTTCATGCAGTCCACCCACGTTACCCAAGGGAGCACTCCTCTGGCTCCTCCACCTCAACCTCCTTCCCCCCAGTCTGCCCCCTCCCAGGAAAATTTGGAATGCGATCCGGCATACTCTCAGGAACGGTTTTCTGGACCCTTCCCAGAGTCACAAACCACTTCTCAGGTTGCTGCTGACCTCGTTCCCGATGCCCAAGTTTTCCAACTGTCGCAGTCTATGGGTGATGATGATGATGATGACAATGTTGACTTAGTGGAAGAAGTTTGTAAAGAAGTGTCGGACGATGAGGAAACACGGTTGTCAGACAGTGGTGAAGTTGTTGTCAGGGCAGGAAGTCCGAGGGGGGAGCAGACTGAGGAATCGGAGGATGACGAGGTGACTGACCCAAGGTGCGCCGCATCTGTGCGCATTTTCGCAAGTCGACCACAGATGCTGCCACTCTCATGGCAGCGCAGCGCCGCCTACAACTGCCCGCTCACCGACTGTTGTGCGACGTGCCCACGAGATGGAATTCGACATTAAACATGTTATCCAGAGTTTACCAGCAGCGCAGAGCGATTGTAGACTGCCAGATGTCAACTTCCACCAGAACTGGTAGTCAGGTCACTCAGATTCCTCAAGTCTACAATGAGGAGTGGACGTGGATGTATGATATCTGCTAGGTGTTGAGCAACTTTGCGGAGTCAACACAGATGGTCAGCGGCGATGCCGCCATTATCAGCCTAACTATCCCGCTGCTTTGCCTGTTGAAAAACTCACTGCTCAGCATGAAGTCGGATGCTTTGCGCTTGTCACAAGAGACGGTGGAGGAAGATACGTCGCTTGATAGCCAGAGCATCCTCCGGTCTGTTTCTCAGCGCGTATCGGAGAAGGGGGATGAGGATGAGGAGGAAGAGGAGGAGAATGTCAGCGAGACAGAAGAGGGTACCAGTGCTCAGTCCTTAACTCTTGAGCGTGTATGGGCTGAAGAGGAGGACTTGGAGGAGGAGGAAATGGAGACTCAGGCCAGTGAGGAGAGGGAATTCTTGCATGTTGGGACTCTGGTGCACATGGCAGACTTCATGTTAGGCTGCCTATCCCGTGACCCTCGCGTTAGAAGCATTTTTTCAAACACCGATTACTGGGTGTTCACTCTCCTGGACCCACGGTACAAGCATAACCTTTCCACTCTCATCCCTGCAGAGGAAAGGAGTCTGAGAGTGAATAGATATCAACAGGCCCTGGTGCACAAGCTGAAACAATCCTTCCCATCTGACTCCGCTAGCGGCAGAGGGCATGGTTCTGTGGGCCAAGTAGCGGGGGAGAGGAGCCGAGCAGGCAGCTTGTCCAGCACTGGCAGGGGAACGCTCTCCAAGGCCTTTGCCAGTTTTTTGTCACCCCAGCAAGACACTGTCACCTGTCCCCAGTCTAGGCAGAGTAGGGGGGAGCTGTACAGAAAGATGGTGAGGGAGTACCTATCTGACCATACCAACGTCCGTAGCGATCACTCTGCTCCATACAACTACCGGGTTTAAAAGCTGGACACGTGGCCTGAACCGGCGCTGTACGCCTTGGAGGTGCTGGCCTGCCCTGCCGCTAGCGTGCTGTCAGAGCGGGTATTCAGTGCAGCTGGTGGCGTCATTACCGATAAGCATACACGCCTGTCAACTGATAGCGCTGACAGGCTGACGCTTATTAAAATGAACAAAGCCTGGATTTCACCGGAATTCAAATCTAATCCGGGGGAAAGCAGGTAAAGATTTACATTACTTATGTATCCGATTCCTCTTCTCTACTCCTCCTACTCCTCCTCCGCCTTGTCGTCTTTGCCTAACGCTGACCAAAAAAACGCCATTTTTTAGAGGTCCAACTGGCACTCTTTTACCACAATTTTTCAGGAGGGCCCCCTACAGGCCCTCTCTTCAAACAATTTTTCCGGAGCTCAACCTACAGGCCCTCTCTCTAAATAATTTTTCTGGAGGTCCACCTACAGGCCATCTCTCCAAACAATTTTTCCGGAGGTCCACCTACAGGCCCTCTCTCCAAACAATTTTTCCAGAGGTCCACCTACAGGCCCTCTCTCCGAACAATTTTTCCAGAGGTCCACCTACAGGCCTCTCTCCAAATAATTTTTCCCTTTGTCTCTTCCAGCTCAACCTCCTTCCCCCCAGCCTGCCCCCCACCTACAAGCCATCTCTCCAAACAATTTATGTCTTTTTCCTCTCTTTCTCTCTCTCCAAACTATTTTTCCGGATAGGTGCCATATACGGTATTAAACTGAGTAGTATACATAGAACACATGCCACACTTGATCGAGCTCATAAATTACAACTGTACCGGTTGATGCTAAATTTTTAAGTTGGGGTCCTGCGTCGTTATTCGAACTCCATCCGGCTGTTGTCACCACCACACACGCTAGCCAAGAGGGCACTCCTCTGGCTCTTCCAGCTCAACCTTCTTTCCCCCTAGCCTGCCCCCACCTACAGGCCCTCTCTCCAAACAATTTATTTCTGTTTCCTCTCTTTTTCTCTCTCCAAACTATTTTTCCAGATAGGTGCCATATACGGTATTAAACTGAGTAGTATACATAGAACACATACCACACTTGATCGAGCTCATAATTTACAACTGTACCGGTTGATGCTAAATTTTTAAGTTGGGGTCCTGCGTCGTTATTCGGACTCCATCCGGCTGTTGTCACCACCACACACGCTAGCCAAGGGGGCACTCTTCTGGCTCTTCCAGCTAAACCTCCTACTCCCCAGCCTGCCCCCCACCTACAGGCTCTCTCTCCAAACAATTTACCCGGGTAGGGGACGTATTAGATATTGTACTGGTTTTTTTTTTGGTTCTTCTTTTAACTGCCTCCTGCCACGGGAATCAAACCCGGGTCAACTGCTTGGGAAGCAGCTATGCTCACCACTTTACCACCAACAGCCACAGCAACTGATAAGAACAGATACTAAACTTGATGTCAGCCAACATTTCGACAATCGATAACCCGAAACGGGTCCACTGTCGAGCCCGGCGTTCGGCCACCCTGAACATTTCACATACTCTGACCGAGTCTGACCCTGGGGCCGCTCATGTACTGCCCACTTGGAGGATGCTTCACCTCCTGCTACCTTAGTCTAACTCGGTCACTCTGTTGTCACCGCCATGCTGCGTCTGGCTAAATTTTTGGGTGGCTCACCTGCTACCTCATGTAACTTGGTCACTTGTTGGTGTCACCGCCATGCTGTGTCAGGCTTATGCCTGCATCGTGTGGCTGGGGATAGGAGAGCAGTGCCAGCATGGGCATGGGTAATGGACCTTCATTGCACCTAGTTGGGTGCTTCCCTATATATTCCCACCATGCCAGCCATGGGTTGTACATTAACTAATAACAGGGAAAACAAATAAAATATTTTACAGAAGGGTCAACTACAGACACTCCTAAACAATTTTACATGAGGGAGTGTCTCCCCGTCTGCTATCGTGTTCGGTCAGGCTGTCAGTAGGTACACCACCTCTGTCGTCCGCAGAAGCGGCCACTATGAGGAAGGCCACAGCGAGAACATCCCCTTTTCAATTGAGAGCAAGTGTAGAATTGTAGGAGGATGAGGATGACACTTTTCTTCCGCAGTGGATTCACCTTACCCTTTATCATTGCCAGACAACAGTTAGTGAAAAAGTAATTGGCAATGATGAAGAAAATGTAACGGTGCAGTGGACCGTCTGTGACGCAAAACCTATATATTCCCACCATGCCAGCCATGGGTTGTACATTAACTAATAACAGGGAAAACAAATAAAATATTTTACAGAAGGGTCAACTACAGACACTCCTAAACAATTTTACATTAGGGAGTGTCTCCCCGTTTGCCATCGTGTTCGGTCAGGCTGTCAGTAGGTACACCACCTCTGTCGTCCGCAGAAGCGGCCACTATGAGGAAGGCCACGGCGAGAACATCCCCTTTTCAATTGAGAGCAAGTGTAGAATTGTAGGAGGATGACACTTTTCTTCCGCAGTGGATTCACCTTACCCTTTATCATTGCCAGACAACAGTTGGTGAAAAAGTAATTGGCAATGATGAAGAAAATGTAACGTTGCAGTGGACCGTCTGGGACGCAAAACCTATATATTCCCACCATGCCAGCCATGGGTTGTACATTAACTAATAACAGGGAAAACAAATAAAATATTTTACAGAAGGGTCAACTACAGACACTCCTAAACAATTTCGCCTACATACATTTGACTGCTACCTCAATCTAACTTGGTCACTTGTTGGTGTCACTACGCTGTCACCATGATGTGTCAGGCTTATGCCTACGTCGTGGGGAGGGGGATAGCACAGCAGTGCCAGCATGAGCAGTGGTGTCACCTGCAGGCAGTGATGGACCTTCGTTGCACCTAGTTGGGTGCTTCCCTAACATGTGATGTGTATTTGCCAAGCCTTTCTTGGTCTGTGTGAGCACAATTGCCATGAGGGTAACCACCAGGCTGTTGCCTGAGAATTTGGGGTAATGGTGGGATTAGGCAGCCTTAGAGGCATCCATGCATGCTGCCCCTGCTGTTTCCTGTCCATTTCCGTGGTGTTTCCATCATTTTCTGAGGTTTCCAGGTTTTCACCCAGCCTTCCCTAGGCAGAGCATTGGTCCCCTGCAAAAATGCTAGAGTCTCCCATTGACTTCAATGGGGTTCGTTATTCGAAACGAGCACCCGAGCATCGGGAAAAGTTCGACTCGAATAACGAGCACCCGAGCATTTTAGTGCTCGCTCATCTCTAGTAATGATTGATTATGAGTTAGTCTAAAACATAAGTTATAGTTATGGTAACCGGGAATACCCATTTACCATTGTCATCCACAGTGCTCTCCCTCTTTAATGCAGACCTAAAGCAGTGAACTGGCTAGGTTGTCATAGAAACCTGATGTGTGCCTGTGAGCTTCTATTGGCCGATAAGGGTCATGTGACCAGGCTACTATTGGCTAATGCATTTTTTGGGAATATCTCAGGAACGGTACGTCCTGGAGAGTTGAAAACTGTTCTAAAACCTTCCCGGACACCTGATGTACATGTGTGCCAAATTTTGTGATTGTAGCTGCAGCGGTGCGGATTCCTTTAGCGGACATACACACACACACACACACACATACACTCAGCTTTATATATTAGATTTCTCAGTGATTTAAACCTAGAAAAATGTGTTTATTCAAAATGTAACTGTTTACATAGATTTGATAAAATCTAGGGTCTATTGTTAAATTCAACAGGCCTTCCCACCCTAACCTTAGTAACAGAACAATTTCCTGAACTTCTGCAGCTCTAGAGACTCTAATCCATTTTTTAAAGTTGCATAATCAGACATTTCAAGAAATTCACTCATCTCTACAAAAAATGTCTTTTTGGGCATTTTTTCCATCTATTATTTAGTTTACCCCCATTATGGGGAGTCATGCCAAATGAAAGATAGGAGGAACATTACTTAGTTTAGGTGACTCAAATGCAACATTTTAGTTAAATGTTGGGCTCTTATTGTTCAAATAATACATTATTAATATCATTAAACACCAAAATTACACTGGTCCCTGAAGTATTAAAAATTTCTTCTATATTAGCTAGGTTATGAAACAATAATGGGTCCAAAGGTCCAGCAAAAGAAAACTCAAATTGAAGCTGTTTTTTAACCCATTCCTTCCTGATTAAAGAGCAGCTGTCAGCATAATTAACCAAATCAGGCACATTGCTTGCTATCTATATTGTGAAGACCAGCCCAAATCAACGCTTCAGTGTGCCAAAGCCTAGCTATTCAGTCCTCCTCAGCTCCCTAGCTGTCCAGCGCTACCCACACCCCTCATTCCACTAAAGCTCTCATTTGTATAAAAAGATTTGTTTTTTTTCCCCTCAGGAATGCTGCAATCAATTTTCATAAGACATGTATCCGTTTAATCAGCAGAATAAACACTATCAACCTGGTTTAATGCAGTTCCTGAAGACAGGTGCTCTTTAAGACAGTTCTTATAGGATGATTAACAAATGATTTATGATGGTCGGCCCTCCAAATTGTTTCCTTGTGTAGGCCCAAAGCAGTTAAGTCCAGTACTGTTATGCCACTGTAAATTTTTGCATGTTCTTGACCGTCTATCACCTGCTTCTTACACTGTATGAATCCTTTGTGCAATGCTACTGGTTTGTTTTAGATAGCAAAGACCTGTAAAATGAAAAGGATTAGTAATCAGTGAGCTTATTCCCGCAAAAATAAAATCCAACCACCTGCTTGTATGTTTATGAGCCAAATCTATCTGATGATTCATGTTTTAAGTAATCAGAGAATACAGTCCGGTATTGAAAATACCAGTAAATGGTGATGGATTATGTTGATCTCTGCACCCGACTTTTATTAAACAACCTGCAGAGATGTCAGACTCTAGAGACTCCTTGAGGTGAGAGAACACAATACAGCATTTTAATGGAAATGGTCTTCCTCTTATTATTTATAACTGAGGCTATTGATGCTAGGGATCTGTAAAAGTGACTTCAAATCACTGTGGTATTCACAAAATCAGAAAGTGTTGACGTGCACAACGTGAAAACATTCACATTCCAATCACACAGAACACATTGGCATGCTGTCTCATTACAAGTTCAATCACCATGGCTTATAAAATCTTAATTAATAGCTATGCATTACTTCATGAAAGGAAAAAAAATAATTCAACTTTGATAAATAAAAATAAAACAAAAAAAAATATAACAATCCATGCATGATAGCTGAAACTAAAATTTGATTTTATGTAAAAAAAAAATCTAAAAAAAAAGTGTGACTATAGTAACATAGTAACATAGTTTATAAGGCCGAAAAAAGACATCTGTCCATCCAGTTCGGCCTGTTATCCTGCAAGTTGATCCAGAGGAAGGCAAAAAACCCCTGTGAGGTAGAAGCCAATATTCACTTTAGGGGAAAAAAATTCCTTCCCGACTCCAATCAGGCAATCAGAATTACTCCTTGGATCAACAACCTATCTCTAGTAACTATAACCTGTAATATTGTTACCCTCCAGAAATACTAGGCCCCTCTTGAACTCTTTTAGTGAACTTACCATCACCACCTCCTCAGGCAGAGAGTTCCATAGTCTTACTGCTCTTACCGTAAAGAATCCTCTTCTATGTTTGTGAACAAACCTTCTTTCCTCCAGGCGCAGAGCATGTCCCCTCGTCACGGTCACAGTCCTGGGGATAAAAAGATCATGGGAGAGATCTCTGTACTGACCTCTGATATATGTATACATAGTTATTAGATCTCCCCTCAGTCGTCTTTTTTCTAAAGTGAATAACTCTAATTTTGATAATCTTTCTGGGTACTGTGGTGCACCCATTCCAGTTGTGACTTTAGTTGCCCTCCTCTGAACCCTCTCCAGCTCTGCTATGTCTGCCTTGTTCACAGGAGCCCAGAACTGTACACAGTACTCCATGTGTGGTCTTACTAGTGATTTGTAAAGTGGCAGGACTATGTTCTCATCACGGGCATCTATGTCTCTTTTGATGAAACCCATTATGTTTTTGGCCTTGGCAGCAGCTGTCTGACACTGGTTTCTACAGCTTAGTTTGCTGTTCACTAAAATTCCTAGGTCCTTTTCCATGTCAGTGTTACCCAGTGTTTTACCATTTAGTATGTACTGGTGACTTGTATTATTCCTTCCTATGTGCATAACCTTATATTTGTCAGTGTTAACCCTCATCTGCCACTTCTCTGCCCAGGCCTCCAATCTATCCAGGTCCCTCTGTAGCAGTGTACTGTCCTCTTCTGTGTTAATTAGTTTTCACAGTTTAGTGTCATCTGCAAAAATTGATATTTTACTGTGCAAGCCTTCTACAAGATCATTAATAAATATATTGAAGAGAATAGGGCCCAGTACTGACCTCTGTACCCCACTAGTGACAGTGACCCAATCTGAGAATGTGCCGTTAATAATCACCCTCTGTTTTCTATCATTGAGCCAGATACTTACCCACATACAGACATTTTCTCCCAGGCCAAGCATTCTCATTTTATATACTAACCTTTTATTTGGTGCAGTGTCAAATGCTTTGGAGAAGTCCAGATATACGACATCCATTGATTCGCCACTGTCAAGTCTAGAACTTACCTCCTCATAGAAACTGATTAAATTGGTTTGACATGACTGATCCCTCATGAAGCCATGCTGATATGGAGTTATTTGCTTATTTTCATTGAGGTACTCCAAGATAACATCTCTTAGAAAACCTTCAAACAGTTTACACACGACAGATGTTAAACTTACCGGCCTATAGTTCCCAGTCTCTGTTTTTGGACCCTTTTTGAATATTGGCACCACATTTGCTATGCGCCAATCCTCTGGAACACTCCCTGTCAGTATAGAGTCCTTAAATATCAGAAATAAGGGTCTGGCTATGACATTACTTAATTTTCTTAGGATACGGGGACTATAATATAATATAATATATATAATAAGTTTACACTGTATGCTGCTTAATCAGATATATATCCCTCAAATTTCAAATTGCAACACCATGAAAGGAAAGTCATGAAATGGAGACAAAATAGTTAAAACATCTCAATTTATTCAGTATCGAGTATGAGCACCATATACAGAAATTCATGTGCTTACAAACCTTTGGATGCTATGAATGAGATAATGGTTATTCGAGGACTGTTCTACCACTTGGAATGCATCACGGGAGTAATACAGATTAGAGATGAGCGAGTACTAAAATGCTCGGGTGCTAGTTATTCGAGTCGAACTTTTCCCGATGCTCGGGTGCTCGTTTCGAATAACGAACCCCATTGAAGTCAATGGGAGACTCGAGCATTTTTTGCAGGGGACCAAGGCTCTGCCTAGGGAAGGCTGGGTGAAAACCTGGAAACCTCAGAAAATGATGGAAACACCACGGAAATGGACAGGAAACAGCAGGGGCAGCATGCATGGATGCCTCTGAGGCTGCCTAATCCCACCATTACCCCAAATTCTCCTAGTGGGGCATGTGTGGTATCGATTCTTCTCAGTTTAATACCGTATACGTCCCCTATCTTGGGACCCTATATTTCATGGATTTTTCGACTACGGAAAAGGTAAAAGAGCTTGCTCTGGCCAGGGGAGTGTCTTTCCTACTGCAGCTAAGGGGACGTGTCCATGCTCTGCCTATCACAGGTCAGGAGGCAATTAAAAGAAGAACCAAAAAAAACATCAGTACAATATCTAATACATCCCCTATCCGGGTAAATTGTTTGGAGAGAGGGCCTGTAGGTGGGGGGCAGGCTGGGGGGAAGGAGGTTTAGCTGGAAGAACCAGAGGAGTGCCCCCTGGGCTAGCGTGTGTGGTGGTGACAACAGCCAGATGGATTTGGAAAAACTCTAGCATCAACCGGTACGGTATGTATTCTTCTCAGTTTAATACCGTATACGGCACCTATCTTGGAACCATATATTTCATGGATTTTTTGAACACGGAAAAGGAAAAAGAGCTTGCTCTGGCCAGGGGAGTGTCTTTTCTACTGCAGCTAAGGGCACGTGTCCATGCTCTGCCTATCACAGGTCAGGAGGCAATTAAAAGAGGAACAAACAAAAATCAGTATAATATCTAATACGTCCCCTATCCGGGTAAATTGTTTGGAGAAAGGGCCTGTAGGTGGGGGGAAGGCTGGGGGAAAGGAGGTTGAGCTGGAAGAACCAGAGGAGTGCCCCCTGGGCTAGCGTGTGTGGTGGTGACAACACCCGGATGGATTTGGAAAAACTGTAGCATCAACCGGTTAGCTATTAGATTAGGCAAACGTGGTCTGCTTAATTGCAACCCAGACAAATGAGAGAAATAGAGGAAAATGATGTATTTTTAAAAGTGACGTTCAGTATAGATCAGGGGTGCACAACGTTTTCTGGGTGGGGGCCACATTGTCCGACTGAACCAACGTCAAGGGCAGAAAATAAAATTCAAAGGGGTATTACCAACTGAAATACTGTATTTATGGCAGATTTAACACACAGTGTATACCATTAATGTCTAGTTACAGTTCCAGGAGTCCCATCTAATGGGAGAAATACATGAAAAATGCATGTGAGCAGCAAAAAACATGGACATAAATGTCTGTTACCAGATGGATGGGGCCACACAGAATGGTATCAAGGGCCGCATGTGGCCCCCGGGCCGCAGGTTGTGCACCTCTGGTATAGATCAAGTGTGGTATGTGTTCTATGTATTCTACTCAGTTTAATACCGTATATGGCAGCTATCCGGAAAAATGGTTTGGAGAGAGAGAAAGATAGGACAAAGACGTAAATTGTTTGGAGAGAGGGCCTGTAGGTGGGGGGGCAGGCTGGGGGGAAGGAGGTTGAGCTGGAAGAGCCAGAGGAGTGCCCCCTGGGCTAGCGTGTGTGGTGGTGACAACAGCCGGATGTAGTTAGATTGACGACACAGGACCCCAACTTAAAATTTAGCAGTAACCGGTACAATTGTCAATTATGAGCTCGATCAAGTGTGGCATGACTTTTTAGATGGAGATTGCATGTGGTCACGTACTCCCTGGAACCCCATAGTCACCCCTCCTCTGATGTGCTACCCCAGAACATTCTCTGCCCCAATTCGCAAGACCTTTTGCAGTCTCCGTGTGCTGACAGTGGGGATTTACCAGTGTTGTCTGAGGAGGTGGTGGACAATGGCGAGACACAGGTGTCGGGGGTGAGGTAGTTGTATGGGAAGCAAGTTACAGTGGGGACTCCTTGGGGGGACTTTCTCATGATGGGACAGATTCAACTTTTATTTAGCACAAATAACCACAGAGATATTTATTCGTTATCTTCGCTGCGCAGTCTGGCGTTGGGGTTCGTCACTTTGATGGCGAGCTGTGCCGCTCTCTCCACAATGGTCTTTAGGTTCTTAGATGGAGACTTTGTGGGCGATTTCTGCACAGAAGGACTTGTTGCTCATCAACAGAACCTCGAGCTCCTTGACATTGTGGACCAGGAATTTGCCGAACCCTGTGGGCAGCATGTGTTTGGTCTTCTTGTTGCTACCGTATCCAATGTTGGGCAATATAGATACGCAGGTAAAATTATTTTTCACACCTATCCCAAAAATAAAATTTACGCAGTTTGCGCAAATAAAACTGGAAACTGGAACTGGAGAGAGGGCCTGTAGGTGGACCTCTGGAAAAATTGTTTGGAGAGAGGGCCTGTAGGTGGAACTCCGGAAAAATTGTTTGGACAGAGGGCCTGTAGGTGGACCTCCGGAAAAATTGTTTGGAGAGAGGGCCTGTAGGTGGACCTCTGGAAAAATTGTTTGGAGAGAGGGCCTGTAGGTGGACCTCCGGAAAAATTGTTTGGAGAGAGGGCCTGTAGGTGGACCTCCGGAAAAATTGTTTGGAGAGAGGGCCTGTAGGTGGACCTCCGGAAAAATTGTTTGGAGAGAGGGCCTGTAGGTGGACCTCCGGAAAAATTGTTTGGAGAGAGGGCCTGTAGGTGGACCTCTGGAAAAATTGTTTGAAGAGAGGGCCTGTAGGGGGCAATCCTGAAAAATTATGGTAAAAGAGTGCCAGTTGGACCTCTGAAAAATGGGTTTTTTTGGTCAGCGTTAGGCAAAGACGATATGGAGGAGGAGTAGGAGGAGTAGAGAAGAGGAATCGGATACATAAATAATGTTAATCTTTAGATGCTTTCCCCCGGAGGAGATTTGAATTCCGGTGAAATCCAGGCTTTGTTCATTTTAATAAGCGTCAGCCTGTCAGCGCTGTCAGTTGACAGGCGTGTACGCTTATCGGTGATGACGCCACCAGCTGCACTGAATACCCGCTCTGACAGCACGCTAGCGGCAGGGCAGGCCAGCACCTCCAAGGCGTACAGTGCCAGTTCAGGCCACGTGTCCAGCTTTGAAACCCGGTAGTTGTATTGAGCAGAGTGATCGCTACGGACGTTGGTATGGTCAGCTAGGTACTCCCTCACCATCTTTCTGTACAGCTCCCCCCTACTCTGCCTAGACTGGGGACAGGTGACAGTGTCTTGCTGGGGTGACATAAAACTGGCAAAGGCCTTGGAGAGCGTTCCCCTGCCAGTGCTGGACAAGCTGCCTGCTCGCCTCCTCTCCCCCGCTACTTGGCCCACAGAACCATGCCCTCTGCCGCTAGCGGCGTCAGATGGGAATAATTGTTTCAGCTTGTGCACCAGGGCCTGTTGATATCTATTCACTCTCATACTCCTTTCCTCTGCAGGGATGAGAGTGGAAAGGTTCTGCTTGTACCGTGGGTCCAGGAGAGTGAACACCCAGTAATCGGTGTTGAAAAAATGCTTCTAACGCGAGGGTCACGGGATAGGCACCCTAACATGAAGTCTGCCATGTGCGCCAGAGTCCCAACATGCAAGAATTTCCTCTCCTCACTGGCCTGAATCTCCATTTCCTCCTCCTCCTCCTCCAAGTCCTCCTCTTCAGCCCATACAAGCTCAAGAGTTAAGGACTGAGCACTGGTACCCTCTACTGTCTCACCGACATTCTCCTCCTCTTCCTCCTCATCCTCATCCCCCTCCTCCGATACGCGCTGAGAAACAGACCGGAGGGTGCTCTGGCTATCAAGCGACGTATCTTCCTCCACCGTCTCTTGTGACAAGCGCAAAGCATCCGACTTGATGCTGAGCAGTGAGTTTTTCAACAGGCAAAGCAGCGGGATGGTGAGGCTGATAATGGCGGCATCACCGCTGACCATCTGTGTTGACTCCTCAAAGTTGCTCAACACCTGGCAGATATCAGACATCCACGTCCACTCCTCATTGTAGACTTGAGGAATCTGACTGACCTGACTACCAGTTCTGGTAGAAGTTGACATCTGGCAGTCTACAATCGCTCTGCGCTGCTGGTAAACTCTGGATAACATGTTTAATGTCGAATTCCATCTCGTGGGCACGTCGCACAACAGTCAGTGAGCGGGCAGTTGTAGGCGGCGCTGCGCTGCCCTGAAAGTGGCAGCATCTGTGGTCGACTTGCGGAAATGCGCACAGATGCGGCGCACCTTGGTGAGCAAATCAGACAGATTGGGGTATGTCTTGAGGAACCGCTGAACTATTAGATTGAACACGTGGGCCAGGCATGGCACATGTGTCAGTCTGCCGAGTTGCAGAGCCGCCACCAGGTTACGCCCATTGTCACACACAACCATGCCTGGCTTGAGGTTCAGCGGTGCCAGCCACACATCGGTCTGCGCCGTGATGCCCTGTAACAGCTCTTGGGCGGTGTGCCTTTTGTCAACTAAGCTCAGCAGTTTGAGCACCGCCTGCTGGCGCTTACCCACGGCACTGCTGCTGCGCCTAGAGCTACCGACTGAAGGCGCCGTGCCCACGGATGGTAATTCGGTGGAGGAGGAGGAGGGGTCGGAGGAGGAGGAGGCATAGTACGTCTGTGAGACCGTGACCGAGGTAGGCCCCGCATTCCTCGGTGTGGGCAGTACATGAGCGGCCCCAGGGTCATTTTCGGTCCCAGCCTCCACCAAGTTAACCCAATGTGCCGTCAGTGAGATATAGTGTCCCTGCCCGGCAGCACTTGTCCACGTGTCCGTGGTTAGGTGGACCTTCTCAGAAACAGCGTTGGTCAGGGCACGGATGATGTTCTGTGACACGTTCTGGTGTAGGGCTGGGACGGCACATCAGGAAAAATAGTGGCGGCTGGGGACCGAATACCGAGGGGCAGCCACCGCCATGAGATTGCGAAAGGCCTCAGTCTCTACCAGACTATAGGGCAGCATCTTCAGGCTAAGCAATTTGGAGATGTGGACGTTGAGGGCTTGGGCATGTGGGTGAGTGGAACTGTATTTCCTCTTGCGCTCCAGCATCTGCTGTAAAGACAGCTGAACGCTGCGCTGGGACACGTTGGTGGACAACTGTGGAGGATCATGGAGGCGAAGGTGTGGTTTTCCGGCAGGAGGCACTCGTGCCGGGGTCCTGGGCAGGGGGTTGACTAGCAGAGGCAGCCAGTGATGCAGGGGGTTGACTAGCAGAGGCAGCAAGTGACACAGGGGAAGGAGCAGTGGTGTGACCCGCAGGAGGTGGTGAACGGCCTTGGTTCCATTGAGTGGGGTGTTTAGCACTCATATGCCTGCGCATGCTGGTGGTGGTTAGGCTAGTAGTGGTGGCACCCCTGCTGATCCTGGTGTGGCATAGGTTGCACACCACAGTCCGTCGGTCATCCTCACTTTCTTTAAAGATCCTCCAGACTTGTGAAAATCTAGGCCTCGCCACGGGAGCTTCACTACGTGAAACAGTTGCTGCTGATTCACCAGCTCTGGCCCTGCTTCTCCCTCTGGCCACACCACTGCCTCTTACAACCTGTTCTGGTGCAGCAGTCGCCTCCGCCTCAGAAGCACTGTCTTCACTCGGCATATCAACCCAGCTTGGGTCAGTCACCTCGTCATCCTCCGATTCCTCAGTCTGCTCCCCCCTCGGACTTCCTGCCCTGACAACAACTTCACCACTGTCTGACAACCGTGTCCTCATTGTCCGACACCTCTTTACAAACTTCTTCCACTAAGTCAACATTGTCATCATCATCACCCACAGACTGCGAAAGTTGGAAATCTTGGGCATCGGGAACGAGGTCAGCAGCAACCTGAGAAGTGGTTTGTGACTCTGGGAAGGGTCGAGAAAACAGTTCCTGAGAGTATGCCGGATCGCATTCCAAATTTTCCTGGGAGGGGGCAGACTGGGGGGAAGGAGGTTGAGGTGGAGGAGCCAGAGGAGTGCTCCCTTGGGTAACGTGGGTGGACTGCGTGGAAGACTGACTGGTGGACAAATTACTTGAAGCATTATTCGCAATCCACGATATCAGCTTTTCGCACTGTTGTGGTTTCAACCGTCCTCTACCACGTGTCCCTGTAGGTTGAGACATGAAGCTAGGGAGTGTAGCTCTGCGCCGTTCCCCTGCTCCCTCATCAGCAGGTACTGTCTCACCCTGCCCAGGACCACGGCCTCTGCCCCCTGCAGTAATTGAATGCCCACGCCCACGCCCTCGTCCTCGACCCTTAGCCCTGGGGTTCAACATTTTCTGTATATAAGTGTATTATATAACAATAAATAAATAAATGGGCCTGGTGTACTGAAACCCACAAACTTGTCTGGTTTAATTAAGTGACGTAAAGAAAGTGTCACCTGGACTGAAAATACGGATTGGAGTGAGTGTGCTGAACTGTGACACACAGAAAGGTTACACGCAGCTGTGTGAAATGGATTTGTATCACTGAGCTAAAACAACAAAAAAACTAATTTTTTTTAATATATCTTGTTTTCTATATTTTTTTGTAGTTTTGTTTTTTTGGGAACGTGAAGTGCAGGAACTATCGTAGACCTAACTCACACCCTGTTAATGGTGGCTATTTAGACTGCGACCCAGACAAATGTCGCACAGAGATTTTTGGGATCAAGCTATATACGTGACAGGCAGCAAAAGACTTGGTTGTATTCAGTGACGTACAGAAAGTGTCACCTGGACAGAAAATACGGATTGGAGTGAGTGTGCTGAACTGTGACACACAGAAAGGTTACACGCAGCTGTGTGAAATGGATTTGTATCACTGAGCTAAAACAACAAAAAAACTAATTTTTTTTATATATTTTGTTTGGATTTTTTTTTTTTGAACGTGACGTGCAGAAATCGTAGAACTAACTGACACCCTACTGACGTTGGCTATTTTGACTGCGACCCAGACAAATGTCGCACAGAGATTTTTGGGATCAAGCTATACACGTGACAGGCAGCAAAAGACTTGGTTGTATTAAGTGACGTACAGAAAGTGTCACCTGGACAGAAAATAGTGAGTGTACTGAACTGTGACACACAGAATGGTTCCACACTGCTGTGTGCAATGGATTTGTATCACTGAGATATAACATTAAAAAAAAAGGGGGGTTATATATGGCGATAGCTGCACTTCTAGTGCCAGCCAGCCAGGCAAGCCAGGAGACAAAAAAAATGTCTTGTAGCCCTTAGAAGGGCTGTTGGGTTCTTTGTGGGTGATTCCTGCCTAACAGAGAACTAAATGCAGGCCCTAACACTGTCCCTGAAACGCAGCAGCTCTATCCCTAACGACATCCAGACGGCATCTGAGCCGAGCACCGCGGCCAGTCACTAGTATATTCCAGGGTCACCTGATCAGGCCAGCCAACCCCTGTTATCGACATGTAAGGGCCCCACGTGATGCTGGGTGTACCACAGAGTCTCCTGGCTTGTGATTGGCTGAGTTTATAGGCGCCAAAAAAGCACGATGCAGAAGTTGCCATTTCCTCGAGCATGGCGAGATACTCGTCCCAGCAGCGAGCACTTACGAGTACCCTAATACTCGAACGAGCACCAAGCTCGGAGGAGTATGCTCGCTCATCTCTAATACAGATATATTTCCTTGTGAAGGCCTCTTCTGGGAGTTGCCCACATTGTCTCCAGACCAATTTCTAGCTATCATTGCATACAAAATTAAAGTGGGACTCATGACCAATGAGAATAGACTCCCATTCAGACATCCATTGTTTCTTCCTGTGCACCATAGCACGTTTTGAGAGAAGTGGAGTGAGGTCAATAGAACAACTGTATCTGGATGTCTGACTCATAGCCCAATGTTGTGCATATGTCTTTTGGTGGTTTGTGGAGGCACTGTCTGCTGCCCTAGGCTTGGGGTGTGTAGTCCAATGTCATTTGCAGTACAGAATGGATGACTATGGGCCATTCTTTTAATCAGACAATCCGTCCATGCAGAGGTTTGCCTCTGTGTGCCCTTCTCCCAAGCTACCAGGGTGACGCGCGAAGTATTAGATTTCCTGCGCCATCTTCAGTCAAGATGGCCACAATGACCTCTATGTGAGCAAATAGATTAGGCATTTATTTAACCATGATTAACCCTTGAAAGGCTTAAATGGTAGCATCAGATGCCGAGATCAGCAATGCACACTGCATCTGAGGGGTTCAATAACAGGGGGGGAATAGTATATACAACCCCCAGCACACGTTGAGGCCTCAATGCTAAATAATCGTTACAACTGGTCTAAAGGACCACTAATCGCCTTTTTAACGTGTGCTTTCATTTCCTTAAGATGTAACTTTTATTAATATTCTTTAATAGCCTATATTAAAATTGCTTAAAAATATCAGCTACACTGTCTAGTTCCGCTTTACTGCTAATATAACACGCTGGAACACTGTTACTTCACAGCATTTCTAATCAGCTAAAAGCTCAGAGATATATATTAGCACTCAACAGCCTCTCTTATTTCTATTCCCTCAGATTCATTCAGCTACTGTTTGTAACCCTTTCAGTACCGGAGTTTTTTTCGGTTTTGCGTTTTCATTTTTCTTCCCTATTTTCCATGAGCCATAACTTTTTTATATTTTTGTTCACATAGTTGTATGGGGGCTTATTTTTTGCAGGACAAGTTGTACTTTCCAATGCCACCATTTAGTATTGCATGTGCTGTAGTGGTAAGCGGGAAAAAAATTCCAAATCGGGTGTAATTACAAAAAAAACGCAATTCCGCTACAGTTTTACGGGTTTTTTTATTTACGGGGTTCGATGTTCACTAAAACTGACCAGTTACTTTCATTCTACTGGTCAGTACGAATCCAGCGTTACCTAATATGTATAGTTTTTCTTGTGTTTTGATAGTGATAACATAATTATAAAGTTGGAAATTGTTTTTCTTTTTTTTGTCGTCATATCTTGACGCCTATAACTTTTTGGTATTTATGTGTGTGGAGCTGTATGGGGGCTCATTTTTTGTGGGGCGATCTGACTTTTTGATAGCTTTTTATTTAATTTTTTTTTAGAAAAAAAAGCAACAAAAAAAGTGAATCAGCCATTTTGACGCTTTTTTCCATCACGCAATTCACTGTATTGGAAATTTTTTTAATATTTTAAAATTAAGGGCGTTTTCGGTTGCGGTGATACCAATGATGTCTATATTTATTGTTATTTAGGTATTTATTTTTTAATTATAAAGAAAGGGGGGTATTTTAAACTGTTATATTTTTTATTTTTTATATATTTTTTATTATTTTAAGGCTCATATATGGGCAAATAGACTGTTTTTTATTTTTGAACAATCAGGGATTTTAAATCCTGAATTTAATATTCCTTTTGCTCATTTCTTCCTGGCCTGCCATCTAGTGGCCAAACTAAGAATTGCACATTGAAAGTTATAAACTTATCAGCGAGGTTTACAGCATTCAAACCCACCGCAGTTGCCCTGATTGGCCACAGGGGGGCGTGCGTGGGACACCAGGAAGCAAACACTTCCTGGTTTAGCTCTATTAGATGCCGTGATCACGTGAGATCACGGCATCTAATAGTTTTAGTTACTGATCGGATACATCGGTAAGTAGGGGAAAGTCTTTGCTGTTTGAAACAGCAGAGACTTGCCGGCCAGGACGCCCGCCGCACGTGCGAGCGGGCGCCATGTTCCCGCATCACCACAGCACCGTACATGTACGCGCTGGGAGTGTAAGGGTTAATTCAACTAGAACACGTGGAGCTGTCTGTCAACAAATACTGCCCCCTGACATGTTTCGCCAGAGCATTGGCGTCTTCAGGGGATTTGGGCAGATGAGTAACTTCCCTCATCTCTATTCAGCAGCATTCATGTTGAATCATTTAAGCAGGGAATTGATGCCCTTCATTAGTGAAATTATAGGTATCCTTTCGCAGATGACCTGTATCTTCAATCTCAAATAACACAGATAGTAGATGTGCAATTTTTTTTTTTAATTTAAAGGGATTCTGTCAGCAGGATATTGGGTATAGAGATAATTACATCTCTATACCGGCCTTACTGCTGTGATTGTAAATATGTAAGCGGGACAGACTTTTGTATGCACGGCGCATGCGCGAGATGCGACGCAGCCGGGGGAGAAGACAGCGCTGAAGGGGTGTGCATAATTAGCTGGAGGGCGGTGCTGGGCTCCGAAATCTGCGGCGTGCCCGGGCTCCAACGGCTCGCAGGACCTCCCCTTGGGCTCCTTATCCAGGTATTTCACATGTTAATAAAAACGCTTTTTTATGTAAACTACTGCCCTAATAACAATTACACTTACATATTTACAATCACAGCAGTAAGGCCGGTATAGAGATGTAATTATCTCTATACCCAATATCCTGCTGACAGAATCCCTTTAAAGAGACTTTAATATAGATTGCCTGGTAATTCACATTTTCTAATTTTCTTAGTTGTTATGGTAAATTATTGCCTTCGTGTTTACATGTACATAAGTAGTGTATCAGCATATATTACTTCTTTAAGAGGTTGTCTCATGACAACAACCACTGTCCACTTTTCCCATTATGACATATTGAAGTAATTGAGGGGCATCCTACTCTTAGGAATCTGCTCTCTCTTCAACCTGGTATGTAGGTGCACTACATGGGCAGCATTTATTTTGAATGACTAGTTTACCTAAAGTGGTTTTCTGATAACAGCTGACCTCCAAAGGTTGGAGAAGTCATCCCTATGGTGATGCGTCTATTTTTAAAATGGGTTGTCTTTGAGAAATCATACATCGGATTCTAACTTTATTAAATTTGTATACTTTACCATTGGAAAATTTGACAACTAAGAAAACAGACTTAATATGAGAAAAAAAATGCAATTACGTAAAGAAATAAAAATAAAATTATCTTAAACACACCTTGATAGGTTGATGTTTCCTTCTTGACATATAAAAGTTAATGCTAATGAAATGTAATGATAGTTAATCTAAATGCCAACCAAATCAGACTTTGTTGTTTGTCGTAAACATTGATTAAAACCAGCTCCCTAACTTCCATAGCAGTGAACGGTATTGTGCTTTTTTTCTAGAATAGCAGCAGTACTATTTTATACTATGAACCGAATGCCAGATTACCTTTTGAATAATTCATGAACCATCTAGTGTTTCTCTTTGATTCTGAATCATATATTGCCGGTCCCTCCCTGTGAGACAAGTCACTTCAAATAATCTATTTTTTGAGTTCAAAGCCAGTGTTTAAGCAGCCGGGGTGAATAGATTCATATTTAAAAGCTATTTATGAAAGTACTGTTTGTGTGTGGCACATTTTACAAATAAATAAGTTTTCTTATCTGTAAAAAGTATCTATAGTGTGAAGGGAATAGTGTTACCTGACATTAATATTCCTAACTTTAAATGCTCGTTTAAATCATGCTACAGAGAGCAATCAGGGAACATATAACAAAAATGCAGCGTCTCCAGGGTCGTGTTCTAAAACTTTGGCTGTTGAGTAATAAGCTCCTGCCTTTGGCATCCTCTCTATATTACATTTAATGAGAAACAAATGCAAAAATAAAACTACCTGCTATCAAATACATATTTTTTCTTCTTCTCTCCCTATATATGATCTGTCAGTCTGTACAGTCAATGGTATAGATATACTATATGTAGCGATTCTTTAAATCAGTAAATAACGTATTAACTGCTTTTTGATGATTTATGCCCTTGTTGATAGCCTATTCTTAGGATAATTTCACATGAGCATGTTTGGTCTGAGAAACATGTTCAGTGTAAAGGTTCCATTTCCCAGACTGAATACTGCTCCTCTGACCCAAACTATTATCATCATAAAGATTTATGATGTTGTGAGTTCATGCCTGAGCACAGGTCTACCATGCTCACATAAAGCCATGTACGGTAGACCCAAAGTCAGACAGGGACTCACTGTATTATAAATAATTATGATGTTATAAGTTCAGGCCAGAGGAGTAGTGTTCGGTCTAGGAAACTTGGTTGTCACATGGAGCCTGCTTCCTTGACCGAACACACTTGTGTGAAATAATACCTCAACAAAATTAGATTGGTGTCTGAAACCTGGCACCCCCAACAATAAGCAGTTTTGAACAGTCTCTGGCTCCTGAAAATATACAGTGGACAGAATCAGAAGTACCAGGTTCACTGTGTAGTGACTATGAAAGAAATCAACTGGTTAACTGATATGAATTTGGAAACTATACTTAATTATTAACCATACTCCATTTTCAGATTTTATTCCTAAATGCCTATTTGCAACCTTTGTCTGCTTATGAGTTATAAAAACGTGATTTTTACAGAATGACAAAAAAGAGGAACTGATGAAGTTAGCAGTATTTTTTAGGAACAAACACTTCTGCCGAGACACAAAGAAATAATCATAATATGTGTAATGTCTAATAGCTTAATATAAAAATAGCCAGATGCCTTATAGTTATATTTTTCCTATACTTCTTATTGATCACTTTTAGAATGTAAGAAAGATGTAGCCCCCAGGCTTCATAGTAAATAACAAGGACCCCACAGAACACATTCGGTGGAGAGGCTCCATTGAATACACCTGGTATCAGTCTGATCTTTGTCTCTCTCCCTCAGGTGACAGAGACATCTCCCTTTAACCAGGGGGAGATACTGGCCAGCAATATTAAAGAATTTGAGCTCAAGAGACAACTGATGAAGGCAATTCAGTTATTGGGCAAAAAGCATAAATCCTACAGTAACATGACCATGCAGAGTTCTGCAGCTTATTGTGTGGAACCTTCCTTGCAGTAGCTGCCTGCAAAAGCTGATTGATGTCGAACCCCCATGATCTGATATTGATGACCCTTCCTAAGGATAGGTCATCATTATCTACCGGAAAGCCTCCAAAAACAGCACTGAAACCACTGAATAAGTTGCTGAGCTAAAATTTATAAGGTGCACTATATGATTAGAGATGAGAGAATCTTCCAAGATTCGCTTCGGCGAATATTCGCCAAATTTTTAAAAAGATTCGCCTCGGATAAGATTCAATTCGGTTCAAGTTGCGTAAAAAAATATTTGTGTTCTGCGAATATACCTGCAAAAACGTACTACGCATGAGTGTACAAAGTGCGTACAAAGCTTTAGCGTATTATTGTCTAGGCCCACAAAAATAACGAGCATACAGTAAAAGTACCCTATTTAAGTGAATACCTACATATTGGCATACACATTATTAGATGCGTAGCATTAGCATACAAATTGTATTATGCGTATGTAGCGTTAGCGTACAAAGATTTAAGAAGAATCTTCTGAAGCAAATCTGAAAAGATTCGGATTCGCTTCGGTGTAAAAAAAATGAAGATTCGTATCGATCTACGAAGCAGCGAATAGATTCGCTCATCTCTAAACATGATATATCTTTGTACAGAAATTCTCTGTAGTTATAGTAGGTGTAGAAGGTTTTATGTAAATAAATAGTGTTGAGCCATTTATCAAAGTATCTGAAGAGGACTTCGATCAGAATTTTAGGAAAAATTTGATTCTCCACAAAGCCGAATTTCCTCGTACTTCAGTTAAAAGCATTATCCTCAATAAAGACATTGATAGAATATTGCCATGCTGCTGTAACCACCACAGATTCACTGAATGTGTCTTTCTTTGTTTAGGACCTCTTAAAAAAGCAGAACACAGCTGATATGTTCTGAAGAGGCACAATACTTTCCTAGCGTAGCTGCCACTTCATTCTACTAGTGAACCTTCAATGATTGTATATTGAGTCACATCCTAGCAGTATGCCATCAACGTTCTCCCCAATAACCATAATAAAATGTAGGATACATTCCAAATACATATTTTAGTGACACTTTGTGCTATTAAAAACAATTGCAGTGAGAACATAAACTTATTTACTTTTTTATTACATTTTCCTCTGATATTCCCCCCAAAAAGACAAACATACTAATGTAAAAATGGCATAACCATTTAAAAAATGCTGCTAAATTATTTGACTAACTAAAAAGGTTCCCTTGGTTAGATAGTGCTCTCCTATTTGCAGAATGACTGTTTAAAAATTTGTTGGAGGACTTGTAAATGTTCTGGGGACCATCAAATTGTACTACCCTATGTTGAATAAAGATAATTGCATATTTATTCTTCATTAGTTCTCTTGGAGATTATTAAAGGGATTGTCTCACTTCAGCAAATATCATCTATTATGTAGAGAAAGTTGATACAAGGCACTTACTAATGTATTGTTATTATCCATACTGCTTCCTTCACTGGCTATACTCATTTTTTCATTATACAATGCTTGTTTCCATGGTTACAAACACCCATCAATCCAGCAGCGTTGGCCGTGCATGCACACTATAGGAAAAAGCACCAGCCTATGTGAACTCCTGAGGTCTCGGCTACTAGAGAGGCCAGCACTTTTTAGTATAGTGTGCAAGCACGACCACCGCTGATGGGTTACAGGGTGGTCGTAACCATGGAAGCGAGCAGTGTATAATGTGATAAGAAAATGAATCCAGCCACGAAAGGAAGCAATATGGATTATAACAATACATTAGTAAGTGGCTGGTATTAACTATCTCTACATGATAAATGCCTCAAGTGACATACGTAACTAGAGATGAGCGAACATGCTCGTTCGAGCTTGATGCTCGTTCGAGCATTAGGGTATTCGCTAGAGATGAGCGAAGCGATTCGTCGATTCGTATCGAATCTTGGGATTTTTCAGCTGCGAAGCGAATCCGAATATTAGGTAATTCGCTTTGCTTTTGTACGCATCGCTACGTAGTTTGTCCGCTAAATTATACGCTATTCTACGTATAATTTAGTTACTCTATACGCTGTTGCGTAGACTCCTCCCTGGTAGTTACTGTACACGCTGTTGCGTACGAATTCTATTCAGCGATGCAGACTCCTCCCTGGTAGTTCCACCCACTTCTCCTGTGTGCGAGGAAGACGTGGCAAGTAAGCAGAGTAAGATGGCGGCGAGACAGCGAGGTCCTGACTGGGGAAGCATGTTGTGGGCAGACGACCCCTATGAGGAGAAGGAACCGGAGATCTATCTCTCACAACTCAACAGGAAGTCGGATGAGGTGCCTGCTGAGGTGGTGACTCAACTGGCTGACAAGGTGGAGACGGAAGGAGTTCCCGCTCCGCCGCGCAAGGACTAGTCCTTACGCCAGAATTTGATGGTCCCTGAGGCTGTCACCCGGAATGCCCAGACCCTCTGGGAATATAAAAAGCTGGTGGAGGATTGAGTGGTGCAAGTTTTGGAGCACCCATGGTCCGATGACCCTAAAATGGAGCGCCGAAGGGGAACCGTTATTTGGTTCAACGTGGAACGGTGGGTCGGTTTCATCGGCGATGAGCCGATGGCGGAGAAATTATATGTTAACCGCCGTTCGGTTAAGCGGCTGTATCTTCCACCCATATGCCACAATCTCCACGCAGGGGATTACGTGGAGTATAACCCCATGAAGTGCCTCCAAAGCCCCTTTGCTACTGGGGTGAAAATCTTAAAGCGACCACCTACTCCTGCAGCGCCCCCGGAAGACTGGAGTGAGGAGGCCCAGGCTGCAGAAGACGCTTGTGACCTTGAGATTTGAAGAGAAATCCCAAGGTCAGGATCAGCCGGAACCCCTGATTCCTGATTTTCCGCCACCGATACCACCGATCCTTCATGTGGGACAGATGACCACGAACACTTTCGTGTACCATCCAACTGTGGTACAGTACCACTACCAACTGCCATGCCCATGGCAGTTGCAGGCCGCACAGTCCGCAGCTCGTGGAAAACCGTTACCATTACCGTTACAGCCGGAGATTCTGTCACCTGGCTACAGAGTAATGGGCAGGGCCAAAGTTACCACTGCCTTTGCCAGTGTGACAGCCCAGTCACCAAGAAGACCATCCTTGAGAGGACGGCGGGGGTCTGCTGCCGCAGCCAGGGCCGCTTTCATGATGAGGAGGAGCGCCCTCTCATGTCCTTTAGCTCCAGCAGCAGTGAGGAGGACCTGCTGGCTAGGGATGAGCGAACTTTTGAAAAGTTCGGTTCGGCAAACTTTCGTGAAATTCGGATTCGTACGAACCGAACCTAAAACGAACCTTGCTATAACGGCTGAATAATTGCAGCTACAATAGTGGGAGTCTGATAGGGCATAGTTTCGTTTAGTTGCAGTTGCTATTACAATGAAAAAAGTGGAAAAATCAAAGTG
>ONZH01002925.1:0-55827 GCA_900303285.1 Rhinella marina
AGCCAAAGCCCCGACTCCGACTCCTCAATTTCCCCTCACCCCGACTCCGACTCCCGACTCCGACTCCTACTCCCTCATACATGGAGCATGTTTAAGTGATAACTTTAAACAAATTTGCATAAAATCAATAGTACAGATAAGTCATGACAAAAACAGTTTGTAATCTATCAGGCTTCTCTGGGTACAGCTCACTTAGGGCCTAATCAGAGGCGTAGCTAGAGGTTCAGCACATGGGGGGGCGAAACATACTTGAGTGGGCCCCCCACTTATTGGCTTCCCAAACGCACGTTTTCAACTTCACAGGCACATACTACTAGTTGTGGTTATAATACTGTATTAGCAAGATGACTATATAAACTGCTAGATCATCTATGCTGTTAAGTACAGTACAATAGACTTTCTACATACCCTACTCTAAATACTCTACTACATAATGCAGTAAAATATAGGATTAATAGGAGTAAAAAAGGGGACTCCTATGTTAAAGGAAATCTGTCCCCAGCTTGGGCCCCCCCAGAGGTATTGGGTCCAGAGCATCGCCTCCCCTGCCCCCCCCTCTCCCCCCAGTAGCTACGCCTCTGGGCCTGATGTATGAAAACTGTCTAGGTCTAAGACTTTTTTTGTTGCCCATAGCAACCAATCAGAGCTCCCCTTTCATTTTTCCAGAGCACTATATGAAATGAAAGGGGAGCTCTGATTGGTTGCTATGGGCAACAAAGAAACTTCTACACCTAGACAGTTTTCATACATAAGGCTCTAGGTGTTTTACATCAGCAGATAGAAGCCATGAGAGCAGCTAACCTCTCCAAACATGATCTCGGAGGAAACATAAAGCATACAGAGAGAACATGCACTGGACATAAAGGGCAGTACACAGTCATCTCAACTAAAAGCCTAAATCCTTAGATCAGGAATAGAACAGACATTTATAGGACATTTCATCATTTTCACAAATTCTTATAAAAATATATTCAGCACTGAACTAAATGTACTAATTCATTATATATTTTAGGAGTCGGAGTCGGTCCATTTTATACCGACTCCGACGCCACCAAAATGGTGACCGACTCCGACTCCACGACTCCGACTCCACAGCCCTGAGTAGATGTCTGGAGGTTAAGATCCAGGCTATTCTCGTGTAGTGGTGGTGCACAGGGGAGAAGTAAGTATATCCGCGCTGAGATCCGTTATACTCTCTCCAGCAGTCAGCTATATCTAGCTCCCGCATTACCTGCCTCACCCAGCTTTTGGATTTAGAGGACAATTTATCTAGATAGATCTTGTTTACAGAAGATAGATCTTGTTTACAGAAGATCTATCTAGGTGTGCATTAAATGTCATATTAAAGTCCCCACACCAAATAATGGAGGAAGGGGAGTATCGGTCAAGTATTTTAACCAGGGAACGAAGGAACGAGGCGGGCTCACTATTGGGAGCATAGGAATTCATCAGGCATACAGGAGTATTGTATAAGGAACCTGTGACAATTATGTATCTACCTTCTGGGTCTACAACTGTGGTCTCAATCTGGAACGGTATAGAATTTTTTATGAAAATGGCTACTCCCCTGCATTTAGTGGGATATGGAGCATGGAGTAGCATGGTATATCGGCTATGGAAATATTTGGGATAAGGAGTAGGAGTAAAATGTGACTCTTGAATACAAATAATATCAGGCCGTAGCTTATCGTATTGGAGGAAGGCTTTGCGTCTCTTCTGTGGTGAATTGAAGCCCCTTACATTATGTGTAATGATCCTACACATGACTAAAGAAAGAAAATATGCTGAGTCCCTGTAATAGGGTATCATGTCCAGAGCATAGGGAGTGAATAGTTGATGTGAAACAGGGTAGGGTAAAGACCGGGAGAGCCCACAAATGAGTTTGCATGCCAAACAGATCAAAAACAAACAAGAAAAAATACCATAGAACAACAAAAGGAATAACAGTCAGGGACCACGTGTCGAACCAAACATGTCGGCATCGTGTCCTGAAACGCACTTGGCATAGGGGGAGCATGGGGTGTAAGTTCCGCGGCAGTCAGTGGTATCTTTATATAATAAAATGCTGTGGCAAGGTCATACAAAACAATAAGATGGAGAGTAGCGGGAAGGGAAGGAGATGGAGGGAAGAGAGTGAGAAAAAGGGAAAGGAAGAGTATTGAAGGAATACAGTAAAATGTAGGGGGAAAGAGAGTGGGAGAGGGGGAGGAAAAGGGGATGAAGAAAAATAGGGAAATATGGTAGATTGTAAAGAGCTTCCATCCATTGCTAGGGCGGAGGCGAACCACATGGCTGTCTGACTACACAAATGTATAGTTGCACCCAACAGGGCTAGACCAGCCAAACCCTGGAGGATAATCGTGTTGCCACTGTGGTCGTCTCAGCCCCACATGTGCGGGAAGGCCTGTGGGGTCAACAATCCAATATAGAAAATCCACAGGGAAGCTGAGAAACATTAAAGGGGTTGTCCGAGTTATGAAAAAAAAAATATAGCACTTCAAATCTGATGGGCAGCAATATATAACTAAGTTAAGCAAGTTTTAGGCAAAAAAAATCCATATTTCCTCATTTCCCTGGTTCTCTTCTGGTCTTTGTTTACATGCAATAACAACAATCTCAGCCCCTCCCCCTTCTCCCCCCCTCTCTGCAAAGGGAATGAATACAAGTGCTGAGTGACATGTCTGCCTGCTGGAATACTCAGCAGCATGTTGTATGTGTAGGACTACAAGTCCCAGCTGTACAATGACACTGCTGATACACACAGGAAATTCTCCCTACCTGTTCTTGTACAATACAATTCCTCTATAGCTCCTTGCCCAGCATTTGTCTCCTCTCACTGCTGCAGCTACTGTTTGTTCTAAAGCCTTGAGCCCTCAGTGTGTTCTGGCTGAAGGGGTTAATGTTTTATCTGAAGGAAACCAGGAAGAAAGCAGATAGCAGGAGCCCGGCAAAGAAAGGGGGCGTGGCCAGTGACGTCTCGTGTACAGACTCTTATCTGAACTGAGGCTTGTACACGAAACATCACAGAGCAGAGAGATAAGGTGACATCACAGGTCATGTGACCCTGAGTCAACTCTGAGAAACCAGCAGCTTTGGAAACACAAAGTATATGGGAAAGTTGTTATACCTGACAAGTTAGAAACATATAAAGAACAAAAAAATAACTCGGACAACCCCTTTAACAAGGGGGTCAAACCTTCTAGGAGTGTAAAGATAAATAGGTCATACAGTACACAATGGTGTACATTACGTTGTACGTTCCCGCATCCCGGGCAGTGACAACTGATCGGGCATGAAATAAATCGCCTATCTCGATCTCAGTCATCACCCGCGGTAAGGGAAAGCACCAACACCACTGTTTTGCAATGAGATAGATATTATGTGGTGCAAGACAAAAACAACTAGCTGAAACCATAGGTCAAAAGACATTTCAAAAGCAGAAAATACTTGTGGGATCGTAAGCCCTCTCACCCCCGATCACCACGGTAACCCGAACTGTTAAAGTGTCTCTGGTAACGCATGTCCGTTTTCCGCGGTGGGAGTGGACATCTGCACTTCCACAGGGGCAAAGGAGAGTCCAGCTTCACGTCCCATCGTTCAACAGGTGGCTTGGTTCAAGATGAATCCCGGGAGTGTCCGAGGAGAGCTGGCAAGGCGAGAGGAGGAGGCCGACGAGTATGCCAGGATCGCGTCGGACGTCTTGGCAAAGGAGCTGAGGAGGGAGGCCGGTCATAAGGAATGCCTTCTTGCTGCAAAACTTCCAATCCTTCTGAAAGGTCTTTAATAGTGTAGTCTCGAGAGCCAATTTTGCAGGCGATGTGGAAAGGGAAGCCCCATCTATATCGTATTTGGGCCCTCTGAAGGGCGAGTGTTACCGGCCTCATCGTTCTTCGCTTTTCAAGAGTGACCGGCGCCAAGTCCGCATACAATTGTACTGAGGTGTCAACCCCTGGAAGGGCTTGTAAGTTGCGAGCAGCTGCTAAAAGTTGGTCCCGCATTTCAGGGTAATGTAGTTTTAAGATAATATCTCGAGGCACATTGGGATTTCTAGGACGCCCTAGGGCCCTATGAACCCGGTCCAACCGAAACATATTAGAATCCACTTGGGGTAGCAGAGCTTGGAACAAGTTGAGAAACGTGGGTTGTAGCGCCGTAATAGTTTCCAGCATACCTCGTATCCTGATGTTAGCTCTACAGTTGCTGTTTTCCAAATCTTCCAGTTTATATTCTAAGGCTTCCAGTCTCTGAGCGTGCCCATCTAAACGTGAATTGTCCACCTCCATTGCATCCGCCACATTATCCATCCTCTCTTCCAGATCAGAAACTCTGGTACCTATTTCCTGGATCTGTTTGGTGAAATCCGCCACGGCTTTAGACAGTTCCGTAGAGAAGAGAGATTTTATGTTGTTATAAAGTTCAGTTGGGTCAAAGGCCGGAGCTGGGGGATCAGCAACTGGTTCGGGTTCAAATGGTAGCAATGAGCTAGTGCTGCCTGTTGGAGAGTCCGGACGTTCCATGTTAGAAGGTTGTGGCATACGAAAAAGCTCCGGTAGTGTTGGCAAGATAAGGAGAGACCCTGCTTTTTTTTCTTTTGCGCCCTTGCAGGCATGCCTATATTGGACGGTTAGAGCAGCAGTGCTATCAAATCATTAAATAACTATTAAGTTGGTGAAAGGTAAGGAGAGGTACAGGGGGGAATGCCGCCGTAAAAAAAAAAAAAAATCACATCGTGCCGCGGACCAAAGTGAAATACTTCAAGGACGATATAGCTTCATGATAATAGGTGGCAGGGTGTTGCCGCAATGCCTGTCAAGTATGTGAATGACGATAGTTCTTCAGTATAGAGCATAGAAGTGTCTTCAAATATATGACCACTGCAATGATGAGAATAAGCCCCTGTGAGTTGTCAGAGATATCTCAATGCTGGAGTCCTCAAGTTAGTGTATATATAGGAGGGCTTATTGCTCTGGGTCACTTTTTGTTTTATAATGGCCAGAAGTTGGTGAGGCAGCTGCCCCTACAATATAATGATATATGAGGGGAGAGGTGAGAAGAAGGATGGTCACCAGGGTGACAGAGTACCTCCACTGTTTCTTGGAGGGTCCACGTTGTGCTCCCGTTGGTGCTGGAGTGAGGCCTGCTGCTGTTTCCCGCCAGTCCCTCCAGGTAGCTAGGCGGTGCAGGGAAATGTCCAGCGATCGGACAGTGCGCAGGCCGCAGATTACACTGTCAGGCCTGGACTAAGATTCTGTCCTCCTGGGCCTCTGGATGGTTTCCAGATAGGTATATAGGGACTAGGATTGTGTGGTGAGTCCCTGGCTGGCTCCGACGGCGTCTACACACCATCGCGAGCACTCACTACTTCCAGCCGGGCCCGGGATTAAATCGAGTCCAGGGATCCTGAGGGCGGGAAGGCCGCAGGTAGCAGAAATTCTCCCCTATGCTCGCAGCTCTAGGTCTGATGGGTCACAATATGACCTGAAATTGCCGTCAGGACGCCGCTGGAGCAGAGGATGGCCAGGGATTGGGACCCTTTCAGAGGAGCTGTATCCCCATGCGTCCGGTCACTTCAGCGGCTTAGGCCACGCCCCCTGAACTTCTTTTTTTATAGGGAAAAATATTTACTAAAGCAGACATGTCCGGAGGGATGGGGTGACAGGTCCTCTTTAAATTTCAGACTTTTTATTAAATGTTACTCGCCACCCTCTAACTTTATTTAATACAAAATGTCAGCAACAAATGATATAGCAGAAACTGGGAATGACCAATAAAGTCCTTTGGGGCACACAAAGCAGACTGTTTTATCAGAGGAACTGATTTTAGAGTGATGTCATGGTTCTGGTGAATAATTGCTTTGTTGTTTTTCTCAAAAAGGAAGTATCTGATTACGTTAGACTACTTTCACACCTGCATCGGAAGCTCCGTTCTGGGCTTCCCTCACACAATTCGTTCCTAATAGCAGAGACATTAAAGTACGGCAAGTTTCTCCGTAGTTTCGTAATAAAGAGTCATAAATTTGACGGCTAAGTTGCCCTATAGATTCTGTTCAATTCCTTCCAAGACCAGGTGAAAATTGCCTAAACATCTCCAGCGACCCAACAATATTTTGCTTATTGGCCACTATTCGCATGATGACCTATAAATCACTATTGGACAGCTATACTCTTTAGAAGCATGCTTCATTATTTTGTCCAGTAAAATAATGGCCACTAATGGGCATGACAGGAACTACATTTATCATCTTCAGTTTTCTGGCGAAGAACATGCGCACAGACTGTCGGATACTGGACCCAGTTTATGACGAGGTGCACACAGTCATAAATCAGGCACAACATCTGGCAGTGCATCTGGTTACCCATCTCATTGAATGTCTCCATCACACACTTTTTTGCAGGGTTTTTTTTCTGCTGTTTTTACAAGCATTTTATTTTGAAAACTTGTTGCACTCTGATATGTTGTGACCGGAGTAGGGTTCCCACCCCAACATACAGACAGATGAATAACTCCGGTTATTTGTCATAAGATTCATGTTTATTTCAGAATCACGGCACAATCATATATTGTAAACATTTTCGGCCTAAATGGCCTTCTTCTCAAGCGGCAATAGAGTCTGAAGAAGGCCATTTAGGCCGAAAACGTTTACAATATATGATTGTGCCGTGATTCTGAAATAAAGACGAATCTTATGACAAATAACTGGAGTTATTCATATGTCTTTACAAGCATTTTAGTGGTATTTTTTAATCTGTTGCATTATTATCTTGCATTTCCTCAGGCATGTTTCTACAGCAAAGTCTATTGAAAAAAAGTCATTAAAAATACCATACCAGGAGCATTCTACTTATGCAAAAACACCACTGACCAAAGGAAAAAATACAGCAAAATGATGAAAGAAAAATACATCTGGGGAAGCATTACGAAAGCTGTATTTTTTGGCCATAGCAGTCAATCACAGCACAGCTTTCATTTTTTATAATGCTTATGGAAAATGAAAGCTGCACTATGATTGGTTGCTATGGGCAACAAGATCTATTCTAGTATACAGCTCAGATAAATGAGGCCTTCAAAAGTGTAAAAATCGCAGGACACCACCATGCAGCCATCGCTGTATGGCTCCCAAACTCAAGTCTAGTGCCAGCTTCACCCCCTCTGTGATGAGATGGGTGACTAATGGCTGAGTGCAGGCAGGAGCTTATATATATATCAGCCTACCCATCATCATGTGCCCCCCACCTGGGGCATGCAGACTGCCAGGCTCATGGGCCAGCTGCTGCTCAGGAGAAGTTGCAGCTGATAATGAGGAGTCGGTGCCTCTGCTCTGGGTCTCATACTCCCATTGTTCACAGACTCTGTATTGGCGCCATAATGGGCAGTTCCACTCAGACTGGTTGCAAGTAACCCATGCACTGCTGGCTGCAACCCTGTGAATCCAGAGGATAGACTGGCTGCACACATATGAACATGGCCATATCCATACATGAGACACTACATAATAATATACATAACATCATCCTTATATACAGTATTTGGGGGTACTATCTTTTTTGGAGAGAACACCTTAATCGACATGAGGAGACTTATAGGCCATTCATGCTCCTCTGGAATTCTGGGAAGAAAGTGATGCAAATGAGCTCTTAACAAGCTCCGCCTCTAATGCCACCAGATCTAAGGCTGCTATCCTATAAGTCAGTGTTCGATGCAGAGCCTGCTAAGAGCTCATTTGCTTCCCTTCTTCTCCAGCCAGGTAGGCGTTAACCATACAACTGATTCCAAACAACTGATCATTTGCATTTGTGGTGAACTTCATCCGTTTTCTTGAGGGAAAGTGAAGAGTTAATGATAGTTGATGTTGATTACAGCAAATGAAATTGTAAACTGGTCAAATATGGGAAGGCTTAAAGAGGTGGCACAGCAGGCCTGGTATTCAGTGTGGTGTTCATCTTCATGGTGTCTACTGACGTGTATTAAGAGAGCGAAAGAAGAACTGATGGATCCCAGACTGCAGCTGGTCCTGTCCCTGTTTAACATAACAGACATCTATACTAATGTACAAGGTAAGTAGGCCAATTTCTCTTAGAGTCAGTTTTGCAGAAATCCGTGTTGCTATAATTTGCCCTAAATGCAATTTGTTTGATAAATTTGGTGCATCTTTAAGTTTAACACTTCTGTCTGATATTTCGCCACGGGCTTACTGGAGTAAGACTGAAACTATTTTTGCAACTTTTTTAAAAGATCACAGTTGACATTTTTCTAAACTTAAATAAAAACAGTACATGGACTCACTGCTATGTGAACAACTGCCCAGGCACACATCTGCATGATGCATGGAAAAACGCTGGATTGGTAGCAGGTAACAAAGTAGGAAAACATCATAGAAAATGATCTGGCCTAAAATGAAAGCAAATATTTATTGAGTCATATTAAGAGGAATGTAAACTCCCATGGAAGCGCTTATGCATTTCAATCCCCGAAGGGTTTTTATTCATAGCATGTACATGTTACGCATGCAATGCAATAACAATGTATGAAACCACCCACTTCTGTTTAGAGACCTGACTAATTATTGTTGTAGGCTATGAATGTTCAGGTGGACAAAAAAAAAAAAAAAAAAGTTATAAATCCTTTTCTCAACTGGTCTTTATTAAAAAATGTCCATCCCTTTCTCTGTACAGATGTCAGTCTGTGTCTATTTGTAGGCTAGCAGGCTTTCTGTTCACAGTGAGTCCGGGCAGATAGAAGCCCTGAGGGCTTATGAAGCGATCTTATCTCTGATCCTGACAGCTCATAAACATTAGCCACATTTAAAGAAGGACTAGCCACATTTAGAGGAGCAGATAAAGTATCACAGGCACCAGCGATTAAACGACCAAATGTTGTAGCAGCTATCTAGCATATAAATGAAACGATTAGGCCCCATTCAGACGACCGTGTTTCACGGCCGTATACGGGCTGTGAAAGCCTGGCCTGTGCTGCCCCAGAGGACGGGAGCGCACTGCGTCATTGGTTGCTATGACGCCGTGCGCTTCCTGAGGCCGCCGCCTTACAGTGAAACACTGTACACGGCTTTCATGGCCCATATACGGCCGTAAATCCACCATTAGGGGCCATTCAGACAGCCGTGGTATGCGCAATACCACGGATGCCGACCAGTGTGTGTTCTGCAAATTGTGGAACACACGGCCTGGCACCCCGTTCTAAATGCCTAATAGGACATGTTTAATTTTGTTTTTGCGGAGCCCGCGATCATTGAAGTGAACGGAGTCGCATCTATTCCACAAAATTGCGGAATAGATGCGGATCTGTTCACACGGTCGTGAGAATGGGCCCTAAGCCATATTCTTATCAGTTTAGGAGCGGTCAGGATCAGAGATAAGAGCTCTACATGAGCCCTCAGTTGACTGGACTCACTGTGAGTCTACAAATATACTGAAATGTAACCCCTGTATCATGAAAACTGAGGACAATTTTTTTAATAAAGACCAACTAAAAAAATAATTTTTAGCCCAAAATGAGTAGAATATAGTCATAAAAATTGCCCATAAGGTGTCCATAGCCTTTAACTCATAATAGACTGGTAATAGTGAACAACAATCAACAGCATATACACATTACCTAAACATAGAAACAACGTTTTCATTAAAAGAATAATTTAAACCAATTTAAACTGAAATCTCGTAATACAGAAAAGTATCATATGCAATGTTTATGGTGTAACATGGATCTCAGAAAAAACTTACCAAAGCATTAAAACACAAAACCACACGTTAAGTCCATTTTATAGTTGAAACTAGAAAGGAAATGATCTATAAGGATTAAAATCCAAACACTTCCATCATAAGAGTGCTGCCACACGTCGCAACTGTGGTGCTTTTTTGGTGCAACAAATGCACCTAGATACATGTGTGGTTTTTGCAACAACATACCTTTGCATTTTCTTGTACCAAACTGCAGACTTCAATTACCTACCAAATAATTCTATTTGGTAATTTACCTCTTCTCGACATCCGCCGTACATGTACATTTGGGTATTTAAAGATGGTGCATGCTCCAGAGTGGGTGCCTGCTGTTTTATTCAAAAAAAGTTTTTTAAAAAGTATTAAAAAATCTAAAAACAATTACAAAAATTCAAATCACCCCCCATTTCCCCATCAAAATACTTAAACAATAAAAACAAATCACCTATACTACACCTGTACTATTAAACATATTAAAAAAGTATCACATATGGTGAAAGGTGTTTTGCCATTTTTCATCACTTTACCTCTCAATTTTTTAAAATAAAAAGTTATCAAAAAGTCATACACACTCCAAAATGGTATTAACAAAAACTACAGATTGCCCCACAAAAATAAGCCCTCAAAAACCCTAATAAGTTATGGGGGTCAGAATATGATAATGAAAAGAAAAAAATAAAGTTATTATTTTTTTCCAGTAGAAAAATTATACATATGTGGTATCACCATAATTCAGCTGACCTGGAAAATGAAGAGTACAAGTCAGTTTTACCGCATTGTGACTTCCGTAAAAACAAAACCCATAAAACTGTGGCGAAATTGCATCACCCCATTTGGAATTTGTTTTCCAGATTCCCACTACATTCTATGCAATATTAAATGGTGCCATTAGAAAGTGCAACTTCTCCTGCAAAAAACAAGCCCTCATATGGTGAACAGAAAAATAAAAAATTTATGGCTCCCGGGAAGGCAGAAAACGCAAAAAAACAAAAAACGAAAACGCAAAAATGGAAAATGACTGCGTCAGGAAGGGGTTGATGTAATTCAGTTTTCCTGTGTGTTTTCCCTTTGCTGGAAGAAAACACGCCATAAATGCAGGTATGTTGTTGTAAAAAGAACATGCATTTTTTAGGTGTGTTTTCTTTGCCACAACAACAATGCAGCAAGCTGCAACGTATGACACCAACCATAGCAGTAGCAACTAGCGCCATTCACCGCCAGATTTCTCACCTGAAAAATAACCAAACAACCCTGATGTGTATCAACAAAATGCTTGGCAGCTCCAGACAGAAAACAGACCCAGGGTTCTGAATACAGATTCCCCCCCAATATGTTTCTTTAGGGCTCTAACGGTGCAGCCAACATATTATATAACATATAACTTAGGGCGCCTTCACACGCCGCAGAATTTTCTGCGAATGAAAAATCAGTTCCATTCAGCAAACACATGGATTTCTGCAAACCTCAGCAACGAATTGAGCCATGTGTGAAGGCACCTTACACTCCTTAAGCCTCATTCACACGTCAGTGTTTCACGGACGTGTGCTGTACGTGTTCTCCATGGACAGCACACGTCCCAATTCATTTTAATGTGTGTATTCAGACATCAGTGTTTCATCACAGTCCGTGGGTCAGTGTTTTCAGCACGGATGCATGTCCTATCTTGATCCGTGTTCCCAGATCCCTCAGGCCCATTATAGTCTATGGGTCCGTGAAAACCACGGATGCAACACGGATGCCATCCGTGTTGCATCCGTGTTTCACGGATCATTAAGAAGAGATGCTTTGAAAATGATTTTCCAGCTGTTCAGTGTCAGTGAAACACGGATGCAACACGGACAGCAAAACACGGACCCAACACGGATCCTTCACGGACAGCTTCACAGATGCATCACGGACCACCTGCTTACGGATTTGAGTACAGACACAGACGTGTGAATGAGGCTTTAGACCGGGTTCACATCACTGTGTCGTTTTCCGCTCATATGATCAGTCAGAAAAATAGAAAACAACAACGATAAAACAGATCTTGTATTTTACGCATCCGTCATGCTCAGTTATGCACATTTTGCAGTTGTTTTAGCCATTTCCATCTGAGATCCGTTATTTTAGACAGGCAAAAAAATTCTTTGCGTAGGACTTTTTTTTTCATCTACAAATTGCAGACGGAAATCTTGTTGTGAACTCAGCCTTAGGCCTCATGCACACGAACGTGTGCCGGCCGTGCCCATGCTGCGGGCCGCAAACTGCTGTCCGCAATGCACGGGCACTGACTGTGAGGCCACCGCATGCGGATCGTGGACCCTTTCACATGAATGGGGTCCGCGATCTGCATCCGAGGGTCTGCACCGCAAAAAAGTAGTGCTTGCGCTACTTTTTTGCGGTGCGGAGGCACGGCCAGAAACACCACGGAAGCACACCGTAGTGCTTCCGTGGTATTCCGATCCGTGCCTCCGCTCCGCATCTCCCGGATCGCAGACCCATTGAAGTGAATGGGTCCGCGATCCGTGATGTGGGCTGCACATGGCCGGTGCCCGTTTATTGCGGACCCGCCGTATGCGGCCCGCAGCACGGGCACGGCCAGCACACGTTCGTGTGCATGAGGCCTTACCTGAATAATATGAATGACGTGCTGGGAGTTACAATGTAAATAAGTTGTAAACATAAAAACTTGTTCACACTGGGTAGATCGAAAAAAAAGAGATTTTAAAACATATTTGCACCAACCTCAACCCCTAATAATTGTTATGTGGGTTCTCCCAGGTACAAAAATGCCCCACATGCACATCTGTCAATTCTGGGAAATATCAGGCACACTAGTCCTGGTGCAGCAAAAAAAGCTGTTGCTGGGGATTGGGCCCAGGATGTTTTTGCCAGAGTCCCAATAATAGTGGCTTCAGCAGATACAATTGTATCTCTAGGTCTCAGGTGGTCACAATGATGTTATCTTGCGAGGAAATTACTTCATAGTGTTTGCCTGTTACAGGCCTGTGGCCTGCTTCACAGACTGCAGTATTTTTTGTGGGTTTGTTTTGTCACTTTTGGGGCAATATAGGGAGGGCAGTACTGGGGGCAGTATAACTACTGTGGACACTACAGGGATACACTATTACACTACTGGGGGCACTACAAGGAGAGATTATAAGTACTATGGCAATATAGGGAGCATTACAGGGAGACGGTAGTGTAGTACTACTGGGGCCCTTACAAAGGGATATTTTAAATACTTGGGCAATACAGGGGGCATTATAACTACTGGGGGCACTAGAGGGGGACACTATAAATACTAGGAGAACTACAGGGAGACATTATAACTACTGGGCACACTCTAGTGCAGTGTTTCTCAACTCCAGTCCTCAGGGCCCACCTACTGGTCATGATTTGAGAATATCCCACAGAATGAATACCTGAGGTAAGTCCTGATGCACAGACACTAATTATATCACCTGCTCAATACTAAGGAAATCCTGAAAACATGACCAGCAGGTGGGTCCTGAGGACTGGAGCTGAGAAACACTGCTCTAGGGGGACATTAAAACTATATGGGCACTATAGAAGACATTATAACTAATTGAGGCACTATATAGAGACCATATTACTACTGGTGGCTCTAGAGGGGACTTTAAAAGGAATCTGTTGGCAAACTACCTGACAGGGCCAGTCAGTGAAGACGTACTCACTTCTGCCCCTCAAGTTTCCCGAGTATGTCTTCACTGCCTGGCCCTGTTAGTCATAGTGGTGGGAGAACGGCCAGGAAGTGAAAGGGGCAGAGCCTCGGGTGCAGCAAGGTGCAACTGCACCAGCCTTGTTGCACAGACTAATTAGCATAAAACAAATGGGGCCACAGATCGAAATAGTTCCAGTATCATTAAAATGTATTGACATGCAAGATGGTTTCATAAAAAGCTATGTTCTGACAGATTCCTTTTAAAAATACAAAAAAATATACCTAATTTAGGGTTTCAGATTAATAAATAACCCCCTTTATTCTTCGTGTATGTTTGCTACCAGTTCTTGAACCCAAAACTTGTGTGAGGGCTTGTTCACAGCGTACAGCATACAGCGGGTCCGCAATACACGGGCACTGGCCATGTGCACCCCACATCATGGATTGCGGACCCATTTACTTGAATGGGTCCGCAATCACAGAGATGCGGTGCGGTGCGGAACGGAGGTACAGATCGGAACCCCTTGAAAGCACTGCGGCTTGCTTTTGTGGTGTTTCTGTCCATGCATCCGCACCGTAAAAAAATAGAACTTGTTCTATTTTTTTGCGGTGCAGACAGTCGGATGCAGATCGTGGATCCCATTGAAGTGAATGGGTCCACAATCAGCATGCGGGAGCCCCATGGTAGGTGACTGTGCATTGCGGACTGCAATTTGCGGTCTGCAGCACTGGCACGGCCAGACAACGGCCGTGTGTACGAGCCCTGAGACAGAGGCCTAACATTTTCTCTGGCTATGTGATTAAGCATGCAAATACACATTGGATCGGAAACTTGTTCTGACTTTAACTCTGACATGTGAGTAAAGTCAGAGATCAAAGTCAAACATTATTTGTCTTCTGTCTAGGGTATTTAAAAAAAGTTTATTCCTTTGGTTTGTTTGATGACGGGTTTTGAACCCTGAACCTGGTGATTGATAAACAGAGGCCTTACTATTGAGCCACAGGCTAAGCTATTAAGATGGGTTTTCATCTAACAAACACACAGTGTATGTGAAACACATTCTGACTTTGACCCTGGCAAGTGAGAACAGTAAGGCCTTGTTCACACATGAGTTATTTGATCAGTTATTTCCATCGGTTATTGTGAGCCAAAACCAGGTGTGGGGCAAAAGCACAGAACAGTTGCAGATATTTTCATTATACCTACATGTAATCTCTGTGTAGCCTTCACTCCTGGTTTTGATTCACAAAAACTGATAGATATAACTGATCAAATAACTGACGTGTGAACAAGGCCTAAGACATCAAAGTCAAACATCATTTGAAGGTGTCATCTGGCTAATATATTTCAAACAAACTATCCAACTATCTTTCCATGATCTGCTGGCAGGCGTTGAACCCAAAACTTACTATGAATGAGATAGACTCCTTACTAGTTAGCCATTGGCTTACTGCTTATTTAATTAGATATTCAGGATGTTATATATAATAGGCAAACAATCTACAGACATACCATGCCTTGAAAATGTATTCATACCTATTGAACATTTCCACATCTTCCACATTATACCCAAAAACTTAAATGTGTTTTTGGGGGATTTTATCTGATAGACCAACACAAAAAAAGCAAGTATATGCGAAGTATAAAGAAACTGGTACATGGTTTTTAAAATTTTTCATAAATAAAAACATGGAAAGTGTGGCATGCATTTGTATTCAGTCCCCGAGTCAATACATTGTATGACCACTTTCTGCTTCAATTACAGCTGCAAGCCTTTTGGGGTTTGTTTCTACCAGCTTTGCACATCCCAGCTTTCCCACTCTTTGTAAAATAGGTCAAGCCCAGTCAGATTGGATGGAGAGCATCTGTGAACAGCAATTTTCAAGTTTTGTCACAAGTTCTCAATGGAATTTAGGTCTGGACTTTGACAGAACCATGCTAACACATGAATATGGTTTGCTATCTATGCTTTGCTATGCTATATAAACCATTCCATTGTAGCTCTGGCTGTACAGTATGTTTAGGGTTGTTGTCCTGATGGAAGATGAACCTCCGCTACAGTTTCAAGTCTTTTGCAGCCTGTACCAGGTCTTTAGCTTCATTCCTCTTTCCATCAACTCTGACCAGCCTCCCTGTCGCTGCTGAAGAAAAGCATCCCCCTACCATGTTTCACGGTAGGGATGGTGTGTTCAGGGTGTTAGTTTTCCACCACCCATAGCATTTTGCATTTAGGCCAAAAAGAGCACCTTCTTCTACATGTTAGCTATGTCCCCTACATGGCTTGTGGAAAACTGCAAATGGGACTTCTTATGGCTTGATCTAAAAAATAGCTTTCTTCTCGCCACCCTTCCATGAAAGGCAGATTTTTGGAGTACACAACTAACAGTTGTCTTGTGAACAGGTTCTCCCACCTGAGCTGTGGATCTCTGCAGCTCCTCCAGAGTGACCATGAGCGCCTTCGGATGATGGATTGAACAGTGCTTCATGAGATGTTCAGAACTTGTGATATTTTTTATCAACGTTCAAGGGGTATGAATACTTTTTCAAGGCACTGTATTTTTAGGTATTGAGTAATCACATATTAGAGTCACATAGAGTCAGATGTCGCAGTCAGGTTTCAGAGTCGGGGTCATAGTCACTTATCAGGGAAAGTAACTTGCCTCAAACTGAAATTATTCTGATATTTGACTATGATATCTGATCATGTCCTAAAACAAACACTTCTCAACTAAAGACAGGACTAGGTATACTGCAGCCTGTGAATGTAAATGAGAGTTCTCACCATCACAGCAAGCTAATATCTTTAAAACGGTGAGGAATTGAAGCACAAAGTAAATTAGAAAGGTAAAGCTTTATTAATTAATAACTTCCTAAAGCCTGCCTATCAATTCAAAATGAATCACTGTACCCCACTGATCTTTTGTATACATAATCATATGTTTTTATATTTTCTGTAGTAGAAAGTATGGTGGCGCCAATATCATTTCCTTTCTCTTTTCCATCCGGAACTCACATATTAACAAAAGGTATGGCAAATAAGGTGGGAATTACAATATTTTGCCCTTTAATTTCTTGGTTTAATATTATTTTTTATTGTTTCTAGGCACAAATGGCAGTGAAAGAAACATATCTCAGACAGCTCAAGTCTATCTCAGTGGTCAGTGGATGACTAGGTTCATACCCTCAGTATACAGCCTGGTATTCATGGTGGCGCTCCCTTTAAATGTAATGGCAATCTTTATATTCTTCATCAAGATAAAAGTCAGGAAACCCGCGGTGGTGTACATGCTGAACCTGGCCATCGCTGATGTGCTCTTTATTGTTTTTCTCCCTTTCACCATAATATATCGATTCTCTGGGAATGATTGGTTCTTTGGAGAAGGAATGTGCCGTCTGGTCACTGCAGCATCTTACTGTAACATGTACTGCTCCGTCCTGCTCATGACCAGCATCAGTGTGGACAGGTACCTGGCTGTGATCTACCCAATACAGTCTCTGTACTGGAGGACAACAACCCGGGCATGGATGGTCTGTATATTTAGTTGGATTCTGGCCGTTTCGAGCACTGTGCCTCTGCTCATAACTCAGCAAACATATCATATAACGATTTTGAACATTACAACCTGTTATGATGTGCTGTCTGCGGAAATTCTTCACAGTTTTTATGCTTACTACTTTACCACTTATATCTCACTCTTATTCGTCTTACCTTTAATTATCACAACCTTCTGCTACATAAGTGTCATCAGAAAACTGAGCTTAACAGTAATTGACAGCACATTCAGTAGATCTCGAGCTGTGGTCCTAACTGTGACCGTGCTATGTGTCTTTGTACTTTGCTTTGGGCCAACCAATATCATCTTTTTCTTCCACTATCTGAGTTTTTATAAAGAACCCAGTGAAATGTTGTATGTAATGTATATTGTGTGTGCCTGCATCAGTAGCGTCAGTTGCTGTATTGATCCTCTTATCTATTACTATGGATTCTCAAAGTGCCAGAAGTACTTACAGAGTTTAATGTGCTGCAAAACAGAAAGTGGTTCAGAGGTAGAACCAACCTATAGTAGTAAATGTACATAAAGAACAATAGCAGAATACATGGAAAGTCTGGAAATACTTTAAAGGGGTTATCCGAGTTATATTTATTGATGACCTATCCTCAGGGAGGGCTATACTTGTATGCGTACGAGCTGCCCCTTTGAAATGAATGGGGCGGCTTGGTGTAATTACACCTGCTCACCACTACGTATGTTACGGCGAGCAGGTAAACAATGAAGAGGAGGCAGCGCTGGTACGGCGTGCGCCTCCTCTTCAAACAGCTGATCGGCGGGGGTGCCAGGTGTCGGACCCTCACCAATCTGATATTGATGACCTATCCTGAGGATAGATCATCTAAAAATATAACTCCGATAACCCCTTTAAAGTGTTACTGTCATTTCACTTACCGTAATTTGTCAGCAATCATCATTGATTGCTTCATCCCTTATGGCCCAATGATTAGTAGCTAACCAGGGACATGCTGATTGTTGCAGCGTTGTTCACCTCTATCTGTCTGGAGCTCACTAAACTAAGCAGGGAAGTGCTTGGCAGATGAAAAAGAACGGTGCAGCAGCGATCAGTCCTGGCAGAAAGACAGACGTTCTAACTTGGCACTGGAACTTGGTAAAATGCAGAGCTTTGTAGTAGAATATATAGACACAAGTAGGAAAGCATAACCTGGGGCAATGAGTAAGGAGGCAGGCTGAGAATCCCGCCTCTGCATCTTAGTGCTGTGTTCACATCGTGTTTTTGTCCCATATTTAATGTACATACATAATGAATGTCTCAGACAGATGCGGTACAGTGGCCATACTAGGGTTCCATTATTAAACAAAAATGATCCATTTAATGTATACTTTGGGGGTCTGGTTTAAAATACCAGTCTTAATAAGCCCTATATGTGGCGGTGGATCCGCCAAAGTTATGAAGAGGCGCAGGCCTCTACATAACTTTGGCACATCCAGCGCCAGTCTAAATGTAAGCCAGCTTCCTAGCTGGCTTACATTTAGACCATTTTCTACACCTAAAACAGGCGCACATTTAGACCTGGCTTGAGGCATATTTCAGGATAAAAAATGACCCCCTTCGTTTTTACTGGGCTATGCTTTTGCATCCTTTTTCCCAGTGTACACGTTAAACGTGGGACCCTTACAATGAACCATCTTCAGTGTTCAGTAGGACTCTAAAGACTGATTCTCCTTAGTAAATCTGTTAGAGGTTTGCTAAGGGAATAATTTACTGCCAGCTTTCAAATAAAAGTGTACATTTTTCCATAATAAAATATATTTAAAAAACAATTACCATGATTATCCCTATACTTTAAAAAAGTGAAATAATAGTTACACTTTGAAGACTCTGTCAACCTTCACAACTATTTTTCAATTGCTCCAATGTATCAAAAATATTATATTATAAAAATATGATATTGCAACTCCTATACAAACCCATGAGTCTCAGACAGTTACAGACTAGAAACAAACCCTGTGTCGTCTGATCAAATTCCCTCTCAGCTGTCCCCTTATTTTTGCAACTGTTCCTACTTCTTATTTACAACCATGAGGAAATGCCTGTATTACAGTGGCCGAGGGTCAGCCAGATCATCTCTAACAAACGTTCGAAGATACACTTGTTAGCGATGATCTGCCTTTGCCACCGATTACCCAATGAACGAGTAAACACTCATTCATTGGGTAATTGCATATTTTATGCAGGTTGAATACTAATTTTTTTTACTGGCAGCAGATCACAGTCTGCTGCCAGCAAATAATGATTCTGTATTGGGATGAGCAATGGCATTAGCAATCACTTCCCCTCATACTGATCATAAGGATCATCTGCCAATGTAAGGGCTTTTTGAGAAAAGTGAGTCCATTGCAGGAATCACGCTCCGTGTGTGAGCATGATCCTCCGTTCTGAACACTACTCGTCTTGCAGGAGCGCACGGCATTATCATGATTGATGATGCTGTGTTCCTCTGCATGACCTTATTGTTACAGAATCATACTGACATAAATCTGTCACTAAGATTCTGGAGTAAAAAAGTCATGCAGAGCTATGTATCACTATCAATCAGATAATGTTGTGCACTCCTGCAAGACGAGCAGTGTTCAGAACGGGGGATCACGCTCACACACGGCGCGTGATTCCCGCAATGGGTTGGCTCATCTAAAAGAGCCCTAATACAGTCCTTGGTTAGTAAATTATAGGAGTGTGTTTTAGTATGACTGCAGGACCAGACTACAGAGTTTGCTTGTACGTTTTCCTGGAGACACAGCGCTGCATAGGAGATGGTTGTGAAGGTAGATATACACTTTCAATTTTGGTTTTACAGCCCTTTGAATGTTTGCCCAGTACTGAGGTAAAAAGATAAAGGTTGACCGGCCCCTAAATTAGTCATAGAAAATTACTAAATGTTAATGCCAACTGTGGAAAGTTCCCACTAGGCCTCATTAATGATACACCTCTAGATTAGTTAAAGAAAGTTAAAGTGAACACAATATCATGCTAAAAGGGTGTTGAAATTATAGCCCTATGAACGCTGAATACCGCACTATTCTCTACATCATAAATGTCGTTTGCTGAAATGAGACAACCATTTTAAATTCCCTGAGTCACAGAATGTATCAACCAGCATGTTGGATTTTATTTTAAGAGTGCAGCACAATTTGCAAGTGCCACAATTTTTAGGGGCTACCATGTTTCCTATCATATGTGCCTTGTGGAATACAAACAACAGTTTATTTGGCAATAGTGGTCTTATTATTTTATCCTCATAAAGATATTTTTGTACTATCTTTTTGAATACTCCATTCTGATTATTACATTGTGTATTAACTGGAATATCCAACTGATTTGGCCCTAAATTTACTCCTACCTAATTCAATTCCTTCCCTTCCCCTTGATCTCCCTTACTATTATTCCCATTATGTTTTAGTTGCTTTTTCTGTATAATAATTTTCCCCTTCTCTATTTCTTTTAACGGTCTATGAACTTGACCTTCATCATTCCCTTTTGTTAAACATTGTTTCTCTAAATATTGAGCTTCTGTTAAGTAATTCAGTTTCTCCTAAATCGCATAAATTGTCCCTTCAGAAGCCAAAATGGTAAATGGCAATTAGTCATCAGAATAAAACTATTTCAATCCATTGGTTTACTGTAACTTAGTTAATACCCTATTATCTAATATATAAAGCTGAGTGTATGTGTGTGTGTGTGTATGTCCGCTAAAGGAATCCGCACCGCTGCAGCTACAATCACAAAATTTGGCACACATGTACATCAGGTGTCCAGGAAGGTTTTAGAACAGTTTTCAACTCTCCAGGACGTACCGTTCCTGAGATATTCCCAAAAAATGCATTAGCCAATAGTAGCCTGGTCACATGACCCTTATCAGCCAATAGAAGCTCACAGGCACACATCAGGTTTCTATGACAACCTAGCCAGTTCACTGCTTTAGGTCTGCATTAAAGAGGCAGAGCACTGTGGATGACAATGGTAAATGGGTATTCCAGGTTACCATAACTATAACTTATGTTTTAGACTAACTCATCATCAATCATTACCTCATATTATGTAAATCTTACATATTTACTGTTCAGTAGTAATAAAAGATGTTTTCTTCCACTGCTACCCACCTTCCTCCTACATCAGGCATCGAACTGTAATTCCGGCCACCGTCAAAAGAAGGACTTAAAAGCACCACCCCCAGATCCCACTAAGTCACGCCCCTGACTCAGTCAGGCCACGTCCCTTCCATGCTGCATTTGACTGCGATTAAAAATATTGGTAAAAATCACCTTTTGTCAGCTGCAGGGGTGGGGGGAGGGGGACTTTCTCCCTGCAGCTCATTGCTCAGACTGCACAGTGCTGCTGCTGAGATTGCTGCTGCTGTGTCCATCCAGGCCCTGCGCATGACAGAGGACAGGGAGTCTGAAAGCCAGACTGTCCAGCCTAAAACAAGACCTCTGGCCACCCTAGGGGCAGGCTGATGTTAGGGTGGCCAGATGTCCGGCTTTAGGCTGGACAGTCCAGTTTTTTTGGCTACCTGTTCTCCGTCCGACGCAGTGCCTGGACAGACACAGGGATGTCCACCCTTTCAGTAGCTTACACTCAGACAGCTTCTCCTCCATGTCTTCACGGAGCCAGGGGGGCGTGGCCTCATGTTTAGTGATGTGTCTTCATGGGAACTGGGGGCACTGTTTCACGTTTGGGGGAATGGCCGGTGAGGTCTGGCTTTCTGGGGTGAAGACAGTGGCCACTCTAGCTGCTGTGGAGGTCACAGTTAAAGGGGCGGGCTGCTGTAGAGGTCACTGTTAAAGGGGCGGGCTGCTGTAGAGGTCACTGTTAAAGGGGCAGCCTGCTGTAAAGGTCACTGTTAAAGGGACTGGCTGCTGTAGAGGTCACTGTTAAAGGGACGGGCTGCTGTAGAGGTCACTGTTAAAGGGGTGGGCTGCTGTAGAGGTCACTGTTAAAGGGGCGGGCCGCTGTAGAGGTCACTGTTAAAGGGGCGGGCCGCTGTAGAGGTCACTGTTAAAGGGGGTGGCCACTGTAGAGGTCACTGTTAAAGGGGCGGGCTGCTGTAGAGGTCACTGTTAAAGGGGCGGACACTGTAGAGGGCACTCTCGATATCTTTTAACGACACACACACACAAACAGTAAATTAAATAAATTAAATATACCCAGGCGAAGCCGGGTCCTTCAGCTAGTTTTCTATAAAGATTGCTACATCGAAAAAATTTACCTCGAGTGGATTTCAAATGAAACTCATTATGCCCAATGTCATCTAAGAATTACTCAACTAAAGAAACACTAATATACCAAATGAAAACTATGTCATATATGAAGCACTGCGTAAGAACCAGACATACCCCTGGAGACAACCCCTTCCCCGAAATATTGAGAGGTGTTCCGACCTCCGCCCATTCAGGTTGGCGTACCTGGGTGTGAATCTGGTATTCATGGTGGTCCCCCAGGTTTGAAGAAATTTTAGAGACTGATTTTAATGCAAAAAATTGTATCAATGAGCCAAAATAAATGTAATATATTCCTCTATAAATTTGACCTGTAATTCTTGTAAGTCACCATCTTATTCCAAAAAGAAATGAATTTCCTTGAATCCTTTAGACATATTAATAATGGTGTATAATGATGATGCATCTAGGGTCCCCAACACATATTATTCCTTCTACTCAACCCCTTCTATAATCTACAAAATATGAGTAGTATCCTTGGGATAGGCCAGTAATCTAATGACATATGGTTGTATTAATTAATCAACATATTGTGATAGATTAGATGTCAGGCAATCACCGCCTGTCACTATGGGCCTACCTGGTGGATTTATATATCATATTTGGATATGATAGATTGTTAACAATCCTACCAATTGTCCCAGCAGTCTCATAGCTTTCTCATGATAACAGATCCTATTCATTACCCCTCCCCATTCCTTTGTCCTCTGGGTAGTTTTTGGTGTATTCTCCTGTAATGTCATAATAGCTTGTTCTTCTTTCTTAGTTACATTATACTTCCCTATTACGAAATTTTGTTTTAATATTCACTCTATGCAAATCGCTTATTACTAAATTCTAGTTTACGTTAAACATATCATTATATCCCTGTACAGGATGAAAAATGGTCATTTTCTTTAGGTCTTTATCTATACCTGATTATATCCCATTATCCTTTTTTATGTATTCCTCTGGAAATTGAGTATTTATCTTTTCACCTCTGTATATGCTTTGAATTTATTAAAGCTCCTAGAAAGAGCAAACTTTCTTTGTTTATCACCAATTCTTCCCCTCCTGATAATACATTTGAACTTAAAGGGGTTGTTCAGTTTCCTATATTGATGACCTATCCTCAGCAGGGTCCAACTCCCAATCAGTTATATGAAGAGAATGCAGCACTTTTCACTGTTTACCTGCTTGGGACCGGCATGACAGTGACAAGCAGGTGTAATTAGAGCTTCCCAGTCTTATTCACTTGAATAGGATGAAGTGTAACTACAACTGTTCCTTCAAATTTAAGTAAATGGGATGTAGGAGCTGTAATTACACTGCACCACCACTGCAATACTGATGGCGAGCAGGTGATGAGAATGCAGCGCACACACAAACAGTTGATCCGTGGTGGTGCCGAGATTCGGACCCTCGTCAATCTAGTATTGGAAGCCTTTTCTGAGGAAAAGTCATCAATATAGGAAACTTGACAACCCTTTAATTAAAATATTTTCTGCTGATATTGTTGAGGTTCCTGACTTGGGGAAACCTTCTCTATCATCTTGGCATGTCGTATCCCTCTGCAACCCCACCTCGGTCTTTTCTTTTTGAATTCTTGAAAAAAATCCTGTTCCATAGTGATCTTCTTGGAAATGTGATTTCCTCTTTTGCTATTACTATTTTTATGACTATTAAATATGTTCTGGTTCTGGCTAATGTCCTTCCCAGGGGCAATCTTCTAGAGCCTTGAACCCGTTGAGGTAGGTGTCTCCATATTGTCTAACATTGCCCCATTACAACACCCATTCTTCCTAATTAGGATCCAGGCACTCTGCTCACTTTTCTCCAGACTCGACTCCAGGTACACAGAGATTTATGATGGCACCCTGTAAACTATACCCTGTCAAGCTATTTATGATTGAACCTTTGATCCCTTCCTCTCCTGCATTCTTCTGATGGAAAATCTCAAAGCATACTTGACACCTTTGAGATCTGCTCCTCTTTCAATATGACCTGCCCCTGAATATCAGTCTATCTTTTTCCCCCACTCCTTTCAATGGTTTCCCCTGTTGCAGAACGTATTAACCTGCATGTTGGGTTTTAGTTTAAGAGTCTGGCACAATTTACATGTGCTACAATATTCAAACCTGCTCCAAGTGAAACACCCTTCCTACTTTGGTTCCCCCCCTGTTCCTCAACAGTAGGGGCACGATCATACGTTCATTTCTATGGGTCTGCAAAAAAATAAAAAAATCAGACAGCTCACAGTCATGTGCCCGATTCCCAACTGTGTTTCCTGTCATTGCTCTGTAGTACTATGCTTGCTCTGCTAGATTATTTTATTAGGCATTCTTTTTACTGTCTGTGATCATGACATAAAATACACAGACAGCTTTGCTGCATTCACACACAGCTCTACTACACACACAGCTCTACACCATGCACAAACACAGCTCTGCTACATGCACACATACAACTATACTACATGCACAGATACAGGTCTATATTTATTACTTTCCTCTAAACAGATCATTGTCAGGCAAGGAGAGTGAGAGAAGTGTGCAGATGCACTACTCCCTCACTGATCAGGCAAATCTCTGTATGAGTGCTCTAGTCAGGGAAGTCTGGCACTGCTGGACCACCCTAACTATACAACACAGGCACTTTTTTGAGATTTTTTTCTTATAGTCTGAAAAATATGGAACTTTCTGTTGCATTGATGCCAGTGGTTTTCATGGATCCATAGAACAAACTTACTGTATTTGGTCCATAATGGATCAAAGTCATGCATGTCTCTCAAGGTCAGTGCAAAATCACCAATGTGTAAATAAACACATAAAAAATCAATGGATACCAAGGTTATTCACTAATGTGTGAAAGACACCTAATTCAGATATGAACATAGTTTATTATTGTAAATTGAGGGACTGCTGTAGCTCCATTTTCTTACTGATATGTTTTAAAATAGTGACTTTTTTTCCTGATTTTCTATGAGTTTTTACTTTTGTAATATTGTGTGAAAAAACACTCAGGGGTACATTTATTAAGACTGTGTGACGGCCTCTTCATAACTTCGGTGGATCCTCTGCCAGTTCTAAGTATAAGACCGCTTCTGAGCTGTCTTACATTTAGACCTTTTTCTACGCCTGCCGCCCCGTCTTCTTCCCCACCCATGCCACGCCAACATTTTTAGACCTGTCGTGAGCGGGGAAAAATCACAGATATATTAGGTATATTTCAAGCACAGATTGCCACTCAACGGCTAGTTGCACCGCAATCTGCACCTGAAATATGCCTAATATAGACCCCCTCAGCTCTCTCTTGTAAAACTAAAGCACTGGTCTGACCACAATGTACATGCTAAACGTATCCAATGTAAGCTTCCAATGTACACACTAAGCATTTCCCTAAAAAGGTGTGCTTGTGCCCTCTGTCAGGCCAGTAAACTGCCAAAAAAAAGTATGGAAAAGCATAGTGGGTTACAGTAAAAAATATATAAAGCATAGAATGGCATCTGTCATCACTTACCAGTAGATGAAACGGTTGGCCTCTGTAGATCAGTGCTTGTCTGCAGATTCTGTAACAAATTTTCAATAGGTCCAGCGCCTTGGAATTTAATATAAAACATAACTTTTTTACATTAATAAAAAAACTCCCCCGAGGACACCATGGATTTTTTTTATTTATGTAAATAAAATGTACATTTTATTTTAAATTCCAAGGCGCTGGACCGATTGAAAATTTGTTACTGAAGTCTCTCATGACCCCAGATCCGGGGGATTCATCCGTACTTCCTTTTTTTTTATATTACGGGAGTGTCTGGATTACGCAAATTGAGGGTGAGCTGTGCAAAAAAGTTTTTTTTATTTTTCTCTTGCTTGTCTGCAGAGTCTGATGATATCTCTGGTAACTCCATATGATGCCGACAATCTGTAGAAAAAAAGGCTTTTTGTAATATACAAATTCCCTCCTAGGTGCAATTAGGGCAGTGTTGTTGCACCTTGTTTCACCAAGAGGCTCCGCCCCCTGTCTGCTATGCTACTCCCCACTTCATGTGTTGAATGCATTCCCACTTGACTTTAGGGGCCAGGCATAAAAACATATTCATGCTTGACCCTGAGGTCTTATGAGAGCACATGCGCAAAAAAGTCATAGAGATTGCCTATTTGCTCACCGCTTCCTATACCTTTACTGCACTATGTGCCAAACACACTCCTGCAAATTTTCAGAACCTGGCTTGAATATGTTTTCACTGCTTGGCCTGTCTGTCACAGCGGTGGGGGAATGGCATAGCAGACAGGGAGCGGAGCCTTTAGGTGAAACAACACTGCCCACATTGGAGTGAATTTGCATATTACAAAAACCTTTTTTTTGCAGATTGCCGGCACATATGGAGACAACAGAGATATCATCACACTCTAGGACAAATCTACAACCGCTGACCATTTCACCCACTGGTAAGAGTGATATATCCCACACTGTGCATGTTTGGGATATATCGCAAGAACATTGGAGGTATACGTCAGGAGTATGTGCACCAAACAAAGGCAATCATTGTGATGTGAATATAGCTATACTCTGGTATTACCACAGGCTTTTTATACGTGGACTTGATTTCATAGAAATATTTCTTTTGTTTGTGTAATAAAATTCTTAAGTGAGATATTGTCTTTGTCTGGTTTCTTGGCCCCAGCATCATACAAGCGCAAGGAAACTTCACAAGAACTATAAATGGGACTTCACTTATCCTGTATTGAAAAGACTATAAAGTAATAAGGAACAATCTTTCTATCTAAAACATACATTCTCTTTAGACAACATAGCCAAAAATCACAGAAAACCAGAAGGTTTTACAGAATAGAGAGGAGCAAACAGATTCTAAACTAATTGGATTCATCATGAATTTCACTAAAATTCTTCTACCAAATTAATCTGAAGTTTTGGCGATTCACTTTTGACGAATTGTGCAAAACGGCACCCACCATTTTACATTTAAAATTCAGTACAGCATTGAGGGACACAGGGCAGAGAGAATGAAGTGCTCCCTCACTTTTGGTAAGTGACAGATTAGTACTGAGGATAAAGAAGGTGTGGACTGGACTGGATGTCTATGTCACCTCTCAGTATGGCACTGTGCCTTTAAGCCAGGGTGCAGCACTTTCCTCCTGCTCCTTATCCCTGCTACCCTAAAGAAGCATTTCATTTGCATCATCTCTGTCTTCACTGTCCCCTCCTAATGGAGCCAAAAACAAATACTTAAGATAGTCTTCCTTTTGCATAGTTATATAAGAACAGCATGTGCATTGCCATGAGGAGGATCAGGTGGAGGCTCTGGACCCAATACTCAAATACATAGTTATATTGGTGGTGCTGATGGTAATACTGGTGGCACTTGTAGCCATGGTGGTGGCAGTAAGAGTACTGGTATTCATGTTGACAGTGGCACTCGGGGGCAAATATAGTACCTCAGAAACCAAAGCCAAGTTTGCTGTCAAGTTTGAAAGTGGTTTTCCACTTTAAAAATCAACTACGGAAGTTATTCAACAAAGTCACTCGCAAACTCGTGAATAACTAACTTCGGGTCATCAGAGCCCATACATTCTAATACTGTACGGAGACGAATCTCCGTACAGTATTCAGCAAGACAATGGCAAGAACAAGATGGTTGTTCTGCACTTGTGGGAAATAACACATACTTCCTGCATGGCACATGGTGATGCAATGCTTTTTAAGACAGTGATGTGGCTTGCAGAAGGTGCTAGCCTTTTCCAGCAGAGTGTGCATTTCAGCCAGTCTTATATGACTGGGACATTTCAACTCAATGGAATTCCACCTGGCGTATGCTGAAGAATCTGAATAGAGTAAAGCAGTCAGTGACTGCCTCATTGATTACACCACCAGAGCAGGGAGTATATGTTATTTTCAGCTCAGGCAGTGGCAGCTTATCATGGAGATCATGCTACTAGATTTGTCAGTAGGGACAACAGCTGCACTAATGATATCATCCTCCTGATATTTATGTTAGATCAAATGCTCACACTGATTCAATAAGATATAGTTAAAGGAGAACAGCTTCCACGTCTTTCTTGTACCCTGAAACTGTTGGGGACCCACATGAAGTCCTAAGGAGGAGGGAGAGAAAAAGAGGGATGAGGAGCTACCACTGGATGAGGAGAAGGAGGAGGAGCAGTTGGTAGTTCAGGAGGACAAGGCTGATGATGATGAAAACGATGACAATGGCCCTGACCAATCATTGCAGTAGGGAAAGAACCTGAAAGAACTGATTCCTTGAGCACACCATCAAGCATGCAGGTGCCTAGCTATAGTGGAAGCAGGGGAAGCACCTGCAATGAGGGCCAAGGTAAGAAGAGGCCTGACTGGAGGGAAGACTGAAAGACCTCACAGGGTTTTTTTGCCTTCCTCTGGATCAACTTGCAGGATAACAGACCGAACTGGGTGGACAGATGTCTTTTTTGGTCTTATAAACTATGTTACTATGTTAATTTATTTTCAGGACCTCCTCAACAGTATTATGCACTAACATATACTTTAATAGCATGTACAGTGACATGATATACAGTATATACATGTAGGAAATGGACAGAGTGGCTGCCTGGCCTGGTCTTAGAGAGCTATCTTGACTAGCTGCAGGAATGAGGTTTGCACAGGAGGTTTCTAGTGACGGCCCATTAAAAAATTTGCTGTGGTGATGGTAAGTTCACTAAAAGAGTTCAAGAGGGTCCTGGATGTATTTCTGGAGTGTAATAATATTACAGGTTATAGTTACTAGAGATGGGTCGTTGATCCAGGGAGTTATTCTGATTGCCTGATTGGAGTCGGAAAGGAATTATTTTCCCTAAAGTGGGGAAAATTGGCTTCTACCTCACAGGGTTTTTTTTGCCTTCCTCTGGATCAACTTGTAGGAAAACAGGCCGAACTGGATGGACAGATGTCTTTTTTCGGCCTTATAAACTATGTTACTATATTATGTAATGGGTAGGTAATAGAGATGAGCGAGCACTAAAATGCTCGGGTGCTTGTTATTCGAGATGAACTTTTCCCGATGCTCGGGTGCTTGTTTCGAGTAACAAACCCCATTGAAGTCAATGGGAGACTCGAGCATTTTTGCAGGGGACCAAGGCTCTGCCTAGGGAAGGCTGGGTGAAAACCTGGAAACATCAGAAAATGATGGAAACACCACGGAAATGGACAGGAAACAGCAGGGGCAGCATGCATGGATGCCTCTGAGGCTGCCTAATCTCACCATTACCCCAAATTCTCAGGCAACAGCCTGGTGGTTACCCTCATGGCAATTGTGCTCACCCAGACCAAGAAAGGCGAGGCACATACCCATCACATGTTAGGGAAGCACCCAACTAGGTGCAAAGAATAATTGTTTAGAGAAAGGGCCTGTAGGTGGACCTCTGGAAAAATTGTTTACAGAGAGGGCCTGTAGGTGGACCTCCGGAAAAATTGTGGTAAAAGAGTGCCAGTTGGACCTCTAAAAAATGGCGTTTTTTGGCTCAGCGTTAGGCAAAGATGACAAAGAGGAGGAGGAGTAGGAGGAGTAAAGAAGAGGAATCGGATACATAAGTAATGTTAATCTTTAGCTGCTTTCCCCCAGGGGAGATTTGAATTCCGGTGAAGTGTCAGCCTGTCAGTGCTGTCAGTTGACAGGCATGTACGCTTATCGGTGATGACGCCCCCAGCTGCACTGAATACCCGCTCTGACAGCACGCTAGCGGCAGGGCAGGCCAGCACCTCCAAGGCGTACAGCGCCAGTTCAGGCCACGTGTCCAGCTTTGAAACCCAGTAGTTGTATGGAGCAGAGTGATCGCTACGGACATTGGTATGGTCAGCTAGGTACTCCCTCACCATCTTTCTGTACAGCTCCCCCCTACTCTGCCTAGACTGGGGACAGGTGACAGTGTCTTGCTGGGGTGACATAAAACTGGCAAAGGCCTTGGAGAGCGTTCCAACGCCAGTGCTGGACAAGCTGCCTGCTCGCCTACTCTCACCCGCTACTTGGCCCACAGAACCATGCCCTCTGCCGCTAGCGGCGTCAGATGGGAAGGATTGTTTCAGCTTGTGCACCAGGGCCTGTTGAAATCTATTCACTCTCATACTCCTTTCCTCTGCAGGGATGAGAGTGGAAAGGTTCTGCTTGTACCGTGGGTCCAGGAGAGTGAACACCCAGTAATCGGTGTTTGAAAAAATGCTTCTAACACGAGGGTCACGGGATAGGCAGCCTAACATGAAGTCTGCCATGTGCGCCAGAGTCCCAACATGTAAGAATTCCCTCTCCTCACTGGCCTGACTCTCCATTTCCTTCTCCTCCTCCTCCTCCTCCTCCTCCAAGTCCTCCTCTTCAGCCCATACACGCTCAAGAGTTAAGGACTGAGCACTGGTACCCTCTTCTGTCTCGCCGACATTCTCCTCATCCTCATCCCCCTCCTCCGATATGCGCTGAGAAACAGACCGGAGGGTGCTTTGGCTATCAAGCGACGTATCTTCCTCCACAGTCTCTTGTGACAAGCGCAAAGCATCCGACTTCATGCTGAGCAGTGAGTTTTTCAACAGGCAAAGCAGCGGGATGGTGAGGCTGATAATGGCGGCATCGCCGCTGACCATCTGTGTTGACTCCTCAAAGTTGCTCAACACCTGGCAGATATCAGACATCCACGTCCACTCCTCATTGTAGACTTGAGGAATCTGACTGACCTGACTACCAGATCTGGTGGAAGTTGACATCTGGCAGTCTACAATCGCTCTGCGCTGCTGGTAAACTCTGGATAACATGTTTAATGTCGAATTCCATCTCGTGGGCACGTCGCACAGCAGTTGGTGAGCGGGCAGTTGTAGGCGGCGCTGCGCTGCCCTGAGAGTGGCAGCATCTGTGGTCGACTTGCGGAAATGCGCACAGATGTGGCACACCTTGGTGAGCAAATCAGACAGTTTGGGGTATGTCTTGAGGAACCGCTGAACTATTAGATTGAACACGTGAGCCAGGCATGGCACATGTGTAAGTCTGCCGAGTTGCAGAGCCGCCACCAGGTTACGCCCGTTGTCACACACAACCATGCCTGGCTTGAGGTTCAGCAGTGCCAGCCACACATCGGTCTGATGCCCTGTAACAGCTCTTGGGCGGTGTGCCTTTTGTCACCTAAGCTCAGCAGTTTGAGCACCGCCTGCTGGCGCTTACCCACGGCACTGCTGCTGCGCCTAGAGCTACCGACTGAAGGCGCCGTGCCCATGGATGGTAATTCGGTGGAGGAGGAGGAGTTGGAGGAGGAGGCATAGTACGTCTGAGAGACCGTGAACGAGGTAGGCCCCGCAATCCTCGGTGTGGGCAGTACATGAGCGGCCCCAGGGTCAGTCTTGGTCCCAGCCACCACCAAGTTAACCCAATGTGCCGTCAGTGAGATATAGTGTCCCTGCTCGGCAGCACTTGTCCACATGTCCGTGGTTAGGTAGACCTTTTCAGAAACAGCGGTGGTCAGGGCACGGATGATGTTCTGTGACACGTGCTGGTGTAGGGCTGGGACGGCACATCGGGAAAAATAGTGGCGGCTGGGGACCGAATACTGAGGGGCAGCCACCGCCATGAGATTGCGAAAGGCCTCGGTCTCTACCAGCCTATAGGGCAGCATCTCCAGGCTCAGCAATTTGGAGATGTGGACATTGAGGGCTTGGGCATGTGGGTGGGTGGAACTGTATTTCCTCTTGCGCTCCAGCGTCTGCTGTAAAGACAGCTGAACGCTGCGCTGGGACACATTGGTGGACACTGTGGAGGATCGTTGAGGCGAAGGTGTGGTTTTCCGGCGGGAGGCGCTCGTGCCGGGGTCCTCGGCAGGGGGTTGACTAGCAGAGGCAGCGAGTGACACAGGGGAAGGAGCAGTGGTGCGACCCGCAGGAGGTGGTGAACGGCCTTGGTTCCATTGAGTGGGGTGTTTAGCACTCATATGCCTGCGCATGCTGGTGGTGGTTAGGCTAGTAGTGGTGGCACCCCTGCTGATCCTGGTGTGGCACAGGTTGCACATCACAGTCCGTCGGTCATCCTCACTTTCTTTAAAGAACCTCCAGACTTGCGAACATCTAGGCCTCGCCACGGGAGCTTCACTACGTAACATAGTAACATAGTAACATAGTTTATAAGGCCGAAAAAAAGACATCTGTCCATCCAGTTCGGCCTGTTTTCCTACAAGTTGATCCAGAGGAAGGCAAAAAAACCCTGTGAGGTAGAAGCCAGTTTTCCCCACTTTAGGGAAAAAAATTCCTTCCCGACTCCAATCAGGCAATCAGAATTACTCCCTGGATCAACAACCCCTCTCTAGTAACTATAACCTGTAATATTATTACCCTCCAAAAATACATCCAGGCCCCTCTTGAACTCTTTTAGTGAACTTACCATCACCACCTCCTGAGGCAGAGAGTTCCATAGTCTCACTGCTCTTACCGTAAAGAATCCTCTTCTATGTTTGTGTACAAACCTTCTTTCCTCCAGACGCAGAGGATGTCCCCTCGTCACAGTCACAGTCCTGGGGATAAATAGATCGTGGGAGAGATCTCTGTACTGACCTCTGATATATTTATACATAGTTATTAGATCTCCCCTCAGTCGTCTTTTTTCTAAAGTGAATAAGCCTAATTTTGATAATCTTTCTGGGTACTGTAGTCCACCCATTCCAGTTATTACTTTAGTTGCCCTCCTCTGAACCCTCTCCAGCTCTGCTATGTCTGCCTTGTTCACAGGAGCCCAGAACTGTACACAGTACTCCATGTGTGGTCTGACTAGTGATTTGTAAAGTGGCAGGACTATGTTCTCATCACGGGCATCTATGCCTCTTTTGATGCAGCCCATTATCTTATTGGCCTTGGCAGCAGCTGTCTGACACTGGTTTCTGCAGCTTAGATTTCTGTTCACTAAAATTCCTAGGTCCTTTTCTATGTCAGAGTTACCCAATATTTTACCATTTAGTATGTACTGGTGACTTGCATTATTCCTTCCCATATGCATAACTTTACATTTGTCAGTGTTAAACCTCATCTGCCACTTCTCTGCCCAAGCCTCCAGTCTATCCAGATCCATCTGTAGCAGTGTACTGTCCTCTTCTGTGTTAATTACTTTACACAGTTTAGTGTCATCTGCAAAAATTGATATTTTACTGTGCAAGCCTTCTACAAGATCATTAATAAATATATTGAAGAGAATAGGGCCCAATACTGACCCCTGTGGTACCCCACTAGTGACAGTGACCCAATCTGAGTATGTACCGTTAATAACCACCCTCTGTTTTCTATCACTGAGCCAGTTACTTACCCACATACAGACATTTTCTCCCAGGCCAAGCATTCTCATCTTATATACTAACCTTTTATGTGGTACAGTGTCAAATGCTTTGGAGAAGTCCAGATATACGACATCCATTGATTCGCTGTGGTCTAGTCTAGAACTTACCTCCTCATAGAAACTGATTAAATTGGTTTGACATGACCGATCCCTCATGAAGCCATGCTGATATGGAGTAATTTGCTTATTTTCATTGAGGTACTCCAAGATAGCATCTCTTAGAAAACCCTCAAACAGTTTACCCACGACAGATGTTAAACTTACCGGCCTATAGTTCCCGGGCTCTGTTTTTGGACCCTTTTTGAATATTGGAACCACATTTGCTATGCGCCAATCCTGTGGAACACTCCCTGTCAGTATAGAGTCCTTAAATATCAGAAATAAGGGTCTGGCGATGACATTACTTAATTCTCTTAGGATACGGGGGTGTATGCCATCCGGTCCTGGCGATTTGTCTATTTTAATCTTTTTAAGACGCAGCTCTACTTCTTCCTGGGTCAGACAGGGCACTTTTAATGGGGAATTTACTTTTATATTCTGCATTTCATCTGACAGTTTATTTTCCTCAGTGAATACAGTGGAGAAAAAGATATTTAGTAGCTTTGCTTTCTCCTCATCGCTCTCTGCAACTCCCCCCTCATTACTCTGTAAGGGGCCGACACCTTCAGGTTTATACTTTTTACCATTTATATAATTAAAGAACATTTTAGGGTTAGTTTTACTTTCTTTGGCGATTAATCTCTCGGTCTCTAGTTTGGCTGTTTTTATTTGTCTTTTACATATTCTATTTTTTTCCTTATAGTTTTTCAATGCTTTCTCGCTCCCCTCCTGTTTTAGTGATTTAAATGCTTTCTGTTTGTCATTTATTGCTTTCTTTACAGTTCTATTTATCCACATTGGTTTTTTCTTGTTTCTTATTATTTTATTCCTATATGGTATGTACCTCTCACAATTAGATATTAGGATGTTTTTAAAAATATCCCATTTTGTGGCTGTATTTTTATTTTTGAAGACTTTGTCCCAGTTAGTTAGGCCTATGGCCTCTCTTAGTTGGCTAAATTTAGCTTTTTTGAAGTTAGGTATTTTTGTTCCTCCCTGAAGAAACGCTCTTTTGAATGACAATTGGAAGGTTATTATGTTATGGTCACTATTTCCCAGGAGTCCCCCGACCTGCACATCTGTTGTTCTGTCAGGTCTATTGGTTAATACTAAGTCCAGTATGGCCGTCCCTCTAGTCGGGTCCTGAACCAGTTGGGAAAGGTAATTGTCTTTGGTTATTTCCAAGAACCTGTTTCCTTTATGAGATGTACAGGTTTCAGTTTCCCAGTCTATATCTGGGTAGTTGAAATCCCCCATAATAACGACCTCATTATGATTTGCCACCTCGTCTATTTCGTTTAGAAGTAGATTTTCTATGGGCTCTGATATAGTAGGGGGTTTATAATAAACTCCTATTAGTATTTTATTATTGTTTTTGGCTCCATTTATTTCTACCCACAGTGACTCCACATCTTCATGTCCCTCACTTATATCTTCCCGCAGTGTGGGCTTTAGACAGGACTTTACATAAAGGCAGACCCCTCCCCCTCTCCGGTTTTGGCGATCCTTTCTAAAAAGACTGTAACCCTGTACGTTAACTGCCCAGTCATAGGTATCATCCAGCCATGTCTCAGTTATTCCCACTATGTCATAGTCCTCCTCACACATCACTAATTCCAGTTCACCAATTTTATTAGTCAGGCTTCTGGCATTAGTGTACATACACTTAAGAGGTCTATGTATATTTTTTACCCCCCTTTTAAAATTACTATTACCTGTGAAGTGAATATCCGGGGTTTTTGGGTTACTTTGGTTGATGTTTTGCCCAATATTCTCCCTACATTCCTCACTAATCCCAACCCCCACTAACCCCCCACTCTCCCCGACTATGACCCACTCTCTATCTACACTATCTACCCCCTTATTAGTATTACCCCCCACCCTCCCCCCAGATCCTAGTTTAAAAGCTCCTCCAGCCATCTAACCATTTTTTCCCCCAGGGCAGTTGCACCCTCCCCATTAAGGTGCAGCCCATCCCTACTGTAGAGTCTGTAGCCGACAGAGAAGTCGGCCCAGTTCTCCATGAACCCAAACCCTTCCTTCCTGCACCAGCCTCTGAGCCACTTATTTAACTCCCTAATCTCCCGTTGTCTCTCTAGTGACGCTCGTGGCACTGGTAGTATTTCTGAAAACACTACCTTGGAGGTCCTGGACTTTAGCTTCTCACCTAGTTCCCTAAAATCATTTTTAAGGACCTTCCATCTCCCCCTGACTTTGTCATTGGTGCCAACGTGTACCATGACCGCCGGGTCTTCCCCAGCCCCACCCAGCAATCTGTCAATCCGATCCGCGATATGCCGAACCCGAGCACCCGGGAGACAACACACTGTTCGGCATTCACGGTCTCGGCGACAGATAACCCTGTCTGTCCGCCTAATTATAGAGTCCCCTACCACCAGCATCTGTCTGGCCTTTGCTGCTCTCCTTTTCCCATCCTTCCTGCAGCGGTCATCCTCCTGGTTTCTAGGAGAAACAGCCTGCTGCAGTGTCGCTTGTCCTGGGCTTTCATCCCTAATATCAGCCAAACAGGCATATTTACTAGGGTGTTCCAGCTCAGGACTAGCCTCCCTGGCACTTTTCCCTCTACCCCTCCTTACTACATTAACCCAACTACTGACCTTATAGTCCTGCTCTTGCCCATCTCCTCCCTCCTCCTCTTCACTGACCCCAGCCAGTGCCTGCACTGTGAGGTCTAAGCCTCTCTCCAGGTGTTCAATGCCCCTAAGTATGCCAAGCTGCTTATTTAGATCCAAGATCTGGGCTTCCAAATATGCAACGTGATTGCATCTAGTGCAAATGTATTCACCCATGAATGGTTCTTCAAGGCATGCATACATTGCACAGGACACACACTTAGTAGCATTGTCCATGGAGCACCTGCTAGATGGGGATATACAGTACAGTACAGAAAAACAGTAAATATATGATTAGGGTTTGCTGTAGCTGGAGGACTACAAATCAAGGTAACACACAAGGAAAATCTCTCCCACCTTACTTTTTCCTCCTTGTCTTAAACTCCGGTTCTTTAAACTCCACTTATACACAGCCCACTTACAAAGCAAGCCCAAAGTCAGAGCAAGCTCTATAAGAGTTTAGCTATGTAATTTATAGCACCTGGGATTGCTAACCACTCCCCTTCACCAGGTACACAGCAGAGAAAAAAAAATGATGCACCAGCTCTGGCCCTGCTTCTCCCTCTGGCCACACCACTGCCTCTTACAACCTGTTCTGGTGCAGCACTCGCCTCTGCCTCAGAAGCACTGTCTTCACTCGGCATATCAACCCAGCTCGGGTCAGTCACCTCGTCATCCTCCGATTCCTCAGTCTGCTCCCCCCTCGGACTTCCTGCCCTGACAACAACTTCACCACTGTTTGACAACTGTGTCTCCTCATCGTCCGACACCTCTTCACACACTTCTTCCACTAAGTCAACATTGTCATCATCATCACCCACAGACTGCGACAGTTGGAAAACTTGGGCATCGGGAAAGAGGTCAGCAGCAACCTGAGAAGTGGTTTGTGACTCTGGGAAGGGTCCAGAAAACAGTTCCTCAGAGTATGCTGGATCGCATTCCAAATTTTCCTGGGAGGGGGCAGACTGGGGGGAAGGAGGTTGAGGTGGAGGAGCCAGAGGAGTGCTCCCTTGGGTAACGTGGGTGGACTGCGTGGAAGACTGACTGGTGGACAAATTACTTGCAGCATTGTCTGCAATCCACGACATCAGCTGTTCGCACTGTTGTGGTTTCAACAGTCCTCTACCACGTGTCCCTGTAAGTTGAGACATGAATCTAGGGAGTGTAGCTCTGCGGCGTTCCCCTGCTCCCTCATCAGCAGGTACTGTCTCACCCTGCCCAGGACCACGGCCTCTGCCCCCTGCAGTAATTGAATGCCCATGCCCTCGCCCTCGTCCTCGACCCTTAGCCCTGAGGTTCAACATTTTCTGTATATAAGTGTATTATATAAAAAAAAATAAAAAATGGGTCTGCTGTACTGAAACCCACAAACCTGTTCAGTCTGGTTTAATTAAGTGACGTACAGAATGTGTCAACTGAACAGAAAATACGGATTGCAGTGAGTGTACTGAACTGTGACACACAGAATGGTTCCACACAGCTATGTGAAATGGATTCGTATCACTGAGCTAAAACAACAAAAATACTATTTTTTTTATATATATTTTTTTATATTTTTTTTTTAGTTTTTTTTTTTTTTAACGTGACGTGCAGAAACTATCGTAGACCTAACTCACACCCTGCTGACGGTGGCTATTTTGACTGCGACCCAGACAAATGTCGCACAGAGATTTTTGTGATCAAGCTATATACGTGAGAGCAAAAGACCTTGTTGGATTAAGTGACGTACAGAAAGTGTCACCTGGACAGAAAATACCGATTGTAGTGAGTGGACAGCTGAACTGTGACACACAGAATGGTTCCACGCAGCTGTGTGAAATGGATTTGTATCACTGAGATATAACAATAAAAAAAAGGGATATATATGGCGATAGCTGCACTACTAGTGCCAGCCAGCCAGCCAAGCCAGGAGACAAAAAAAAATGTCTTATAGCCCTTAGAAGGGCTGTTGGGTTCTTGGGAGATCACTCCTGCCTAACAAAGAACTAAATGCAGGCCCTAACACTCTCCCTGAAACGCAGCAGCTCTATCCCTAACGACATCCAGACAGCATCTGAGCCGAGCACCGTGGACAGTCACTAGTATATTCCAGGGTCACCTGATCAGGCCAGCCAACCCCTGCTATCGACATGTAAGGGCCCCACGTGATGCTGGGTGTACCGCAGAGTCTCCTGGCTTGTGATTGGCTGAGTTTATAGGCGCCAAAAATTCAAAATGTGGGAGATGCCATTTCCTCGAGCATGGCGAGATACTCGTCCGAGCAGCGAGCACTTACGAGTACCGTAATGCTCGAACGAGCACCAAGCTCGGACGAGCATGCTCGCTCATCTCTAGTAGGTAACTAACTGAAAAGGACATAAGGGAGGAGCATTGTAAGAAGAACCCTATCAGCTACTCCTAGCCAATCAACAACTTATAGGGTGTTCTCAGTTATTCTGATTGGCTGCTGGCAGGCATTCTATCCTCAGAAGTCTCCTCCTACTTGTCCTTTTCAGTTGGTTGCACAGTTTACAATTTGTAGTCAGAACTTGGATTTAGACATAAAGATGTTAAAAGTAGTCTATGGTTTCTTCGTAGGCTACATCCAGTGGTGTCGGATAGATGTTGGAGATGTCACTCCCACATGGGAACACTGTGGCATATCTTTTGGGAATGCCCTAATATACGTCCATTCTGGGCGCTGGTTGGTAATTTGCTGACAAACATGTTTAAATGTGATTTTCCAGTAGACCCGCTCTCATTTTTGCTAAATGCCTTTCCTGGTAACTTTAAGACTACCACGCGTAAATTAATCACTCAGATCCTGATAGCAGCTCGCTGCCTTATCCCCAGATTCTGGAAACGAACCAGCTCACCGACCCTCTCAGATCTGTACGCTAGGGTGGTGGAGATACGCACCATGGAATACTCTACTGCACTATACCAAGACAAGGTCGACATGTTTTGCGCTATATGGGATGTTTGGGATGACTACTGGCTTGACAGGTTACCTTAACTTCCTTGCATGCTCTTATACAGCTACTCACCCCCCCCTCCTCCCCGTCCTCCCGTCTGTCCATGTGTCTATGTTTTGTCTATGTTTTGTGTTTTTCTTTTATTTTAGATGATCCTTGATGCCTTATCTGACTTTGCAGTCTGACATGTTCATTTGATATGACCACACAAGCACGACTGATTATATTTGCAAGTTCAATTTATTATGCTCAGCTATGACACTTTACATTGCTTTGAGCTGTACTTGTTCTGTGATAATTGATTACCACTCTTTGTTTCCTGTAATATTTTATTTTTCTGATATCTAATAAATATACAATTATAAAAAAAAAAAAAAGTAGTCTATGGTTAGTAATATTATGTTGTATGTATGGTTAGTAATGTATGTTGATGATTGCATGTTGGAGTCCAGGGATCTAAAAAAAAAAAATTAAAAAAGTTTTAAAAAGCAAAGCAAAAAACATATAAACATTCAAATAACCACCCCCACCCCCCTTTCACCACAATATAAATAAATAAACAAAAAAAGTAACATCCTGGGCATCTCTGCGTGCAAAAGAACCTGCACTATTAAAATATATTTTAAAAAAAAGTATTCCATACGGTGAATGCCATAATGGGAAAAAATGTACGAATTGACATTTTTTCATCACTTTACCTCCTAAAAAAGTTGAATAAAAAGTGTCCAAAAAGTCATACACAATCATAACAAAATGGAATTAATAAAAACTACAGATTGCCCTGCAATAAATGAGCCCTTACAGATCTCCATAGACATAACTATAAAGAAGTTATGGGAGTCAGAATACAGTGATAAAAAGAAAATATTAATTATTTCAAAAGCTTTTTTTTAAACTCAAGAAAAACTATACAAATGTGGTATCGCCATAATCATACTGACCTTGAGAATGAGGAACACAAGTCAGTTTTACCGAATAGTGAACAGCGTGCCATTAGAAAGTATAATTTGTTCAGCAAAAAACAAGTCCTCATATGTGAATTAAAAAAAAAATTAGCTCAGAGAAAGCAGGAAACAGAAAATTGTTCCGTCAGGAAAGGGTTAATGCGTTCTATAACTTATCCCTTTTTGAAGAGGAGCAACATGTTTTGTGTGATTTTAAGGTTAATCTATTTTGTCATGGAAAACGTAGACTTGTTTTTTGTTTTTTTGTTTTTTTGCAAAGCGGTCAGGATTAATATTGTGAAATATTCTTTGTGATTGTAAATTATGTGATGAAGATTGTGGTGATTTAATAAATTGAGTTGTACAGCTTTAAATGCTGCCTGCAAATTGAAATAACATCAGGCTTCAAGAGACCCTGAGGCAGCCTGACTCTCTGTGATTGTGAATTATAGGATGAACATTGCACTGATTCACATTAATAATAAATTGAGTATTATAGTTTTAAAGGGGTTTTGTGGGATTTTAATATAGACTATTCTCAGGGTAGGTCATCAATATCGCAATAGCAACGTGCGTGCTTAGACCACGTCCTAGGCCATGTGACCTCACGTTCATCTTTTACATGGCCTAGGTGAATGGGGCTGAGATGAAATACCAAGCACATCCATGGTACTGTTCTTGATAAGCTGTGAGGAGGCCACAGCTGATCAGTGGGAGTGACGAGAGTGGGACCTACGCCAATCTCATATTGATGAACTATCCTTAGCATTTTGTCAAAACCCCTTTAAATACTACACCCCTTTGCACACTACCACAAGCAGAAAAATGGCTGATAAAACCAGCCTCCCTGAGGCAGCCTGACTAAGTTACACAATATGACACACTGACTCCATTCTCTAAAACCTATCTCTCTGTGAATAATTATAAATACAACTAGCTATTGTCTTATCTTTACTGTGAAACAACCTATCTAACCCTAAACTAGCTGTATACTATGTTTTAAGATCTCTTTCTTCCATCTAACAGAATTGCTGTCCCTCCAGTGTACATGACTAGAAAAACATGGGAGATCATGGATGAAATCTTAAATAGTGTCTATGACACATCCACTGACCCAGCTATATTCCCTTATGACTGGCTGAGGCTGACTGCAAGACATTATGGGCAAGCCGGTTGTGATTGGGTCATTTGACCCTCTTTCAACTTCATCAGAAACTAGGGATTAACTTGATTCGTTAATCTCTAATACCTAAACTGTCAGCTAACTTTCCAAAATAAGCTTCTACCTGTGTATACATGAGGAATAGCACTATTTTGGCCTGTAAATGGATCATATTCTGCATTTTTAGTAGTGTCCCCTCTGGTGACCCCATCTGTAATTTTCAACTCAGCTGGCAAGAGAAGACTACCTGCTATAATGTTTGTCATATACTGCACATGAATGCACTGTATTGATGCGAATAAAGCACTTCCTGTGAAATACAGATGAGCGAATCTTCAAATATTCGCTTCAGCGAATATTCTTCGAATTTTTAAAAAGATTCACTTCGGCTAAGAATGTATTCGAGTTGCTTTGCTTCAGTATGCTTGAAGCTTCGAAAGTTAAAAAATATTCGTTATTCTGGTTGTGTTCTGTGAACATTCCTGCACAAAAAACGAACATAAGCGTTGTTAAAAGCACGCTACTTAACTGAATACGTACGTATTAGCATACAAATGTTCAGATGCATAGCATTACCTTATAAATTATCAGATGTGTACGTAGCGTACAAAGATTTAAGAACATTTAAGAAGATTCGTACGAAGCAAATCTAAAAAAGATTCTGATTTGCTTTGGCGTAGGAAATAAAGAAGGTTTGTAACAAGTATACGAAGAGGCAAATAGATTCGCTCATCTCTACTGTGTAACATGACTCGTACTATTAGCTGCCACAGCTTTCATGTCTCACTTAAGCTCACTCCTCCCTCTCCATAAATTTCAATGGGCAGCTGTAATTTGATCATTTACTTAGCTAAAACACCATCTTGGTCTTTCAAGACAGAAGAGAATTCAGAATGATAAGAACTGATAACAGTAAGATGCTGTTTTATTAGATAAGATATGTTAGAAAGTTTAATATGAATTTTTCCAAGGCCACTTTAATTTTTCAGTCCACCCCTGCTGGTCATCAACCTATGTAAAATAGCCTTAATATATCAATAGACACCTGTATTGATGCTGATCACATTTCACAGGGGAATACCTATGAATATGAAAAGCCTTACAGTCCCTGACAGAAGTTCTGTCGCTTATCCATGTTGTGGAAACCAAAGCTTATAACCTGACTTAAAATTCATCCATTGGTTTTAGAAATGACTCATATGAAAGCTGAAATCCTCACAAATTAGGTTTTTTTTGTTACAAAAATAAATTTGCTTCACTGCTGAAATATTGATCATTTAATGAACACAGAAAGGTCAGATTTATGCAAGACAAAAGTTTTGTCGCCCACAGAAAGTAATGTGAAAATCAAACAAATAATTCACTTCAAATACAAAGATATGTTTCATAACTAGAGATGAGTGAATCTATTCGCCGCTTCGTAGATTTGTATCGAATCTTGGGATTTTTTTAGCTGCGAAGCGAATCTGAATATTAGTCGATTTGCTTCGGCTTTGTACGCATTCGCTCCGTAGTTTGTCCTATAAATTATACGGAATTGCGTACAAATTAGTTACTGTATACGCTGTTGCGTACGAATTCAATTTATTAGCGATATTTTACTGTTCGTTCGTTTATCGTGCACAAAAGCCTGGGAAGCAAGCGGTCACCTGACCTAGTAGGCTGGGCTTGCTCTGATTGGCTCAGGCTCAGTAAGCCAGTGACGCTTCATTTCTGCTGCGACTGATGAGGCGAGCAGAAGCACTGTTGTGAATTTGTGAAGTTCAGAGACACTGTGTTCTTCTAACTGGGGTGTAATTGTAGTGGGAATCTATCATACATATATCAGGGATACTGCAGGACAAGTGCAGGGCCAGGTCAGGGCTAGTAATAATCAGGCAGGGAGAGAGAGACAGGGAGAGACAGGGACAAAGACCAGCTGCAGGGCCACAGAGTGAATTAAAAAATCTTTGGCATGGATAAGCAAAAGGAGTCCAGTTCCAGCCAGATTTTGAGCTTTAAAAGAAGGAGAAGGTGGCACAGGGCAGCGCCAGCAGTGCCAAAAGACCTGTAGCCGGAGCATCTGCTAGTAATATTCCCAATACTTGGCCGTTGTTCCACCGGGCTAACCCACCAAGGCGCAACATTGTAGTGGAGGAGAAAACAGATGAGGTAGTGGAGTGGATGGCACGCTCATCTCAGTCTCAGCCGGATGATCTGCTGTCATCTGCTGATACAGTGTCCATATGTACCCAGGGGTCAGACTCGTCTTGCTCCACCATTCCACTCAAGCAAACCCCGTCATTTTCTGCCACCTCTCGGGCTTCAGTATTCCCTCCTAGTGGTGTCCCTTCAGCAATTTCTAGGAAAAAAAGCCACCGAAGCCCAATTTATAATCCGGCGGTTATAGAGGACAGCCTCCCTGAGGATTTCAGATTTTGGACTGCCCAGTATTGTCAGTTGGTGGGGAACAGCCTAATTTGCAAAAATGTGTTGTGGAGGAGTCTGATGAGGAATCTGATGTGTTAGGCCGGAGGACCTGTGAAGCGGAGGAGGATTTGAGCTCAGAGGAGGAGGGTGGTACTAGTAGTGGCAGCAACAGAGGGCAGAGCCGAGTTAGGCCCAGGGCTAGTGCTTCCCTGGAAACTAGCGAGAACCCAAATATAGTGGGGCCGGCACCAGGAAGTAAGCGTGCGAGAACCTTGGCCAGCTGTGGAGGGCGCACGTCGGGTGTGTGGAAGTATTTTACCACTCTGCCGGGGGATAGCAGTATGGCCATGTGTAATTTCTGTAAGCAGAAATTGAGCCATGGGAAAGCCGCAAATGTTGGGACCACTGCTCTGTGGAACCATTTGAAGCGGCGTCATGCTGGCAATTTAGAGTAGCCCAATAATAGTAAAGACCTGGTTACTTCTGGGGGTCCCTTCTGTCAGGCAGGCCACACCCAGGGTCATAGCTCAGCCCACATCCCGGGGTGTAACTAGTACATCCACCTCATCGTCGGCCAGTGTGTGCATGTCTCCACCTCCTCTCATTCGGCAGCTGTTCATTGCCGAGTGCGTGGCCAGGAAGCAGTTTTACGCCACAAGTAATCCGACAGTGCGCAAACTGAACGGTCACCTGACAAAGTTGCTGGCTGTGCAGTCTCTGCCGTACCAGCTGGTTGACTGCCCAGCTTTTAGGGAGCTAATGGCTTGCGCTCAGCCACGCTGGCAGGTCCCTAGCCGGCATTACTTTTCAAACAAAGCTATCACCGCCCTTTACTCCCACGTGGCAGAGAATATTGGACGCTCCCTGCAGCTGCCTCTCTGCAGCACGGTGCACGTCACGTTGGACACCTGGAGCAGTGCTTATGGCCAGGGGCAATACATGTCCTTTACTGCCCACTGGCTGAATGTATTTAGTGGCAGCGAGGCAGGAACACCCCAGCAACCCGGTCAATTGCTGTTGGCACCTCCAAGTGCTTTCCAGCCAGGATTGCAGCAGAGCACCCAACAACTATCCACTTCCACCTCCACGGGCAGTCCGCCTGCTGGAGCGTCAGGGCAGCGAGTTACCCGCGCTCCTATATATCACATGTGGCAGGTGAAACGCTGCCATGCAGTGTTAGACTTAGTTTGTCTTGGCAGTAGCAGCCACACAGGCCAGCGCTTGCTGCATTACATGAAGCAGCAAATAGCGCACTGGCTGACTCCACGTCAGTTGGAAGTAGGCAAGGTAGTGAGTGACAATGGATCAAATATAGTGGCAGCGCTGAACCTGGGTCAATTCTCGCATGCTCCCTGTATGGCATATGTGCTAAATCTAGTGGTGCAAAGATTTCTAAAAACATTCACTGGCCTGCGCACAGTGCTGGCAAAGTCGCGGAAGCTTTGCACTCATTTTAGCCATTCATATGTATCTCACCACGCTCTGCTGGAACTGCAGCGTCAAAACGGTCTTAGGCCACACCGCTTAATAGGTGACGTGCCGACCCGGTGGAATTCCACTCTTCATATGTTGCAACGACTCCTAGAGCAGCGTAGAGCAGTGGACGATTTTGTCCAGCAGCAGCCAGAATCTTCCAGCATAGGGAGCAGGTGGGGCTTTGATTTCCGGCAATGGAGGCTGGTTCGAGATGCCTGTACTGTTCTAAGGCCCTTAGAAGAAGCCACCAAATTGGTCAGCCGGGACAGCTGCGGTGTGAACGACGTAATTTCAATAATATTTGTGCTGGAAAAGACACTCATGCTCATGCAGCAGGGGGCAATGGGGGAAGGAAATCTTGGTCATTTGTCTACCGGCCGCCATGCTGTCACTGTAGGGGAGCCCCAACGCCAAAGTTCCCTTGTGGAGCAGGATGAGGATGAGGATGACGAGCTTCAGTTAGAGGAGGGGGAGAGGAGGAGTATTTTAATGAGGGTGATGCTGATGACCAGGAAGAGGAGGAGGAGACACAGGTGAAGGATGAGACTTTCAGGGACACAGAAGTTTCTCAGAGACAGGCTGAGATGGAAAGAAGTGGCCTCTCAGGCACGCTGGGCAGGATGGCGAGTTGTATGCTCACATGCTTACGCACTGACAGGCGTATCCTAAACATAAGGCAGACTGACAAATACTAGTGGCTGGCGATGCTTCTGGACCCGCGGTATCAATCCAACATGGGGGATTGTTTTCCTCCCCAGGAAAGGGAAGAGAAATTAGTCTCATTGCGGGAGAAGCTACGTAGTAACCTGGCCAGAGCTTTCAGCCAGCCCCAGCCTGCTGCCAGCATGTCTGAGAAGGAGGTCCGGCCGAGTAATCCACCTTCTGCCACAACCAGCAGCAGCCAGTTAAGCCTAATGAGTATGATGCATGAATTTTTCTCTGCAGGCTCCCAACAACTCCAGCCAAGTGAGCAGGCCCAGATCACGCGCCGCAATGAGCAGGTTCAGGCTTACCTGCAGTCTGGCTCACAAAACCTCTTCTCAGACTCCCTGGACTTCTGGGCAGGCAGATTACAACAGTGGCCAGAACTGTCCCACTATGCACTAGGGATTCTTTCCTGCCCAGCCTCAAGTGTCATGTCAGAGAGGGTTTTTAGTGCCGCTGGGGGGGTGGTGACACCCAAAAGGACAAATCTGTCACCAGGCAGTGTTCAAAAAAATACCTTTATAAAAATGAATAAAGGCTGGATTACACCCGAATTTCATACTCCTCTTGCTGATGCTGGTGATTAGATCAGGCCTTGCAGGGCAGAATAGTCTGAGAGCTGTCTTCCCACTGTTGCTGTCAGCCGGGCCATAATTTTACAGCCAAATGTCTAGTGTCATGTCATGGGCTGTGCGAACCCGAAGTCTACAAAACCCTATTTCAAAAGCAAACACTGTTGTCTACCTCCTCCTCCGTTTTCTATGCTTGTAGCTGTTGTTAGTTAACGTTACCCCCATAATTAATGTTTTCATGGGTCTGTTCACCACCAGGCCTTCAACCATAATGTTTTCATGGGTCTGTTCACCACCAGGCCTTCAACCATAATGTTTTCATGGGTCTGTTCACCACCAGGCCTTCAACCATAATGTTTTCAAGGGTCTGTTCACCACCAGTCCCTCAAAAATAATGTTTTCATGGGTCTGTTCACCACCAGTCCCTCAAAAATAATGTTTTCATGGGTCTGTTCACCAGCAGGCCATCAATCTTAATTTTTCATGGGTGTGTCTGATGCCCTCCTTTATGTGTAATTAAAGGTGTATCGGAGTGCCTGTTCCTTGTAATTTGTGGCAGACTTGTCACTTTGTGCATAGGCTTTATGAGTGTATGAGTCCCACAACAAGAACAATTGTTCCACAATGTGAATGAGGCCCTTCTTTATACCCCTTGTATTGGAGTGCCTGTTCCGTGTCATTTTTGGCAGCACTTGTGCGTTACGTACATATATGTTTCCTAACAATATTTCTTCACAGTATGTCAGGAAGGGGTTAAAGGTGTACAAAAACATCAAACCACAGGTTATATACCTAATATTATTATTAATAATCATAATAATAATAATGATAATAATAAAATAACTTAATAACAGAAAAATACAAAAAATAAATAAAATAAAAATTAAAGCGGATGCCGACGTGCCGCCATCATTTGCTGCAGCTCCAGGTGGTCCAGCTGGAGGCTGCGTAGGAGGCGGGTGGCAGCGTGGAGCTTCACGACAAATCGCCGTATGGCGGCCTCCATCTTGAAGTCAGATGGTATGTCTGTAGGGGTGGAAACAGGAACATAATTAGTATGTAATATCAAGTTAAAGGGGTTGTCCCACGAAAAATATTCTAAACTTTCAAAGCAGCACCTGGATCTGAATACTAGTTGCATGTCATGAAAAATTTTGTATATCTACTAGAACTGACTTCAGTGAAATATATTTTTAAATAATGAGCCATTTTTTTTCCTAAATTTTCTTTGAACTGCTCACTGAGAAGGCCGCACATGCTCAGTTTAAATCTTCAACTGCCTCCTGTCCTGAGCTGTGATAGGGAGAGATGGACACGAGTCCTGACATGCAGCAGAATAGACACTAGTCACACTACCCTTTAGTAACCAGCTTGATGTAGCAGTAATTGAGGCAGATCGCTGGATCTATGTGAGGTGCAGGGCTGTTTCTCGCTTTATTAAAAACAGACTGCAAATGTACTATAATTGTAACACCCCAGTGATGGTCTGGACTTCATTTCACTCGACGACCCTCAATTATTCCACCTATCATTTTTGCAGCCAGAGCCACCGCCTGGGGCCTATTTGTCCATCAAGGTAGGAACACCGTGACACATACCCCAGAGACACTGTAGGCCTAAAATACCCTTGGCACTCCTACACTGGGACAAGAGAGACATCTCCTTAGAGGGCCCTGGAGGGGAAGGGTCGCCCCGCTGCAAATGGCGTCTGAGCGCTGCATAATATGATTCACATTTTTGTTAAATATTTTTGGGGTAACACAAGTTTATACTTCTTTAACTAACTTGATTTTAAAATTATTGTGATATGTCGGCTTCACTAACCACTTGGAGAACATAATGTGTACACAGTCTAGTTATGAATAACATGTTGGGTGGCATGATCCTAGTGCTTGAAAATATTACACTTCTGTGAATTAGGGGTTTGTACTTACAGGACACCCATACTGGGTGGTCTTCCCATGGGCCTGGGGAAAAATCGATATCCCCCTTGACGGTTGGAGCTATAAAAGATAAAACATAAAATTAGCTTGTATTTTGAAGACAGAAGGGCCACCCATTACACTTTTTATTTTACCTACCTTCTGCCTCTGGTAGCTGGGCTGGGGGTGTATAAAGGCCAGGTGGGGTCCTCTCAGGGTGCGGTGGAGGAGGGGCAGAGGAGCTCCTCTCTGGTGGAGCAGCTGTCAAAATTTAAATAATGGCATTACATTCAACTCAAATGAACAGTTGTAACTTCTGATGTTGATACATCTGAATAGTTTGGGGCTGGATCCCATTCCTAACCACTAGTGCTCTTATATCACTGCTGCTGCACTCCCACATAGCCTGGATTAAAAATAAATTAAATATGTTTACACTTTCTAGAAGGTCCTTCAGGGGCCTTCCGGGCATGTCCCTGCTGTCGACGTCGCTGACGTTGCTCTGCAACATAAATCCATACACAATTGTTATGATGACCGTTTTAATACTAACAATGTATACTACTATGAAGATATTATAGGTGAGAGGAGGGCGATATGATGGGGAGTGAAGGGAACATAGACTATCTGGGGTGCATATTTGATGGAGGGAGCATTTGTTGGGAGGGGTGGGGGGTTGAATGAATGAATAAAAGATGTCTGTGTGTCACATTCTGCTGGTACAAACATAAAAAATATAAATACAGTACATACAATGCACTAGTATACCATAGCTCCAGTCCCAACCGTTCCGGATTCGGCAGGACAGTCAGGATTTTAGCGGCTGTGTCCGAGAATGGGTGGCTATGTCCCGTGGTCAGCTGTCTTTGCCTCCATAGGAAGCAGAGACAGGTGACGGTAAGCAGGGAGCAGTCCCTTCACCTTCCCCGACGTCTAATATAATGTCTCCTTGTGGCCCCCATACAGTATAATGTCTCCTTGTGGCTGCCCCCATCAGGGCTGGATTAAGGTTGGTGGAGGCCCTGGGCACCAATTCGATAGGACCGCTACCGACCCCCCCCCCCCAGCAAAAAATTTAATTCTTACAAATGCCCTTTGATAACAATTTGTACCTTATAAACCTTATAAAAACAGGACAAGTACAAAGGACGATTTGTGTTAGGAACCATTTAATGCTCACTGTGATATGCTTACAGACTTGTCCATTAGACACCCCTCTGGTTTTTACAGTAACATCATATGTTCCCTGCCAAATGGAAATGAAAAGTATAAGGGGTGGACAAAAATACACTGAATATTTGCCACATAAGCAAGACTAGAAACTCACACTTCTACTTACCGTCAATGTAGTAGGCCTCCTCTCCAAAGATAAGTCTCAACAGGTAAATCATCCCAAAAACTTTTTCACAAACTGAATGTCCATAGATTTGGTTAGAAGCATGAGCTCACATCATGAATCCAAATGTTGGTTATTAACTTTGCTGTTTAAATAATATCATGCATTCCCTGCTAAACAGAAATAATAAGTATAAGGGGTGGGGGGAAATAAACAGAATGTTTGCCACATGAACAAGACTAGAAGCTCACACTTCTACTTACCGTCAATGCAGTAAGCCTCCTCTCCAAAGATAACGTTTCAACAGGTAAATCATCCATAAATACTAATCAGACAGAATGTAATTTTGCTTAGAACTGTAAAAAAAAAAGAGTAATGCAAGAAGGAGTTAAAAACACATCCTGCATTGTGATAATATAAAAAAAAAAAAAACATTATAATTGTCACATAAACAAGACTAGAACCCCACACTTCTACTTACCATCAAGGCAGTAGTGACTCCCTAAAGATAATGTCTTAACAGATAACAATGATCCAAAATCATCCAAAAATCATAATTTGTAATGTCCAGAACTGTAACAAAACTGTAATACAAGAAAAGGGTTAAAAACATATTTGTGGACCACTTGAATGTACCACATACATATTACAGTAACATAACATAGTTTTTAAGGCCAAATAAAGACATGCATCCATCTGGTTCAGCCTATGGCCCTGTAGTGTTGATCTCCATGAGGAAGAAGCCATTTGACCTCACTGTAGGGCAAACATTCCTCCCTGGCTCCAATCTGGCAATCAGAATAAATCCGTGGATCAACAACCTTCTCAAGATCGCCTATCTAAAACCGGAGATATTATTACCCTCCAGAAATACATCCAGCCCCTCCTGATCTCTCTTATTGAGTTCACAAAGACCACCTCCTCTGGCAGAGAGTTCCATAGTCTCACCGCTCTTACAGTAAAGAATCCCTGCCTGGCTTTATGTAGAAACTTTCCTCTAGACGTAATGAATGCCCCCTTGTTATTGCTATAGTCCTGGGTATATTTTGTATATTCCTAATACATCCCCCTCACCAATTTAAAACATACATAGCCTCTGACTGTTCAATCCCACCGATCACCTAATACTCACTCCTATTATTACAGTTTAGTTCCCACTCATCTGACTATTCCATGGATTGACAGACAAACTATGAACCTCCATAATTCAGGAACAGGAGGTTGAATCAATAAATAAAAATGTGTGCAATCAGGCTATGGCAGTTCTATACAAATATAGGCTATAAAAGACAGAACATGCATTTTACTAACCTTTTTACCCATAAAGAAGGCGCAAACTTAGAGATTAACTTTTCTCGATTTTTTGGAGGCAAAGTCTTCTATGATATCCGAAAAGTCCAATTCGCGGAGAATGTCGTGCTCAATACTTAACAACGTAAGGTAAGATAAACGCTCCTGGCCCATCGTGCTTCGGAGACGGTTTTTTATGAGCTTCATTTTTGAAAATGACCGCTCTCCACTGCAGTTTGTAACCATTAGGACTAGATACATTCGCAGGACGATTTCAACGTTTGGAAAGGTACTTTTGTAAGGCTCCTTTAGAAGCATTTTATACATAGAGAGCTCTATGGGGCATCTTCATTTTCATCTACTTTGGAATTTTTCACCAGATAAGCAAATTGCTGGAGTTCATTTTCCAGTGAGGGGTCTAAATCGTCTTCATAAATGCTAACAAGATTAAGAGCGGCAGTTGAAATTTGGAGAGGAGTGGCTTCTGCAAGACAATTGAGGATTCCAAATCTTTCAGATACTACTTCATAGGAAGAGATTCTATGTGACAGAGAAGAAGTGATTTGGTCAATCACAGGTAAAAATACTGTAACTTTGAACTTGTCACTCTTAGAAAGGATGGTTTCAGGTCCCTTTAAATAATCCAAAGGATTTAATCTGACATTACTCATACGGTTACGTGATGTCTCCTCACAGTACCCCTGTGTGTCACTAACATTTCTTCCCTTTTCTTCATATTCTGAAAACTGGTCTCTCTTTGATTCTACAAAATCTTTTAGAGACTTCAGCATATCAATTGCAGATTTGAGGACCAATTGTGGATGCTGGAGGGCTCTGCTTGTGGCATCAAATCTACTTAAAATGTCATTCCAAAAAAAAGATAAGATGCAAGTTTCTAATGTAGCCATTTGGTTAACTAGACCAGTAGCTTCACTTCTTACTACACATTTTTCTTCATTATCAAGAGTTATTTGTCTCAGAGCTTCTTTAATTTCAGTATAACTGTGAACTAAAGCTTTTGTGGCATTTGCTCTACATGCCCACCTAGTGTCGCTCAAGCTTTTTGGGACAAGGTAATTTGTTTTGCCTTGCTTTAAATGCGTCACCAATACTTGGTATCGGTGAGTGGATGCAGTGAAGAAAACGTAAAGTTGTTGGACAAAGTTAAAAAAATGTACAGCTTTTGGACAAGCATTAGCTGCTGCTTTTCCGACCAGATTTAATGAGTGCCCACAACATGGTACAAGCTCTGCCACTTTGCATTTTTGTTTGATAAATGCTTGCATTCCTCTGTATTTGCCAGACATATTTGCTGCATTGTCATATGCTTGGCCCCGACAATCACCAATTTCTATTTTATGTTTCTGCAAAAACTGCAACAATGCTTCAGCTAAAGCAGACCCTGTGTGACCACAGTTAGGGAGAAATGTAAGGTATCTTTCTTTTGGTGTTGATCCTTCCATGTATCTAATTATTACTGTGAGCTGATCTATGTTTGACTCATCAGGGGTTGAGTCAACTGATACAGAATAATATTTGGATTTTTTATTCTGTCCACTATCGTTTGTTGAGCACGCTGACCCATAAGTTTAATTATTTCTTCCACAATTGTTGAGGACAGATAATTTGTCCTGCCTCTTCCTTTTTGACCACGTTCCTTAATGTGAGATGAAAGAAACGGGTCAAACTCAGCTATGAGCTCCATTATACCCAAAAAGTTACCATTTCTTGGTGAGTTCTGAAGCTCATCTTCACCTCGAAAGGCAAGGCCTCTTTCTGCCAGAAACTTAATAGTGCTTACAACGCGCAAAAGTACATGTCTCCAGTAACCACGTATCTGCTCAGATTTTTGCAACAGCTGAGCATTAAGGGATCCCTTTCTGCTTTCACGCTGTGCCAAAATTGTGACCGAGTTCAGGTGGGACTTGGATACTTCATGCTCAGCCATGCGAACATATGCATGTTTCCAATCACAAAATCCTTCTCCAGAAAGATTGTCTCTTTGTGGTGTGATGAGCTTGCAAACATAACAGTAAACTTTGCCTGTGCTTGGCGAGAAACAAAGCCAAAATCGGTTGACAGATTCACCATTTCGATTATTTCTTACGAACAGGTATTTGCTACATCTTCTTTCAATTGACTGTCTTCCTCTTTTACACTTTTGCGGAACTGAACTATGTAAAAGTCTTGATGTGCAGTTCTGAAGCCTTTTGGATCCTTCAGCAGCCCAAAAATCAATAAATTCAGAGGTGCAGACTTGAGGCCACAAACCTACATCATTGCATTCTCTGAAGCTAACTGGTTCACTGGAATCATTTTGTGATTCATTCGCTGGATGAGGAGCTTCTTCACCAATATCAGGATGATCTCTTTCACCCTCTTCCCCTTCATAAACCAACAGGTTTGTTTCTTCCCCTCCACCAACCATCAGGTTGACTTCTTCAACACTGTCAGCCAATCCACTGGTTTCTCCCTCTAAACGTTTTTTTGGTAAAACTAAATCAACCTGTTTATCTTTTGTTTGCTCATCTTGGGTTAAGACAATTATATCACCACTCATATGCTGACTGTCCTGAACCCCTGTTTCAAGATAAAACCAAGAAAGATCTAATTAATATTAGGTAAATTATATAAAGAAAAAGTTGTTTTTGATTTCTTGCAACCTGCCTTCTTGTGCCTGTGCCTCTGGTTGATCTTGAATTGTTTCTTCTGGAGCTTTATCCAGCTTTTTAAAATAACTGCTGAGCTTTCTGTTCTTTTTTAGAAGGCCCTCCCTTTCCTTTTCTTTCTCTGAAGCCTTCTTTCTCTTCTGTGCACCACTTTCAAAAGATCTTGGTGTCTTATGCCTATCAATCTGTCTTTCTGACATTTTCCTGTCTGAAATTTTTTTTTAAAACTATGATCACATAAGGTATATACAGCAAGTTATTTTCTTTATTTCTTTTTACACTAAATTTAAAAGTCACCTACATCCAAGAGGGAAAAAAAAACATATGTATATTCTTACCTTACAATGTATTCACTATACACGTCCTCCTGTTCACAGCAAGACAATACCACTTTGAAGGCTCTTATGACTATAATCAAATAATAAAAAATGCATTAGTTTGTGACTTTTAGTTGAGGGAAAGAAGTGCAAGCAAGCAGTAATATAGAGTTAAAGGGTACTCCGGACCGGGAGGCCATTTTTTCCTGGGGACTGGAGGTGGTGAGGATGCCTATGGTGGAGGGAGGACAGAGCGTGTTTCTGAGAGACCGAGGGGAGAGATGAGAACTGCTAATGAATATACAAATGGCACTGGATGAGCAGCTCTGTAACAGCAACACCCCGTGGGCACTGTGCCCTAATTTACATACTTCTTTCTGTGAAGATTACAAGAGAATAGCTGAATTGCTCATGGCTACTAGCCCAACTCTATCTATAATAACAGATCTGCTTTAATGCGTGGTGGCAGCCTGCTTTGTGGGGTTGTAAGATATTGTGTAAAACTTAAAGGGTTGTCCGGGGTTCTGAGAAGAACCCGGACATACTGCAATTCACCCAGGCAGCCCGCCTGAAGAGGGCATCGGAGCATCTCATGCTCCCGATGCCCCCCCTTGCCCTGCGCTGGATCGCGCAGGACAAGGGCTTCTTTTGTTTATAAATACTCGCTGCCGGGTGGATACTTCGCCCGGCAGTGAGTTCGTGACGTCACCGGGCTTAATGGGCCGGCTTTAGCGCTGCCCTAGCCGTTTCACTGGCTAGGGCAGCGCTAAAGCTGTCCATCAGTGGCCGATGACGTCACCTGGCTCTCACTGCGGGCGGAAGCATCTGCCCGGCAGGGACCAGTACGTCACCAGAACCGGCTAAATTCCTTTGCCCCTGCGCTAATTAGCGCAGGGCAAAGGAGGGCATCGGAGCATAGGAGGCTCGATGCCCTCTTCAGGCGGGTGCCTGGGTGAAATGCAGGGATGTCCGAGTTCTTCTCAGAACCCCGGACAACCCCTTTAACTTCTGAGAAACACAATGGTGTCCAGAGACAACCAGTACACTAATAATAGTTTCACTGGTGGTCTCTAGGCCACAGATCAGGGGGTTGCACATTTCCAGTCCATAACCCCCACCAGTACACTAGGCATAACTTGCAACTGTGACCTGGCTTGGAATGGAGCACAGACTAAGGGGTGTCATCTTATTAACACCCCAGCTCCCCCTCATTTGTGAGTGGACTGCCAGACCAAAAAGGGTGTAATAAATGGCTCTCATTAACCCCTACCCCACAGACCACAGCACAACAGTCCATAGCCCAAGAGTATATGGATGGTGGACCTTTTTGACACACAGACCACCCCTATCCCCATAATTTGTGAAACTTATAATAATGGACCTTATTAGTCCCCCAGTACACAGCCCTACATGTATGTTATTAACCCACACAACACACACAATACATACCTACACACAATTTGTGACTGGTAACTGGTGGGGTCTAGGTCTAGCATGGACTGCCAGACCAAGATTATACCCCTTTTGGTGTGAGTGACAGTCAATGCTAGACCCAGGTTTACCAGTCACAAATTATGAAGGTGGGGGACTAATAGGATGATCCATTATTACCACAGCCCATAGCTTCATAACAGGTTGGCTGCTGAATTGCACACTGCAGCACCAACCTGTAAAAGCAACCCTCCAGGCAGGACAGGAGCGAGGTGAGGAAATCACAGCCGACTGAACCGAGCCCTGTAGCGCCTGTGAGAAGCGCGGGCATCTGGACCTGGAGGCGGAGCTTCCCTGCTGAAGGAGCTCCCGTGCTGAGCAAGGGAAGGGTGACTCC